>JADLZN010001171.1:0-331194 GCA_018155175.1 Sinocyclocheilus anophthalmus | reverse complement strand
GAGAGAGAGAGAGTAGAGAGATAGAGATATAAGAGAGAGAGAGAGATGGAAGTGGAGAGAGACAGGGCAAGACAGAGAGATAGACAGAGAGAGAGACATAGAGATAGAGAGAGAGAGAGAGAGAAGAGAGAGAGAGAGCTCCACACTTCTGTTGGATTAAAACTAAATTGTAAAAATAAGACCATTCATAGGGGCATTCACTATAAACATAGTTTATTTTCAATCTTAGGCATACACGACTTTCAGGTGAAAGTGAATCTAGCTTGTGTGAAATGTGCTAGTCTGTACTATTCTGCATCAGTACAAATACGTGTGTGTGTTGCGCGTGTTTTGCTTGATTGAGTGTTTCTGCATTATATGAGTGGGTTTGGAATATAAATCGCCGTCACGTTTCAGATGAAAAAAACGCTACTTCTATTTCTGAAAATATCACAGTTAGGAGATTTATAACGAGTGGTTCCCTGCATTAATACATTAAATCGCGTGATTACAGTACTTCATACAGTGGACTACCAGTAAAATTGATACAAATTTGGGTCCAAAAATTATTCAGACCAAGTAAGTTGACAGCATGCCCAGGAGACTACATGCTGTCATAAAGGCTAAGGGCACCCCATATGTGTAATACTTTCATATAACAGCTGTCTGAATAATTTTTTGGTTGATTGTAATCCATTACATACCTTTCTATTAAAATGATCTAACATCATCAAGCTGAATTTGTTCTGACACAGTGTAACTCTGAGTTCTTGTCATATTTTATTACCATTTTCTAAACTATATCAAATAAACTGTGATAATGTGAGAAATGTTGAAGGTGTCTGAATAAATTTGGGCTTGACTATCTATTTGATAAATGAAGTTAACCAACTAACATTATACATACCCTTATGGTTTCTGTACCCAATATTAAAAAAAAAATACAAATGCAATAAAAATATTGGTATCGATACTCTGTATCGGCAAGTACCAAAAATAAAAGTGTCAGTATCGGGCGACTACTGGAAAAAGTGGTATCGGTGCATCCCTACCTTTTGTGCAGTGAAAGGTTCCATGGATGTTAAAGGTTCTCCATAGATTCAATGTTCTTATTGTTCATTAAAGAGAACATTATATATAAGAACATTATAGAGACAATGTTCTTGTTATTCCCTCTGTTATTTTGCACATTTCTCTGATATTTTGCACATTCCTACCTCCGGATGCCATTTGCACTGTTATGGTCATTGGCCATATATAAACAAATGCTATTTACGCACCTCACTGTATAATGCACCTTCTGTTTATAATCACTGTATAATGCACCTTCTGTTTATACTATGCACACTATGTTGTTTGTACTGTCATTTGCATTGAGCTGGTCTCTGCCCTTCTACCTCATATCTTGCACTATATGTCATAAAGTTTCATGTATATACATATATTCTAATGTAATAATATTCGCACTTCTGGTTAGATGCTAACTGCAATTTCATTGGCTCTGTACTTGTACTCTGCACAGTGACAATAAAGTTGAATCTAATCTAATTCCAAAACCTTTATATTTAAACGTTTAAAGTAGAAAAAGGTTATTTAAATTATTCAAATGCTTTTTTTTAAAATTGGTTTCTTTTAAGAACTGTTCTCTAAAAGGTTGTTTTGGGAACCAAAATGGTTTCTTCTGTTGCATCACTGTGAAAACACCCTTTTGAAATCTTTATATTTTTTTTTAGAATGTAGAAGCAAGTAAAGATTTCTTTCATTTTTTTTTTTTTTACATTTTTCATTCACATTTATGCATTTGGCTGGCACTTTTATCCAAAGCAACTTGCATTTGCATTATCAGTTCATGCGCTCCCTGGGAATTGAATGCATGACCTTGGCATTGCAAACGCCAGCTGCTTTATCAATTACAGGCTTCTTCTGCTGCTTGGCTTTGGCGAACAGCAGTGAGTCACAATAGGAAAAAAAACAAAAAAAACAAAAAAAAAAAAAAAAAAAAAAAAAAACAAAAAAAAAAAAAAAAAAAAAAAAAACAAAAAAAAATGTTTTTTTGTTTTATGCTTCTTCAGTCGTCTCTGACTAACAACCAGCCACATCTTGCCTTTCCGTTTTCTATTTTTCTTTCACTTTCTACAGATTTTATATTTTGTTGTGGTACAGAATACAGTGTTTACATCTGAAGACAAAATTAAATCAAAACCAAACTTAGTTTTTAATACACTTTCTTGGTCTAAATGTTGCAATTACATGTTTGTTTGTTTTTTTGAAAGGAATAAACAATGCAACATGCAATGTTTGCTATTAATATTAAATTACACTGAATAAAATTTGGTGTAGAATTAGCTTTGAAACGGTTTTCTAGTAATTGTGTTAAATCATTACGAAGAAGCATCACGTAACAAATTGAATTCGAGAGGAAATGTAAAAAGACTGAAATAGCTCTCCAATAATCAGTTTTATTTACAACTTTTTCTAGTGTACACCTTATTTGCATGAAATCGAAAAGCCAAATTTGGATTTAGTGTACAGACATTAATTTGCATTGACGTTCTCAAACTTGGGTTGAATTCAGCCGTTCTCATTAAATAGTCTGATTCTGCTGCATGATTGTTCTCTAAAGCAGTTGTTTGGTCAGTATGTCTGCCAAACCCATTTATCTCGAACACACTCAAGGATGCATGTCAACAGAGAAATGGACCTAATTACTTTGCAGTAGTTTAAAGTTAATTTTAAATGAAATTGGCACATGTATCTCTGGCTTTAATTCTTTTTCACCCACCACAAAGCTTTAATTCAATTCAACAAAAACCCATAATTAGATTATCAAATGGGCTAATGCGTGGCGTGCTGAGTTTGCAGGAGTGTTTGTGAAACCGAATGGTCGAGGAGGAACAGCTGCGGCAGCTTATGATGAGCCTTAAGCATTAAGCATCGTTGGCCATGAGTAATAATCACAGAGAGCGCTAATGGTTCTTGGCACTAAGGTTAAATAATCCCAGGCTCTGTTCTGTGTTCACATACTTCTCCCTCGCCAGTCTGATAATTGCTGTAATTGAACGTAGAGGTTTGACGTTGAGCCTAATGTCAGCTTATGCTTTCATAGCTGTCTGTTTACAGTCACTGTAATTGCATTACTTATCCTCGCTTTATTCCTTTTACCTTACTTGAAATGAACGTTAATTATGATGAGCTTTAATAACGAAAAACTCATTCACATCTAACCGTGCATTAAAGTTTTTCTTTCATAAGCCTTCGAACTTGTTTATTCTGGTATTACTTTATAAATAACTTAAATCAAATGTAGGTAATGCAGATCAGTAGTCTTATAATTTTAAATCATCCTACAGCTGCGATTCCTCTTGCACTTTTAACATACAGTGTTTCGATGTGGTTCAGTTATGATTTTATCGTCACTCGCTAACTGAATCCTTTCTGAAATCTCCCGCAGATGGAGTCTCCGGTCTCCACGCCACGCGTCAACCCTCGCCCACCGGAAAGCTCCACCTCCTCGCTCCTGTCGGCATCAGCGACATCTCCTCCTCGTGTGAGCAGATCATGGTCCGCACGCGCTCCGTGGCCGTCAACACCTCTGATGTGGCTCTGGCCACCGAGCCCGAGTGTCTGGGGCCCTGCGAACCTGGCACCAGCGTCAACCTGGAGGGCATCGTCTGGCAGGAGACTGAGGACGGTAAGGACTGGAGCCAGATGGATGCTACATGCTGTCGGTTAAACATTTAATCACTGTTATATTTAATGTTAAACTCATGTCCGTTGAAATGAAGACTAGGGCTGCTCGATTTGGGGGAAAATCGAATTGCAATTTTTCTGCAGTTCGTGATTTACAGTGCTTCAGGTTTTCTGCGCTTCTTTATAGGGATGCACTCATTGGCAAGAAAATCTATTTTGATTATAGAAATCTGCAGGGAGCCCTCAGAGTTTCTCTCTTGTTAATAACAGCTAGTTTATAAGTGCTTCTCAGTTTTGTTTTGTTACAGTTTTGAAAAGACAGTTGGGGCATGTTGCATTTTCAAATACACATTATAAGTGTCCCAAATTCAGAACAGATGCAGAGATGCGAAACTGAGCCACTCTTGAGATGCTGAAAGCACTGGATCATGACTGCGCAAATGTAATGAGCACAGAAGCGCACTTAGTATCATTAACTAACTAAACATACAAAAAAAAACATTTTTCCTTATTTAAATAACTGTTATTAATATTGAATATAAAAAATCTACGAATTTTTTAAATAATATTTTATTTCAGCTATTGGCCCAAAAAACTAATAAATGTACCAAAAATTTAATTCTTAATTTACTAATTTAAATTAAAATGAAAAAAAGCGTTTTAAACAGTTTAGTATCATTGAGATTATTATAGAATTATTTATAATTGCATTATATTTGTAATTAATAGTTTGAATTTTTTTTATGTAGAAGTTTAGCAATTTTGTTGTTTTGTCAGTTTTTATAGTTTTTTTGTTTTTTTGTCTATATAGTTTTTTAATTTATTTTTATTTCCTTTTTAGTATGTCCAAGGTAACTAAATAATAATGGACAAAAGTTTTTTTTATTTTTTTTTATTTAATGTCAGTTCACATTCGTCAGATAAGCATTTTTTTTAATGGTTTTAGGTAGGGCTGTGCAAAAAAATCGAATGTGATTTTCATGTGCATCTCGTCAGTAAATCCGCTCCTGTGATTAGTAGTATATCTCCAGCACGTGCTTTCAGATGGATCGGCATTTACTACACAGAGCCGTAGTTCACTGACAAGCTACACAAAATCGCATTAATAATCGGCAATGAATCGCCTGCTATTTTGAACGCGATTTTGTGTAGCTTTGTCAGTGAAAGCACCATCTGAAAGCACGTGCTGGAGATTTAAAACAAATCACCAGAAGCGGCTTTACTGACGATATGCGCATGAAAATCGCATTAGATTTTTTCCACAGCCCTACTTGTAGGTTTAGTTAACATAATACCATGAATATAAAAATCAAAACAAAATATTAACACAGACTAGTATATGTTTAATACTAAAATAACACACAATCGCGCTAAGCCATATCGTGGTTTTATTTTGATGACTCGAAAGCCTTAAATTTCGATTTTTTCAGCCACACTGAAAGAATTCGATCACATCCTTTCACTGAAGCTCCGCCCTCTAACAATGCTAGTTTTCTGATTGGCTGACACTCGGATTCTGGGATTTTTCATGATGCTTATTTCTGTCAGCTAGCATGTTTAATATGTGGTTTCCCAAAAAATGCTTGCAGGATATTGCGCATATATACATATATCAATTAAGCCTGTTTTGTGCTTGTTGCCCATCTAGTGAAGTGCAGACTAGGGAGCACACACTTATATTTGCTTGTTTAGCTTCCTGGACACTAATTCCAGCTTGGCTTTGAGCTGGAGCAGGTGATTGACAGAAAAGCTGCTGCTTGCCTCATTACGCAATGCTTTTTCTCCAATAGAACTGATGTTTTTCATCCAGGACAGGTGCCAAACTGTTTAGATCTGCATGTCAGGACTGCATTGCTGTAGCCATTAGCCATTTGTGTGTGTTTGTGCTATAAACAAACAAAATCCAGACATCGCAGTTTGTTTTCTCCACCTGATGAAGCATAACCTCTCAGTTTTTCTTCCTAAGTCCTCTGAAGTTTGTGTTATTAGCTGTCTGTCAGACACTCCCTTCGGGCGAGTTCTATTTTTTTGTATAGACTAGCGGGCATTTATAGGCAAATTAACCTGACAATAGAGGTTCCGTTTTAGCAGGCTAATGGTACTGTATGTTGTAACACGAGCAAGTCTTTTCGGCTATTTGGCTGATGTCTGTTATTTGAACACCCAGCCATGTTTCCTCTTTGTTGCGATAACGCAGAATCGCTGCAACTGACAATTTCAGGGAAGGTCAAAAGGCGCCACGCAGCTCGTACTTTCACCTTCGCCCACTCGTTCCATTAGCTCCGCTAACGCACAGAAATTGTGCTAGTTTACACCACATCAAATGCTTCCTGTCTTCCCCCGGTCTCTTCATATCTCCATCCGTCTCGCTTTACCTCCAGTCCTGATGATTCAGTGCTGAGGTCTCGTGGCACAGCGGTCTCCATTTGACAAATGCAAAGAAAACAAGCCAGAGAAAAGTCTGAAAGCGCCTCCAGAGAGGGTCACGGGAATGAGCAATAACAGCCAGACCAGCATGCCTTGCAGTTGGAGGCTGACGAGCTGTTAGAGACGTCTCTGTTTGGATGCCCGGAAGGCTTTCGGAGCTCTTTGGAGAGTTGTGTAATGGATGGACTTCTGGGTTATTGGTCCATCTGATTTACTGTGGCTTACATAAAACTAGTGTGGTGTTTATGAAGTTCATACAAGGCAGGGTTATTATAGTTTAGAATTTTACATTAAGTTTTTATGTGCACTTTATTTCAAAATTTGTACTTTTGAGTTGGTTTAGTTTTCACACAAATACCATTTTAGTTGACAGTGCATTGTCTTATTTTTTTAGTGAATGAAATCAACATTAACTGAGCTTAATAATTTTATTAATTTTTACTTTAAGAAGGCCATGTTTTGTTCATGTTAACTAATGTAATTAACTAATGTTAAAAAAATTAACCCAAAATGTTACCATTTTCACTCCATCATTGTTAGTTTTAGCTTCGCTTTAGTGTTTTTAGTTTTCATTTAGCTTTAATCTTATTATACTTTTAGGATTTTAGGACTGCCAAAGTTAAATGCATTTGACTTAACTAATCTGGTACAATTGCTAAACTGGTATAATTTACTCTAGTGTTATTTCTATATTGGCAAATCTTTTTTTAATGCAAGTGGGTGAATTTCAAGTTTTATAATGTGCATCTAAAACTTTTCGTTTTAGTCAGTTTTACATTCATGAAAATGGTTTTGTTTAGTGTTTTTTTTTTCTTCAATGTTATTTTTATATTTAATTTCTAATAGCTTTTATTTAGTTTTTTTTAAGTCATTCAGCAAAGACCAGTAATGGCTTTTGTGTTGAATGTTTCACAATTAAAACTGACAGGTCTTGTAGTTGTAGGTGTTAGCAATCAGAATAAATCACCCCAGCTAATAGAAATTTACTTGCACAGCTGGCTAGTTTTTCTGCATCATTGGTGCATGAATTATTCTGCATATGTATGTGATTCTCATCCAAAACGTTGCATTCTGTTTAACTAAAGTCGTGCTCATTTGCACCTACAGTTTAAACAACCTCTTTGCGTTGTAATTTGACTACCAAATACTGACCTTTGGGGCGGCAGTATTTAAAGGGAACCGTGCGGATCAAAGATCGCTCTCCTCCTGGGCTGTCAGCATGAGGAGATGGAAGTGCCCCTGACCTGGCAACCCAGACCCTCCTCCATCAGCCTGTGGCAGCTCATCAAAACCAGAGCGAGTAACGGGAGGTTCACAGAGAATAGAGTAGATTGGGCGAGGGAGCAAAAAGCTCAGAGAAAGTTACATTTTGCAAGAGCCGCACAGCAACATGCGTTTCTGCGCCAGGAGTCTTGTCTCTTGTTAACCCCACCTGCTGACACTCTCAAATGTCAGCCTCAAATCTTCCAGTGCTTTATGGCTCGTGGAGTTCCTTGCCAGAAAAACATCCCTGTGGTGGGCTGGCACGACACTAGCTTGGCTTTGGCAAAACTACTGGAGCGTTTGCCAGGCCTGAGTTGTTTCGATTCTTGAGTGCGGGTGGCAAACCTCTACACACGCATACCAGGTCCTTTCTGTCCTTTGTGCCAATGTGTCCAAGCAAGTTTTCTCTTATTATTGGGAGTCGGCCATAACCAGTCCTGTGTTCACCATCATCAAAGCATGATGTTCTGGTGTTCAAATAAGTCTTAACCACAAACCCTTTGTCTTTCCCGGAAATAAAAGGGATTGTGAAGCAGGTCTTGAAGCAGGAAAATGCCGAAGGAGATAAGACAAACTTTGTTCTGGAGAACCGCCAGATCTTTCCAAACAATTAGAGGTTGTTTACTTTGCTGCGAGGAGGTCCTTGGAGCTATCTGAAAGCTGTTTCTCTTGGTGGCACATTTCCACCTCTCAAACCGGCGTGTCTGTCATAAACATGGTGGCGTTGTCCAAATTCAGAGCAGAAGTCTAGTGCCATGGCTATTGTCCCCTTTTCCGAAGGAATGTAATGAAGACAGTCACTTGACATGTGGATGTCGGCTCAGACAAGCTGGTCTGGAAAACGCACAAAGGGCCCAGTTGGGCTGTCATGTTTGCCCTGGAGAGAGTGGTATTCATTCCTTTTCTTAGTCTCTCTGGTCTCTTTCTTTTCTCTGTCAGTCAGACGGACCTCGCCAAGCCAAGCACATACAGAATGCCAGATCTAGCCTGTCTTTTTCTCTCTCAGCTTGTGGTCAAGCCTCAACTCTGCCTCGCTCTGCTTTTGGTTTTGTTCCACACTTCCTTTTTTGGCTCTTCCTTTTTTCCTCAGATCTTCCATCAAAGTCTTTCTCCTCCTTGTCTTACAGCTCTTACATTTCGCAGTGGGGATCCAGCTAGCTTTCTCGATTCCTGTCAGCGCTCGGCAGGCTGTCAATATTGGACAACAATGACCAGATGCAGCTCGTTCTCGCTCGCATTTCTCCTCTGGCTTTTGCAAGCTGAAAATCCGAAACCGATGAAGACATGCCAGCTAAGAACGACCTCAACAGTGTTGACGTTAGTTCCTCAGAGCTGTCTTCTGTAATGCTAAAGTGATATCGCCTGGGAAGTCTTTGTGTTTATTTTCCAGGTTTGAATGGCAAGTTTTGTTGTGTACCTTTCACTCTCTTAGGATTCCATCCTCCCGCTTTACTCAAGGGTTTATAATTGCCACCTGGCAACCCTTCGTCGTCCACTGGGAAGAAGTGCTGAGGATGGATGTCTGGGGGGAAGGAAATGTTCTCACTCCTCTGCTGAGCACAAGTTACTCAGCAGTGCCAAAACACTTGTGTAGATATTACAAAAGAAGGGCCCCTTCACGTTCCCTCCTTCCCCTTCTCTCTCCTCCCTTCTCCTCTCCCAGGAGACCTGCTCACCTCGGTCATGTGACCCAGATAATCAGTAGAGGCAGCCACCCGAGCAAGCATGTCAAAGGATCACAACCTTATAAAAAAAATCAGGTCTTTGACAACCAAATCTCTTCTTAGTTGTTTTTAAGATGACTGATTGTTCCTGCACTAGTCTCATGCAAAAACAGATGTCAAACAGAATAATTCGTGGTTGTCTTTTATTAGCATGAGCTTATTTTATATATTATATATTTCTTAAGTGGTTTGATCATAATTTCATACAAATATCGAAAATAACGCTCCCTCTCACACGTGTGTACATAATGTTGTGACCTTTTTTGTCCTATTGATTATTTAATCAAAACTACATAAAAATGCAGTCCATACAAGGTGTATGATGTGCATTTTTTTTTACTTTTTAAATTTTGTGTAATCTCATGTTGTGACTCCAAAAAGGAAGAAAGAAAACAGGTTTACCTTTAAATATGTTTTAAAAAAAACATCAAAATAATTAATAAAGATGTGTACACATGGCAAAAAAATTTATGTAAATACATTTTTACACTCGTAAAAAAATATTTTTCATTTATTGTGATTGTACCACTTGAGTCATTTAATTTAAATAACTGAATAAGCTTTTCTTTTAATTGTATGCAATCTTTGTTTGTGTGTGTGTGTATATATATATTAGGGGTGTAATGGTACACAGATGTCACGGTTCGGTATGTACCTCGGTTGGGGGGGTCTCGGTTCGATACGATTTCAGTACAACAGGAAAAAAACAACAAATCTATTATGCTAGGTTTTTTTTCATTTATATTGAACAGAGTAGTACAAATTAAAAATTTTCCACCTAGATGTGAAAATACTAAAATATTATTACATTATGTAATATATATAAAATCTGCAATACATATAGGCCTATACATACAAGGAATAAATTCTTGAAACATTTGACTTGGTTAAGCAGATAAAGCCGTGCGCGCACAACACACACACAACATAGTCCGCATTGCTAACTGACAGCCAGTTGGTACTTTAATCAAAATAAAATACGTGACAAACCACCAGTGCGCCCTCTTATTCTTGTCCCGTTGGGAATGCACACTGAAGTACAAGCTATAATTAACAAATTAATAGTTTTAGCATTCAATACATCGCAAATATGGAATATTATGGAATATTTGGATTTGTGCCGAGTGAGAGAGGTAGGATACATGAGCAGAAAGCTCCATTTCGCAAACAGTTGAGTGCACAAGCCTTTAAAGTATACTCCTTTGTCAGTCTGTGAGAGACACGTTCAGAATCAGCACATGGTCATTGTCTAGTGGGCTTTGTTTTCAAGTGCGCAACTCTTGGCATTCGCTGTTCTTCTGCTGGTGGTTATCAAACAGCATTGCATTATTGCGGGCGCCCCCTTTTGGATTGAGGGTGAATTGCCTGTATTCATTGTAAGGCCTCATGCACTGAACCGTGATGTCCATACCTATGGTCTGTACTGTGACGGTTTGGTACGAATACATGTATCGTTACACCCCTAATATACAGTATGTATATATACATACAGGGCTCCAGACTAACATTTGAGAGCAGTGGCACCAGCGCCACTAAGTGTATATTTTGGTCATCCCATTAAAAATAACATTCAAACTGGATCATTTTAGAGCTTTAAAGTGCTGGAAATAGTGAGTGATGTGACATGTGGCCAAGTATGTGACCCATACTTGGAATTAGTGCTCTGCATTAACCCATCCAAAGTGCACAGACAGAGCAGTGAAAACACACACCGTGAACACACACCCGGAGCAGGGGGCAGCCTTTTTTTTTTTTGCTGCGGTGCCCGGGGAGCAGTTGGGGGTTCCTTGCTCAAGGGCACCTCAGTCGTGTATTGAAGGTGGGAGAGAGTGCTGTACATTCACTCCCCCCCACCTACAATCCCTGCCGGTACGAGACTCGGACCCGCAACCTTTGGGTTACGAGTTCGACTCTCTAACCATTAGGCCACGACTTTCCCAATTTGTGTGAAATGCTTAAAGAGTCATTGAAAAGTGCTTGGATTTCTCTCTCAAAAGGTTGTACAAACCCACTGATGAATGATGTAATGCATTCGACTATTTCTAAAAACAACACCATGGTTACAGTTAGTGTTACCGCTTCTGGTTTCCTGACATATGTCAGCGCTGTTTATAAAAGAGAATTCTGTGCAGAATTTGAATGATTCTCACTAGATCTCACAGCAACCTTATCATTGTGTGGCGAATTCCAGTAACAAGTATGAGAAAGTGAGAGCGATAACACCAAATTTAACACACCTGCTCCCCATTCACACCTGAGACCTTGTAACACTAATGATTCACATGACACCGGGGAGAGAAAATGGCTAATTGGGACCAATTTGGACATTTTCATTTAGGGGTGTACTCACTTTTGTGACCAACGGACAGCTGACAATTTTTTTTTTGAGGGGACAGCAAATTTACACTGTTGTACAAGCTGTGCACTCACTATTTTACATTGTAGCAAAGTGCCATTTCTTCAGTGGTGTCTATATTATATATATATATATTGCTTCTAGTCTTTCTGTTTTGTCCCTGCGTTCAGGCAAATCCCAAATTAATCAGACACAATAACTTCTAAAACACCCTTGAATATGGACTCTTTCTGAGCTTGAGCTTTCTTGAGTGACTTGTTAACCTGCCTTTGTCTTACCCGGTCACACCGATGCCCTTTTCCACCCTCTTTCTCTCTATTTGACCTTCAGCCGGTGAAAAGAGGTGCTATGGGAAAGGCGGTGCCGGGTCAATGCTGGGGACCTGCAGTCTTGCCCCCTCCCCACACCCAGCGGGACACAGGCGCAGATTACGGAGACCATGCTTGCCCATTAATGAAACTCTTTGCGGGAGAAATTAGACTGGTGACCCAGGCGGTGAGGGCCTCTATGCTTCCCCCCTTTTCTCTTTTGGGCTTGTTAGTTCTTTGTTGCCAATAGGATACTCTTTGATGGGGCTATTGGGGGAAGGTTGAACTAAGGGGCCTGAAGCAATGGCGATGAGCCCTTTATTGCTCGGAGGCAAGGGCGCTGGGTGGAAATGGGATATAAGATGACAAGTGGACTGCTCTTTTGGTAGAGGGGTGGTGGGATCAGACTTCCATTCTTCCAGTCACTGCCAAGGTTCTCTTAAAGACTAACCCAAAGAGAGTACTCAAAGCCTCAGTCTCTGAATTCACCATGTTTGTTTTTTCTCTTTAAGGGATCTGCTTTTTTCAATCCATTTGATCTTGGGGATTTTTCAGGTATGATATAAAGGGTTTTTCTTCTGTACATCAACATCCAGTCTTTTTACGCTATCGGCTCCCCATGTCAGTTTCATGTAATGGAGCTTGTGGTTATATGTAAAAATGCTACCTGCCCTTTAAACAAAAGCAAAAACAAACAAGAGCCCTCAATCAACTAGCGTCAATCATTCAGGGCTTTTTAGTGTCTATTTCTTAACTCGGTGAGACAGCGGGCTCATCTCTTAGCCCCGAAAATGAACCTGCAGTCTTAGTTTGGACTTGTCTGGCACACCAATTTGCTTCTCTTGGCAGCTAGGCAGCACAGAGGTATGCAAAACAGCCATTGAGAGCCCCGCACAGCGAGTGGGAAAAACAGCCAAGGCGAGCACAATGAAGCAAGTGCTTTCAGCTTGTTCGCCTTCACGTTTTCCGTGATCCACAGACTTGTAATGATTCATCCTCTCGAAATTTCACCAGTTAAGAGGAGTACAGTGAAAGTTTGGGCAAGCTCTTGCAAAATCAACAAACAATGACATGGCGATGGCTGCAGTGAATCTGTCACGTAGAATCATCTCAAAGTGTCTGATTTAGCTCCGCGTGCTTTGGCGCGAGTGCTCCGCTTAGAGCTGCAGTTTGTTGCAAACCAAGTGGCATTAAGATATGTATTCTTGTTTGTCGATCCGTGCAGATAACCATTTGCAGAATTGCAGATTGCATAAGATGTAATTGGCATAGAGAGGAGGGAAATGTGTAACGTTGAAAGAATTCACCAGATAAGTGGAACCAACTGCCCAAGGCTCCCTTCCCCAGAGAGAGGGAGAGAGTTACAGCTTGGTTAATGATTGGGCGGCTTTCGAGAGTGAATAAACGGCTGCTTCATGAGCAGATGGAAACAAGGTTGGGGTTTATGTCTCATTGTTTGTAGCCGGTTCCAGCAGCCCTCCAACCCCCAGTTCTCATCGCCTCGCTTGCCTTAATCTTCACAATTAGGAGCGCTGTCTTAATCTGTCTGTGACCAAACCTGTGAGAATGCTAAGATTTACAGGTTATCTGTGACTAATTACAGATGAATGAAGGCATAGGGTGTGGGGAGGTTTTTACTATGCTATGTTCATAGCACTGTGAAGTGAGGGATTGTTTAAGACTAGATTGTATTTCAGATTTCTTGTTTGTTTTAAGGCATTGTGTTAAAGGCTTCGTTTTCTTGGTGTAGCATGCAGAGTTTTGGTTCTCAGAATATTCTGAGAATGACAGTTCTTCGGATATACAAAAATAAATAGTCATTATAGGACATATTGTATGATTTGTCATTAGGTTGTCACAAGACACTCCCCTGCAACAATGTTCATGTGTCCATCCAAATATGCGAAATTATCTCAAAACTAGAATATCGGAAAATATGTGCTAAATAAGACACTTCCCATCCATGGTTCGCATAAATTTCCATCAAAGAAAACCAAATTGTCACTTCCCGATAAACTGGCACTAAATATCACTAAGAAAGCAGGAGACTCCACTGCATATAATAATTTTCATATACGATAAATTACTTTCACCTCAGAGCAAGCAGATCAAACAATAAATGCTGTCATTGCTTTTGGAGGTGGATGCCTGTTGTTTGGGAACGCAGTCGTGTAAGACATTAATTATACAGAAATACTTTGATGACATACTTTGCTCGGGCATTTCAGAACGACCAAAACAACATTTCAGATGCTGTGAACGAGATCGGTCCGCTGGTTAGTCAAGTTATCCCGTCCCATCTTGCAAAGTCACATTACTTTTTTTGATGCGCATGGTGGAATTTATTTGGTAAATGTGTTTCCGTCATAGTTTATGCTCATTTTTTCTTAATGGATCAAACTTTTATCCTACTCAATTGTGTGCAAAAGCTTTTTATGTGCATTTTTAGAGTTTATGTGCATCTTGGCATTTCCATCCAGCGGGGGTTTTTTTTTTTATGCAATATTCCAAAATGCACATAAAAATAGGTGGATGGAAACATGGCTATTGTGAAAATGTTTATGGTTGCAAAAAAAGAAAATAAATTTCTCGAAACACTTTTTGGTTCCCAGAAAAATGACCAAACAGGAACCAAACGCTAACATTAAGGGAACATTCTGTGTTTGCTGGGAAGACCGTTTGTGTTTGGTAAACATTAGGAGGCTGTCGGTCTGAGCAGGTCAGGGCTTCCATTTACAGAATTAATCACCTACTGTGGAAATATGAACCATGCGGGAGAATTTGCAGCCACATCTGCAGTTATACAGCAGACATTGTGTGAGCGGATGGCTGCACTCTCTCTTATCTTATAAAAACTAAAGTAGTCTGCAGTAAAGGTCTCCGGTGCAAGGGTGCAAATGTCTCTTCAAAGCTGACGACTAGTGCTCAGGTTTCGTCAAGAGACTTGCTGACACGTAGAGGTCACTGGCAGGGAATGTGAGTTACGCACATACATATTCTCTGTACATCGTGGTGTTTTCCCGTTGGCTGTGTGGCACACCTGTGTCATAATACTCTTTATTATTTCTGGAAGCGAGTACACACCTGTTTCCCAGCCTGTACTGTACTGGACTGTTTCAATGTGTTTTAATGAGGCTCTGAAACCGAAAGAATCAGACAGGGTTCCAATTACAGCTTCCTTTTATAGGGTGCTGGAATAAGGTCCTTGCGCTGTGTGCCATTTGAAATAATATTATACGTTTCAGAAAACGACACTGAATTGGCAGGTTGGTTAACTTTGCAATTCACCTTGCCACGTCGGTGGTCCTGGGTCCGGTTTCAGTGGTAACAATTGCCATTCCAATAACAGCTGATGTCATGCTAATTGTTAGCAGATGTAGTGGTATTTTTTTCAGTCTCATACAAAAGGCCAATTATCGACATTTCCCATTTGGAGATACGATTCAAGTCTTCTGCTCAATTTCCCCACTTGTGTCATTGAGATGGAATGAGCGCCGTTGCAGTGGCTGCTCACAGTTGCCAGTTGTCAAGGAAACGCAGCGTGAAGGGCAGAACTAAACACATGGAGGGTTTTTGTCTCCCTTTGCAGTCGACTGCGGTGTGAAATTTTTATTGCCTGGCACCTCTTGATAAGCCATTTTAGAAGCAGGCAATTGATGCCCCATTGCGAATTGCGCCTTGCAGCTTGAAATCAAACAGATATCTCTTGTGTGCTTTGTCAGTCACAATGAGAGGTTGCAGAGGATGTCCTCAAAAGCACCATAGATCAATTTTTTGTGGTGTTTAGGAAGGTCAGTTGCTTGATTGAGTGTGTGCGGTGGAATTGCATTGTGGGTGGCTGGGGAGTTGTAGAGGTGTGTACCGTCTTCCAGGCACTTGATGTTTCCTGATACTATATCCTTCAAAATGATAGCTGCTGCCACCTGGTGTTAACAAATGAGGTTCAGTAGGTGTAGGCTAATTTCCTGTCACTCTTTTGGCACTCTGCATCTCTCAATGTCTGGATTTTGTTGTGCTAAATGTCAAGCAGATGGCACACAACCTGCACGAAGCCGAGATTGAAGTTGACAGATCTTGGGAACGCTGGATGAGGATGATTCTTTTTGGATGGGTTACCAGTTCAAAACAAAAACAAAATATATATGAGTCCCTGCATACTGCAGAATTGTCAGATGGAGGACATGGGCTGACCAGTGTTCCCCACCCCCCTTTCTTTTCCTCTCTCTATCCTTTACTTCCCTCTGCATGTTAATAGGTTTTTGTGCACCCTGCTGTTCCTGTTGTCTTTATACAGGAGGTGTTCTAAATTTGGACATCTGTGCTGAGGAATGTAAAATCGGCAGTATACTTGTGCCAACAAGCACTCATTTATCTTGTTTGCCAACTCTCACTTGTGTAGATCAAGAACTAGGCTAATGCTTATTGCATACAAACCTACCCTAGTAAAATGGTAATATATTTCAAATACATTTATTTCATATTAAGTATAGTTCAAATCCATTAACATAATTTCTGACATATCGCTTGAGACTTACTAGTAAAATTATAAACTTCTTTTTTGAGTGCTTGTGCACAATATTTGTAGATCCTCCGGACTATATTCTGTCTTAAAATGCAAGATATTTAAAGTGTACATAAGATTCTGGGAATATTCCTCTTTAGCGCCACAATTAATTTCAGTATATCTTTAGTTGGACTTCAGCACAATTAAAGTGCAAATACGAATACATTTTAGTATATTTGGGTCTAAGATCCCCAAATAGATCTTTGACTTGAGATGATCTTAGTTGTAGTTTTGTCCTTATTGGTGATCTGTTTAACAGATATGCGTTTGCTTAAAGGGCATTCGGTCACTTAAGTAAAAGAAACCATCACTTGAGACTTTATTATGTTTTCAGTAGTTTGCGAGGTCGTATTCCTATATTTTTTGTTTTTTTATTTTACTGCAGGTATGCTAGTTTGTAATGTTACCTTGGAACATACGTATGGGGCCGCTTTTAGACTGCACTCTACCATGACTGTGCCCCCCCACGTAAGCCTATCTGTTGTTTTTGTAGGGCAAATTCAACATAATTTTCAGGATGGCATAATGTCAGCTTGTTATGACACCAGTCCCTATTTAAATGTGACACAGCTTTTGCCAAACAAATACAGTATGATTGAATTTTTTAACAATAGATCTGTTTGATTCATCTGGCCACTACATACTTGCCACTCTCATCATCTCCTCGGGCTTTTGGGTGCTGCCATTCATTAATGAGAAAACATTGGAGGTAATGTCTCCAAGTAATGGCCCCTCTGCTGACACCACACTTTTTTGAAAATCAACCTCATAATGAATTGATTTTCTCCTAAACCCCCCCCCCCCCAGTACAAATTCTAAACCCGGGTCCCAATTGGCCATTACAGTCTTCGGCCGACCCAAAGATTGGGGCTATATAGGCTTGAGGCAATAATAGTGTGTCGGTATTAATTTTTTTTTTATTTTTTTTACAGTACAGACACTCAAACACTTGTCATTCGGTTTTTTCATGCTGCCCCTCCTGCCCAAGTGTCAGAATACCAGCACGATGGCACAAATCTTGCTGTACATAACGAGGTTACCTTCGAGACTCTCTCATGAGGTACCTTGTAATTTCTAATCGTAATGTTTCAGAAAAGGCTGTATTTCCATGGTGCACTTTATCTGCTGGCTGCAGGAGTCTGCAGGCAAGCATTACTAACACAGCATTAGCCCCTGGGAAGAGTGTCGAAGATGATGTAGTGCATTCATATAGGAGTGTTTCTTCTGTATTTTTGCTTTCCAGTCACAGCTGCTTTGAAGTCACATGTAGTCCCTGGAACAGGTTAAAGCAATTAAAGTTCAATGCAAAAGTCATTCCTGTATTTTTTTTCTTTTTACTATCACCATTGCTGAAGCCTCCGTTGACAGATCTGACACAAACTCAGAAGTGACAGTGCTGATTTGGGAGTTAAATTTTGGTCCAGTTAGTTAAAGGGGGGTGACAATGCTTGATGAAGACTTGATGCATCATCTGAAAATCATACCGCAAGACTTTTGATTGCAACATGTCATGAAATTATTGTATAACCAACAACTGAAAAAATACCATATCTTGTTCCTTCTAACCCCCAATTGATGAAAATGCACATTCCTATTTGACAGACAGATTTTCTCCCGTTAAATCTATCTAAACATTACCTATCAGCCTATGATATATATTATCTTTTCATTCTGCTGAGCCTTAAAAATCTCAGTCCTGTTCTGTGGACTGGGGGCCCTGAGGTAGCTTCCTTAACTGCTTTGCTTTACTACGGTTTAATGCCTGTGCTTTGATCAAGCTCTCTGGTTGATCTTGCTTCCGAGTCTGTGCCTTATCTGTTGGAGGATGTTATCACACTGCATCTAATCAGCAACCAGGTCACCCTGGCTTAATCCTGCAACAGTGTGGCACTGCATGCAATTCATCAGAACAAGCATTGCTGTCGAGATCAGGGATAACGAGAGGATAAAAACACACAGCACGTTGCTGGCTCTCCAGGGCCCACTGGAGAAGCACTTATAGCATCCAAATGGAGAGGCTGATTTAGAACAGAGGCCATCTCTCTTCCGAGAGAATATCTGCAGCACTGTTAGCACCCTTTGTGGTTTGCAGATAATTGTGAGAGGTTTAGGTGGAAAAAGAACAAACAGTGCTTATTTATTTGATTGATGATAATGAATTCATTGTCAATGGAAAAGTTATTTTTCATATAGAACTGATTTTTTTCCCCCTTCTGCTTCCTCAGGTTCTGTGAGTCACCCACAAGTGACCTGGAGATGAGGAATGGCCGTGGACGGGGTAAAAGAATGAGGCCCAATAGCAATACACCAGTCAACGAGAACAGCAACTCTTCTGATAACAAAGGCAGCAACAACAGCAAGACTCGAGCCGCGTCCAACAGCAAAGGGCGACGGGGTAGTCAGAATTCCTCTGAGCGGCGCACCCCACCAAACAGCAACACTGAGGATGTAAAAGCTAGTCCTTCATCTGCTAACAAACGCAAGAACAAACCTGTCTCAGACATGGAGCCCAATTCCAGTTCAGAGGACACTAAGGGTAGCAAACGTATGCGAACCAATTCAAACAGTGGATTACCTCATACTGTTCTTCCCCTCTCCAATGTCAAAGCTGAATCCTTGCTTCCCTCTTTGGATCGCAACTGCCCCTCACCGGTGCTTATTGACTGCCCCCATCCCAAGTGCAACAAGAAGTACAAGCACATTAACGGCCTGAAGTATCACCAGGCTCGTGCTCACAATGATGATGACATCAAGCTGGACATAGATGGTGATAGTGAGTATGGTGAAGACTCCACTTTGCACCCAGAGCCAGGCAGTTGCAATGGTGCATCCATTTCTCAGAAGGGATGTGCGTCTCCTGCACGGTCAGTCACCCCCAAAGGCAGAGGATTTGATGCGCAGAGCCCATCACCGTCATCAGGAAAGTTCAGCTCCAAGCAGCCTGGCAAGAAGAAATCAGAGGCTGGGCATGACTCTGGTGTGCCCATGGATGGCTGTGAAGATGGCCCATGTCTTACAGATGAGACAAGCAATGATGGCATTGATGATAAAAGAGGTTTGGACAAAGCTAAGAAGTCTGGCAGTGGTTCCAAGGCAGACAAGCTCGCTCAGAAGGCAATGAAGTCTGCAAGGCCCCTTGTTCCTTCCTTACCTCCACAGCAGTTGTACGCCTTACCAACCTCTAGCTTCCCTGCCCCCAATTCTGGCTCCTCCTCCAGCATGGGCTCCGTGGTCCAGTCCATTAGCAAGAGCCCCCAACTAAAAACGATTCAACCCAAACCTGCAGTAATGGGAGATACCTCAATGAACCCAGCCTTGGGAAGCTCTAAGGACAAGAAAAAGAAAGATAAGAAAAAGAAGGAGGGTGGTAAGGAAGGAGACAGTCCAAAAGCCTCAAAGGAGGCAAAAGGAGGGAAACCTGAAGAAGGTAAAAGCCCATATTCTGAGAGCTCAGACCAAGGCAGCAAGAGTGAGGGGCTATTAAATGGATCCACAGATCCACATCAAAGTCGGCTAGCCAGCATGAAAGCAGAGGCGGACAAAATCTACAGCTTCTCTGATAATTCTCCCAGTCCTTCTATAGGTGTGGCCAGTCGGATAGAAAGTGGGGGGATGGCGCAACCTCTCACTCCACTTCATGTGGTTACCCAAAATGGGGCTGATAACTCTTCTGTGAAGACCAACAGCCCAGCGTACTCCGACATCTCTGATGCAGGGGAAGATGGAGAGGGCAAAGGGAAGGACAAGTCTGAGGATCAGGCAGTTCGGGAAGGTGCCAAGAAATCCCTGTTCCCATCCCAACCACCAAACAAAGACTCTTCTTATTACCCAGGTTATGAAACGTACTACTCGCCCAATTATGTCAACCCAAACCCCAGTCCAGGAGTTTCTAACACTGTCACATCATTCCAAGATGTTGCAGTGAAGGTGAAAAAAGAAGAAGACCCAGAGCCTGGGAATGACAAGGGCAAATCAGAGCCATCTGAAGATCGAAAGCCAGAAATAGTTGCATCCTCTCAGCAGCCACCGCAGCCTTCAGTCATTCAGCAGCGTTCTAGCATGTTCATGCAGCCCCTCTATTACAATCAGTATGCTTATGTACCTCCCTATGGCTATTCACCTGATCAGGCCTACCATAACCACCTGATGAGCACAAACCCAGCTTACAGGCATCAGTGTGAGGACCGGCAACGGCAAGCGGCTGAGCAGCATCGTGCTGCAGAGAAGAAATCAGAGGCTGCTCAGAAGGATAGGGAAGCATCCATGAAGCAAGAAGAATGGAAGCAGAAAGCTTCGGTTCCTCCTACCTTGTCTAAAGCGCCAAGTCTCTCAGATTTGGGCAAACCGTCCCCACAGGGCAAGCCCAAAGATCCATCGGAGCCTGGCAAGCCAGTCATTATCCCCAAAGGAGAAGATGGCAGGGGACAGACCCAGCAAGGTGAGGGGTTGAAAATGAAGCTAAGTGAAGCTGGACATCATGCGAAAGATGAGCAGAAACCAGGCCTTGAGTCTGGGAGATCGGCTATGGAGCAGGCAATGTACATGTACAGACAGGTATGAAACTTAAGATGCCTCGAGCATTGCTTAAACATTTTCTTTCTGCAATGTAGTTGTTGAATCACTTTCATCACAGTTTTAACCTTTATGGATTTTTTGAGAAATGTACAACTCTTGAGTGACATTTTGATAATCCTCACTATGCACTTATCTTTCTTTCATAATGGGCATTTCAAACTTTACTTTCTTTCCCAGGACCCAGACTCTCGACTGTGGCCCTACGTTTACCCCAGCAAGTACCCCGATGCTCAGAAACAGATTGATGAGGAGAGATGGAAGGAAGAGAGAGAGCGGGATCGTGAGCGTGAAAGAGAAAGAGATCGGGACAGAGACCGCGAGAGAGACCGGAAAGGCAAAGACGGAAGGCTGCGTCCTAAAGACACTCCCTCCAAAGAGGAAAGCAAGGAAGGGGCCGAACCACGAACTTCGTCTGCTTCAGAGGAGCATAGAGTCAGCAAAGATCCACGAGCACATATGCAGTTTTCCTCACCTCTGCCGCAGCACCAGTCGTATATGTCTTACATGCACGGATACCCCTATGGCCAGGGTTATGATCCCAGCCATCCGGGATACAGGGGGATGCCTACTGTCATGATGCAGAATTACCCTGGTAAGTCCGTTGTAGAGCTAACTATAAACCACAGTATTTAATTTTGCCTTATATAAAGGGCCACTATTAATTTCACCCCTTTCCTAGGGTCATACCTGTCACCAGGGTACTCTTTTTCTCCATATGGCAGTAAGATGCCACCTGGAGAGGAGGGTGAGAAGGCTCGTGCCAGTCCTACGGTGAGTGGCAAGTCTGCATCTGAGTCTAAAGCTCTGGACATTCTGCATCAGCATGCTAGCCAATACAAGAGCAAATCGCCCACGGTGGGTGAAAAGATGCCCCATGAAAGAGACAGAAGTGGGAGCGAGAGGGAAAGAGACAGCGAACGTCCGAGATCTTCGCCCTCTCAGAGGATCATGCCTTCCCACCATCACCTAGGCTATCCACTACTCCCAGGACAGTATGACCTGTCCTATGCTACAGGTAAACTATAAAAATAGCTTAGGGTGTACTCACACTAGGCGTTTTGAACCGTGCCCGAGCACGTTTGACCCCCAAAGCCTGGTTCGTTTGACTAGTGTGATCGCTTCGTTTAGACGTTCCTGGATCGCTTGGAAGAGGTGGGCCAAAGCACGGTTCAGTTGGACTCGGGCGCAGTATGCGTATAGTGTAAGTACTCACCGCGCCGGAGCACAGAACAGCTACTATTTTGTGTGCGCTACTGTCATCATTATGACCACAAACATTCTATTACTAGGGGTGCTCCAATTGGGATCGCTACGATCGACTATCGACCCGATGGGCTCGCTTTGGGTTTTTGTTGTCGGGCGGTGTCTAAAAAGGCAGATCCCATAAACCAATCTAAAGCTGATGACGCGCCTGCTGTGAGAGATTTGGCATGACTGGCAGCGCACTCATCGTGCTCTTTCGGCACGGGTAAAATAATTAAAATGCTGAAGGTGAGGTGCAATTCATATTTCTTCATTAAACGACTTCTAAAGTAATTTGAAAACTTTCTGTGAGCCCGCATTCCCAAAACAGCGTGAGTGAATCACCGTGCGCTCTCTCTCAAAATGCGCAAATGGCTTCAAATCACACATCGCGTCTTTATAAGCGAGCTGCATGCAGCACAGTTGACACAGGAATTTTCACTTGCACAATCAAGGCAGTGTCACAAGTTTATAAATTGCATTTCTTTTTAATACTTGCCAGTGTTTAACCATTCAGCGCTCGCGCGCTCTCCTGGAGACTGAGTGCTCATGCACACTCCAGCACACACGCATAACGCCAGGTTCACACATACTCCATTCGCAGTGCATAGGCCTATGTGGTATGTATTTATTCCATGCTCATGTTAACATATTTTAAAGCGTTCATACTGCACACGGTTTGCGGTCCGGCAGTGTGTTCCATAACAGTCCCTGCCTCAGATGCCAACGCGTTGATTCCACACCGAGTTTGCTGCACGCACTGAACTAAAGTGACAGTGCATGTTTTGCGGTAAATATGAAAATTTAGTAATTACACCATAATCATATCTTGAAGACATTTCAACACTCTATGGCTAGGTTTAGAGGAAAAGAGCACTTTTAGATAAACAAGGCAATAATAGGCACTCGTGGAGGTAGGAAAACAAAGTTCTTTATGAACTGCAGGATTGCTTGTAATGAAGTTTTAAATGCAAAAAAAAGGCAGTAGAGCTGACGGGGGGGTGTTTTTCTGTCAGTGTAAGTTTTTCATTTAGAAGTTTGTGATAGCGTAAGAAAAGTAGTTTAAGTGTTTTGCCACTTGCTTGAGCAACTGTTTTGTGCTGTGTGTAAGATATTGTGCAACAATTGCACGAGTGTAAAAACAAAAATGCACTCCATGATTGAACATTTAGGTGAGATGCATATATATTTTTTTAAAAAGTCAAAAATATGCTCTCCTCCACCCCTCAAATTAAAAAAAAAATCCCCTCTCACAAGAGTCACCTATAAGAGGGAAATTCCCCCCATTTTCAAAAATGAAATTCAGGCCCTGAATAAATGTCTAAAAATCCTGATTGGAGTATTACTATAAATAATTCTACATGATAAAAATAAGGCTTTAAAAAGATCGGTATCGGTGATCGTATCGCAGATACTGCTCTCTGTGATAGGCCTCAAAAATCCTGATCGGAGCACCCCTATCTAGAACTATTACTACACTACACTTTTCAATTAATTCAAGTATATTTAGGTTTATAACAGGTCTGGTTCTCGCCTTATTGATGAACAGGAATTGTAGTTTGCAAGTAAAGCTGCAAATTATTTAATCAACGTCAGCTGTCTTCGTAATAATTCTCTGATACATATAAATAAGTGAAAATTGCTGCACGGCATAAATTATAAATTTATTAAGCAGAATCTTAGCGAAAGTGGTTTTCTCCGTTATCTCGTGCATTATGTAAGCGTGCCCCAGCCCATGTTTATTGCAAGTGTGAGTGCAGGTCAGCAGGGGAGTGGAGAGGGGGGACAATCGCGCTGTAAAATCAGGGGTGTTCTGTAAAATCAGTAAAGGATTTTCATGTTATCACAGAAGCTGGCCTTGACCTCCTGGCCTCCTGTTTTTAAAAGTAGTCTTTCAGAAACACTGATACATAATTAAGGTGTTTCTCCATCTCACAGGTATCTCCTCTTCCGCCATTGTTGCCAGTCAACAAGCCTCTGCCCCCTCGCTTTACCCTCCAGCACGGAGGTGAGAATGGTAAGAAGATTTTACTTTATGCATTAGGCAATGTAGTTATATATACAGTATTTTCCACCACTTTTAAATATCTGTAGGTGTTTTAGCAGCAGAGCCATTATTTTGGCAGAAAGTCATTGTTGCTTGGTAGATTCAAAATATTTAAAGCAAATTGTGCTTTAAAAAAAAAAAAAAACAGACAATCAAATAATCATGATTTTCTTGAATTTTTCAGTTTCATCAGACTTAAAGAATTACATTTGGTTTTTTTTCGTTTTCTTTTGTTTAATGGGCCATCATAACAATGCATAGTGATAAACAACCATATTTACCATTTGTATATTTCCCTAAAGTATTTTAAAGCATGCAAAAATGCTATGAGGGGCTTCCACATACATTTAGGTGAATCGTTCAATGTGTTTATTCTTTAAACTGGGCCGTTTGAAAGAACTTGAGCTGCAGAAATGAATTGAACCTCCTAACTCATTTTTGTTTCTATTAAAATGTCTTTATTATCTCACAAACAAGCCTTGGCACAAGAAGTGGATGTATAACTAGGCTACTCCCATGGTCTTTAGAAACTTAATGGGCAATAAAAAGCATATTAAAATCATCACAATATTCACAACGCAAGTTAATTTTATATTGCTAACAAAATAATATTGATCGTCCAGCCCTAAATTTTGACTGATTCCCTGGAATTAAGTGCTGTACAGTCTTTGCTGTCCTCTAGTCAAAATCTAAAACAATTCCCAAGGCCTTTTCATACTTGACTACAATGGCTGTTTAGTCACATATAATTAGGGTTGGGTATCGTTTGAATTTTATCAATTCCGATTCTGCTTATCGATTCTGATTCGTTTCGATTCCAATGTGATTAAATAATGATATCAAACATTTATCCTGTCACTTTTTTGCAAACCATTAATTGGAGCTGAATACCATGAACAAAAATCAACAGGCTACATAAAAACTGGACTCTCTAAGAGCTGTTTGTGTGCAAAATAGGCAAAATTTTATCATAATTCTGGATACATTTTTTAAAAAATTTTTTTTCTTTCTTTCTTTTTTCCCAATGGATTTGGACTCTGAAGAAAAAAGTATTAGACAACTAAACAAAATCACATGTAATTTATGAATAAATGATTTAATGACTCACTCAAGATTTACTTGTTTCATTACTGGATGAATCAGCGTTCTTGAACGAATCTCTTGTATGATTAAAGATAAATACATTTTAGCAGCCCCTTCTCGCCACCTACTGGCGTAACAATGTAACCACAAATCTTCATTTGAAGTGTCAAATTACTCTCAAAAGGTGATTTACTCTATTTTAATCACTACCATACACATCAGAGTTTATATCCGAACTATAAACTTTTATCCCAGTACTTCTGTGATTTTAATGTTTGTAACACAGAAATAATGATTCTGTGTGGTTGAAAAGATTGTGAAGCTGTTTCATTCATGACAGATGACAGCTGCTCTCTTCAGGTCATCGGCAGCTCGAACGCAGATTTAAATGTTCAAATTAGAGACCAGCACGGGACGGATTTTTCAGTCCCGCTCCCGCAATATTCTGTCCCGCGCCCGCCCGCGACATTCTGTTTTGTCACCGCTTCCCCCTCCATACAATATAAACTATATAGATTTTTTTTTCCCAACATCACAAAGAAATTTACATTAAATGGTTCTGTAACATCTCCTAAGGTCCACAACATCCCAGCATAAATGCTCCCGATAAATATTTATTATTTAAGCATCAACATTCACAGAACACTGTTATTTTTAACTGAAGCAAGTGGCTGCTGCGTGCATGGTTTGGCATGTAAGAATGCGAGCAGCGCTTCCTTTATTACTAAAAGCTGACATCTCAGTTCACCGCGATCTCATAAAGCTCTGTTATAACACACTGAATAAATGCACAGTGAATCTTTCACAATGTCTACACTTCATGTCTTAAAATGAGAGGATTCGTGAGCACGCATTTCGCCCTGTCAGTGAGTGGATTTCTACCTTACTCCCTCTTAGTGGCCATTGCGTTCCAGAAAAATAACCGGCTGAGTCCTGTGATGCTCCACGCGCACCCTTTAAAACCGTGCTTTATAATAGAGAACTCTGCTAGCTTGCGCGTTAATATGTTAATGTTTATTAGTGTTCTTTTTTGCTTTTGTGCAACACATAAATAACAATTTATATGTGTAGCAAGTTTGTAGATCGGGAAGGAGGAGGCGGGAACCGGTGAACGTTCAAACATACTTTAATAATAAAATCAAACACAAAATAGCGCGACAGCCCCTCGTGGACGACTGTCGCGCACAAACGAAACCAAAACACAAAATAAACTCCAGGCCTGGTCCTCTCTCGACTTTCACAGTCATCACTCCTCCTTTTTATCCTTCCGGAGCTCCTCCGTGGGACTCGAGACCGGTGAGTGGTGCAGGTGTCGCTCATTATCAATTACTCCACCGGCCTCGCTCCGTTCCCATGGCTCTCGGCCCCGCCCCCACTCGTCACAGTATGTTTTCGACATTTTATGTTTAGATAATTTATATTTTTCAGGAGTCCCGCAAATCATTTTATTCTCCCGCATCCCCCCGGCCACAACAAACAAACACCAAGTCTCTTCCCCGCCCATCAGCCCCCCTGGTTTTGTTTGTTTTTTTTGTTTGGCAGTTGTTCCCGCGTGATGCAGGTCTCTAGTTCAAATCACACTGGTGTGATCGTTTATCGTGGATTAAGTTATCTATCATATTTGAAAATACATAATGAAATGAAAATATATATTCAGTTTTATTCTCATTTCCATTCTAGGGAGAAGTAACTGGCCGTTCTTCTGCAGACATGTGACTGGTTCACATGAGGATGTGATGTGGAGCTTATGACATCAGTTCAATGATGTTCCCGATTTCTTTACGGTTCTTTTTTCTGGATTTCCCGGCGTCTTTGACCAACACCATCAGAGAGGAGAAAGTGGATGCCCAGGCTTCTACATACACAGCGAACTCCACCTCAGGAAGCGCACATCCAGACGCCTCCCTCTCTGTGCTGCTGGCTACATACTCAGGAGAGAGGAGACACAATCTGTCTGCAGAAACGTCATATGATGCGCAAGCTCTCCGAAAAACATGGACCTACAGAGTTTGGGAAATCTTGAATGAACCTGGATGCAAAGACATTCTGGAAGTCACTACATTGTGTTTAAAGCATGGGCAAAGCATGGAGTGCTACTGAGCTGGACTGCTGCTCTAGAGCCAAGAGGATTACCAAGGTTGTTGTTTTTTTACCCCGAAGGATTCCAGCGTCTTTGTTGCCGATCTTCATCTTCATACATTTACATTCACAATCTATTTGTGGACTATGCAAGTGGATAAGGCTTGATTTTCTTCACTCAGTTAATTCAGGGCAGTAAATTCAAGTTCATGTTACCATTGTGAAGCTATCGTCAACATACTTGAGAGTAGACAGTTCTTTGTTCAAGAGGCATTTTTTTAAACGCACTTCCCTGTCTTTATTGTTCATAGTTATGTTTCTTTCTCATTAATGGATGATGAACAAATCTCTCAAAGTCACTCCATCAGCTTAGCACTGGTCGTTTTGCTGTGCAAATGTTTTGTTCTCGAACGGGCGACTTTGCTTTTGCATTGGTCGGTTCTCGCCATGAATATAGCCGAGGTAGCTCGCATGGCGTTAAATCATAAACAAACAAACAAACAGCATTGGTTGGTTCAACAATGACTCGATCTTCAGTTAAGTGATGGGCCTTCTGACGTTTTGGATTATCCGGATCGCGGAGGGAAGATGAAGCATTGGCAGCTCTCTGACATGCTTACATGGAGTGTCCCAAAAAGCAGGAACTTTGACTTCCAGGCCGGATTTACGGAGGTTTCTGGCCTGTATTGACCGTTATCATATGCGGACATAAGGCTATCTGCTTCTCCCAGGCTCTAGACAGTCATTTGTGACACGATGTGTGTGTTTGCCAATGGAGTTACCAGACTCTACTGAACTGTGTGTCTGGTCACGACCTGAACCTTCACACACGGATACTTTGCTGCTTGCGAATCTCATGCCAGACTGCATGAGTGAAGTCCAAAATGGGGTGAACCTTGAAGGCTTAGAGCGATCCGAGTAAGATAACCCCAAAAGAGGCTTAGAGCCGGCATCCAGCTTCTAGACGACTTCTACTTTGGGTAGGTCCACAGACTTGCGAAGCACGAAACAAGGAAGACCTGAAAAACCTCATGGTCTGCATGGTATATTCCAGCACTCGGTAAAAGCATTAATCCAAACGGAGAGCAATGCGACACAAGCAGGCGTCCTTCCTTTTCTTCCCTCACTATGTGCTTTCTGTATATATTGTACAAAGGAATTATTTTAAAAAAGGTTGTTGGATGCTATCGGATTGTCTTACTCTCTCTTATTTTTTTTGTCTGTTAGCCTTTTTTTCTACCATTGTTGACATAATATCAAGGTTTAGCTGGTATAACGGCTTTATATTGGAAGTGTTTTTGTTTTTTTACTACTTTTTCTACCCCTCCTCTTCAGCGTCAAGTCAGTCCCACTCTGCTTTAAAACTGTTTAGAAGCACATGTTTTGCGTTTATTGAAATGAAGTCAGTTTTAATAAAACGTCAGGATTTGTAGTCAGCACCCCTGCAAAACACATCCCAATGGCACGTTCATATTTCAGAAGGGAACTATGGCGAAGTAAGCGACAACCCGAGTCCGGTGCTATCTGGAGCTAGTTTTTCCAGTTCATCATCATGCATTTATTGTGTGAATCTGAAACTCTCAGGAGAGCATTATTGAAATCTGAGCCATTTAAATCATCCTGGCATGTTCATCGCTCTCTGCTGTATTCAGACTTGATTATTGAACAGCACAGAGAAGAAGACATTACTTAACGTAATTCATTTATAGTGAAGAGGCGGCTTTTCTCCCCATGTTAAACATGACCGTTTGTTTTTAATCTCACTCGTGAGACAAAACGGCAAACGTTCAGTATCTGCAAGATGGGTTTCTTGCTCCTTAAATGTATAACTGAGCATTCATTTCAATGCCACCACAAACCCCTAATCTGATTTTAACTAATGCTCATGAGGCCTAATGGCACAATGCATTCGTTTTATTTTGTTGTAGGAGAGACCCGGGCCAGATCTCTTTAAGAATTTTTATTTTATCCTCTCTGTGCAGATGGAAAACTTTACACTTTTTATGCTATATTTAAGACCAGCTTTCTCTACCTAAACAGTAAATAAGCGATATCGCAGCACTGGTCTCAGATCAGCATCAAAAGGCTCGCGCTAATACGAGAGAGTTAGGATTTTTATATATAGTAATAACCTCACTTTTAGTTGTTCTGTCTTCGCGCATTTAGCCAGTAAACCTGTGCTTGTCTGGTGACTTGATTCATAATTGTTGAGGAAAAAGCGCTTGATTGTTTTAATTTATTTTTGAGGGTTCTTCTTTGGTTGTTGCTGTTGTTTTTTCTAGTTCAAGTTTTCTCCTTGTAGAAAGACGAAACGTCCGGTTTTAACAGTTCAAACATTCATTTATATTTGTCTCAGACGGTGCTAATATAGCCTGCCCTGTGCGATCCTTGTGGGAAGAGAAGAGGGAATTTGCTTTTTTGGTTTAATTTCTATTTTCTGTTTTTATTAGGCCCCTCCCACAACCCATCCCACTAATTAAGCCCCACCCACCCCTCATCCATAGAGAGCAGCGGCTCAGTGTCGGTCATCGGTACTTGAAAGAAAGATGTTTACACCTCTTCATTTCTGTGTTTGGAAACACTTCTCTTTGTACACCATCGCTCACTCTTTCTCTGTGTTCCTCGCTGTCTAGCTGCCTCTGTCCCACTCTCTCTTCCTAGGGATCTCTCATGTAAAGTGTAAATTGCTACATTTTTTATACAATACTGTAACTTGCCTTTGTACATTTAGGCAGAAAATAAATCTTTTTATGAGACAATCACTTCTGTTAATCTGTGTCTTATCTGTCTGAAAGAGTCACATGTGCATTATAATTGGAAGCCAGCTTCTGATCAAAGATTAAATTTAGTAAAAATAAATACATTTTAAAAAATCAGGCCAGTGGGAGGTTTTTCAAGGTTTGTGAAGCCCTAGAGGTTTGCAAATGGGATAGCAATATTCCGTATTAAATATGTATAAATCTGTTTTTTTAATAACTATGGAAACGCAACACTTGGGTTAAGTAAAAATATATAAAATTACTTGGTTGGAATAACATGCAAAGATGTTTAATCAATTTGAAATTCATTCTATTCTATGATGCCTCTTTTTAAAATAAATCCAGTAACAAAAGAAAAGAAAAGGCTGCCATATGGTCAATATAATAACATAATGGTCCAAATGTTTATTTTATGTATTCATTTATTTTTATTGTGTAAACGTGTTCTCTAATTATATTAGTTTCTTCTAAGAATAATATTTATACATTCAGAATTCCTATAAATCATTTTGAGTTTATTATTGTTATTACTAATATCCCGTAATGTTGTTCTTACAAGCCAATTTATCCTCAGTGTTAATAAATTAGTTTAAAAAAGGAGTTAAGGACCAACAGCATGGGGGAGGAAAAAGGTGAAGATCCAGACTACGATTATATTCTCAAAATCATATAAGAAAGTAGATGACCTGAGAAAAAAGAAAACACTACTCCAAATAACTGACCAAATCAATTGTATTACCAGGCTTTAGCCAGCAGAGGGCTGTCTTTTACCTGCTTTTAGTTGACCGTATTTTTGCACAATTGTGAAGCAGCTTCTGTTACACTTAACTAATGATTCGAGATTAAAACAAATAAATACATGTTTTCTTTGACAAGTTCCTATGACAGCAAATAATTGACTGTGTATGGGTGCAGACGCCATATTTAATGTCACTAACGAGGGTATAAAGGATAGGTGTAATGATTTAATGTGTGTCTGGGTGTCAGAAAATACCTATGTATGTTCATATTTCGTGGTATAAGTTCTTAAGACACACAGCACAATAAACGGACTGTTCGTGTTATAAATAAAATCCAATATGGCGTCTACCCTAAATAAGGACCCAATGTGTTCCAATTCTGTGACCATCAAGCAAAGCAATGCATGGAGAAATCAGTACCCACATAAAATAGTGTATGAATCAAATACCTCGTCCTCGACAGCAGTCTTGTTTGTTATCTTCTTGAGACCCACGTCCGAAAGCATATTTAACGACGTTTATGTGAGCGAAAGAAACTAAAACCTGTGGAAAGTTACGTAAAACCCCAGTTCACATCATAAACATGTATCATTTAAGATGGGGAGAGACGTTTTACTTCTTGAAATTCAGTTTTCGGCCTCTGAGGTACTTTTTTTTAGTGCTGTTCAGTTGCCCAGCTTCGCGCCATCGGGTGGCCAGCGCGGGAATGAAAAGCCGCGCGTGCTTGAGGATTCAGCGGTTGCCATGGAAACCCCCGCGTAAGAGACAGAGTCGAGCTCGTGAAGAAAGACAGATTGCGACATGAATGCGAACGGCGTCCGTTGAAAATAAGAGTTGATATTCGCCAAATCTGTACACGACATGTAACGCTGTTTAAATGTTAAAAACTGTCAGTCCGGAAAGATTGTGTGTGAGAGCTTGTGAAGAAGCCCTCGTGATGTTTTGTGCCTTTATATGCGAGGCACGTGCAAGATTAGAATTCAAGGCGCGAGCTCTCCCACAGTCTGCTGCCAAACACAAACAGCCCACTGTATGAGACCCGCAGGGGCTGCAGTGCATCTAAAACACTGTGTTCTCTTTTTAATGCCTTGCAAGGATATGCAACGATTTAAGAAAATTGCATGACGATAGATGGTACAATGAATATAGCCTACAGTATATGCCATTGGACTGAATGACTGCCGCATTCTTTTACCATCATACAGCATTTAGCCTACATTGTACTAAATAGTATAGTACTACAGTTCTTTGCTAGTGTTGCTTACACACAGTTTTGGGCAGGTTACTTTGGAAATGTAATAGGTTACAGATTACAAGTTACCCTATCTAAAATGTAATAAGTAGTGTTAACTATTTAAATTACTTTATTAAAGTAATGTAACTGATTACCCTGTTGAAAAAAACAGCATATGCTGGTTAGGTATGTTTTGACGCTGGGATGCTGGTTTAAGCTGGTCCTTTGCTGGTTTATGCTGGTCATGTGCTGGCAAAGGACCAGCATAAACCAGCAATAGGACCAGCATAAACCAGCAAAGGACCAGTGTAACCAGAAAAGGACCAGCTTAAACCAGCAAAAGGACCAGCGTAAACCAGCAAAGGACCAGCATAAACCAGCAAAGGACCAGCATAAACCAGCAAAGGACCAGCTTAAACCAGCAAAGGACCAGCTTAAACCAGCAAAGGACCAGCATAAACCAGCAAAGGACCAGCATAAACCAGCACATGGCCAGCATAAACCAGCAAAAGGACCAGCATATACCAGTAAAGGACCAGTTTAAACCAGCAAAGGACCAGCTTAAACCAGCAAAGGACCAGCATAAACCAGCAAAGGACCAGCATAAACCAGAAAAGGGACCAGCTTAAACCAGCAAGGACCAGCATAAACCAGCAACGGGACAGTTTACAACCAGAAAAGGAGTCAGCTTAAAAAGCCAAAGGACCAGCACATGACCAGCATAAACCAGAAAAGGACCAGATTAAACCAGCAAAGGACCAGGTAAAACCAGCAAAGGACCAGCATAAAACAGCAAAGGAACAGCATAAACCAGCAAAGGACAAGCATAAACCAGCAAAGGGCCAGCATAAAACAGCAAAAGGGCCAGCTTAAACCAGCAAAGGGACCAGCTTAAACCAGCAAAAGGACAAGAAAAAACCAGCAAAGGACCAGCAAAAAACAGCAAAAAACCAGCAAAGGACCAGCATAAAAAAGCAAAGGACCAGCATAAACCAGCAAAAAAACAGCATAAACCAGCAAAGGACCAGCAAAAACCAGCAAAGGACCAGTTTAAACCAGCAAAGGACCAGCTTAAACCAGCAAAGGACCAGTTTTAACCAGATCATGGCCAGATTAAACCAGCAAAAGGACCAGCAAAAACCAGCACATGACCAGCATAAACCAGCACAGGACCAGTTTAAACCCAGCAAAGGACCAGCTTAAACCAGCCAAAAGGACCAGCATAAACAGCAAAGGACCCGTTTAAACCAGCAAAAGACCAGCATAAAACAGCAAAAGGACCAGCTTAAAACAGCAAAGGACCAGCTTAAACAAGCAAAAGGACCAGCATAAACCAGCCTTAAACCAGCAAAGGACCTGTTTAAACCAGCAAAGGACCAGCTTAAAACCAGCAAAGGACCAGCATAAACCAGCAATAAGGGGACCAGTTTAAACCAGCCAAGGACCAGCATAAAACAGCAAAAGGAACAGCATAAACCAGCAAAAGACCAGCAAAAACCAGCAAAGGACCAGAATAAACCAGCAACGGACCAGCTTAAACCAGCAAAGGACCAGCTAAACCAGCAAAGGACCAGCATAAAACAGCAAAGGACCAGCAAAGGACCAGCTTAAACCAGCAAAAGGACCAGCTTAAACCAGCAAAGGGCCAGCTTAAACCAGCAAAGGGCCAGTTTAAACCAGCAAAGGACCATCTTAAACCAGCATAGGACCATCTTAAACCAGCAAAGGACTATCATAAACCAGCAAAGGACCAGCATAACAGCTTAAACCAGCAAAGGACCAGTTTAAACCAGCAAAGGACCAGCTTAAACAAGCAAAAGGACCAGCACAGGACAGCTTAAACCAGGCAAAGGACCAGTTAAAAAAAAAAACAAAAAAAACAGCAAAGGACCAGCTTAAACCAGCAAAGACCAGCTTAAACCAGCAAAGGAACAGCTTAAAACCAGCAAAGGGCCAGTTTAAACCAGCAAAGGGCCAGTTTAAACCAGCAAAGGGCCAGCATAAAACAGCAAAGGACCAGCTTAAACCAGCTAAGGACCAGCTTAAACCAGCTCATGACTAGCTTAAACCAGCTAATGACCAGCTTAAACCGGCACATGACCAGCTTAAACCAGCACAGGACCAGCTTAAAACAGCAAAGGGACCAGCTTAAACCAGCAAAGGGCCAGCTTAAACCAGCAAAGGACCAGCATAAAACAGCAAAGGACCAGTTTAAACCAGCAAAGGACCAGCGTAAACCAGCAAAGGACCAGTGTAAACCAGCAAAGGACCAGCATAAAAAAGCAAAGGACCAGCATAAACCAGCAAAGACCAGTTAAACCCGCAAAGGACCAGCTTAAACCAGCAAAGGACCAGTTTAAACCAGCACATGGCCAGCATAAACCAGCAAAATTACCAGCATAAACCAGCAAAAGCACCAACATAAACCAGCAAAGGACCAGAATAAACCAGAAAAGGACCAGCTTAAACCAGCAAAGGACCAGTTTAAACCAGCAAAGGGCCAGTTTAAACCAGCAAAGGGCCAGTTTAAACCAGCAAAGGGCCAGTTTAAACCAGCAAAGGGCCAGTTTAAACCAGCAAAGGACCAGCAAAAAACAGCAAAAAACCAGCAAAGGACCAGCATAAAACAGCAAAGGACCAGCTTAAACAGCAAGGGACCAGTTTAAACCAGCAAAGGACCATCTTAAAAGGACCATCTTAAACCAGCAAAGACCAGCATAAACCAGCAAAGGGCCAGCATAAACCAGCAAAGGGCCAGTTTAAACCAGCAAAGGACCAGCGTAAAACCAGCAAAGGACCAGCATAAACCAGCAAAGGACAGCATAAACCAGCAAAGGACCAGCTTAAACCAGCAAAGGACCAGCTGAAACCAGCAAAGGACCAGCTAAACAGCAAAGGACCAGCTAAAACCAGGAAAAAGGACCAGCATAAACCAGCAAAGGAACAGCATAAACCAGCCAAAGGACCAGTTAAAACCAGCAAATGGACCAGCATAAACCAGCCAAAGGACAAGCATAAACCAGCAAAGGACCAGCACATGGCCAGCATAAACCAGCACATGACCAGCAAAAACCAGCAAAGGACAGCTTAAACCAGCAAAGGACAGCTTAAACCAGCAAAGGACCAGCATAAACCAGCAAAGGACCAGCTAAACCCAGCAAAGGACCAGCATAAACCAACAAAGGACCAGTTTAAACCAGCAAAGGACCAGCTTAAACAAGCAAAAGGACCAGCAAAGGACCAGCTTAACCAGCAAAGGACCAGCTTAAACCAGCCAAAGGACCAGCTTAAACCAGCAACGGACTGGCATAAACCAGCTAAAGGACCAGCTTAAACCCGCAAAGGACCAGCAAAAACCAGCAAAGGCCCAGCAAAAACCAGCAAAAGGGACCAGTTTAAACCAGCAAAGGACCAGCTTAAAACCAGCAAAGGACCAGCTTAAACCGGCAAAAGGACCAGCAAAGGACCAGCTAAAACCAGAAAAGGACCAGCAAAAACAAGCAAAGGACCAGCAAAAACCAGCAAAGGACCAGCTTAAACCAGCAAAAGGACCGGTTTAAACCAGCAAAGGACCAGCTTAGACCAGTAAAGGACCAGTTTAAACCAGCAAAGGGCCCGTTTAAACCAGCAAAAGGCCAGCATAAACCAGCAAAAGGACCAAAAAAAACCAGCAAAAGGACCAGCATAAAACCAGCAAAGGACCAGCTTAAAACATAGCAAAGGACAGCAAAGGACCAGTTTAAAACAGCAAAGGACCAGCATAAACCAGCTTAAGGACCAGCTTAAACCAGCAAAGGACCAGCTTAAAACAAGAAAAGGGCCAGCATAAACCAGCAAAGGGCCAGTTTAAACCAGCAAAGGGCCAGCATAAAACAGCAAAGGACCAGCTTTAAACCAGCAAAGGACCAGCTTAAAACCAGCAAAGGACCAGCATAACCTAGCAAAGGACCAGCTTAAACCAGCAAAGGGACCAGCTTAAACCAGCAAAGGACAGCTTAAACCAGCAAAGGAACAGCAAAAACCAGCAAAAGGACCAGCAAAAAACAGCAAAAGGACCAGCATAAACCAGCAAAGGGCCAGCATAAACCAGCAAAAGGGCCGTTTTAAACCAGCAAAAACCAGCAAAGGACCAATAAACCAGCAAAGGACCAGCTTAAACCAGCAAAGGACCAGTTTAAAACAGCAAAGGACCAGCATAAACAAGCAAAAGGACCAGCAAAGGACCAGCTTAAACCAGCAAAGGACCAGTCTAAACCAGCACAAGGACCAGCTTAAACCAGCAAAGGACCAGGCTAAACCAGCAAAAGGACCAGCATAAAAAAGGACCAGCATAAACCAGCAAAAAACCAGCTTAAACCAGCAAAGGAGCCAGCATAAACCAGCAAAAGGACCAGCAAAGGACCAGCAAAGGACCAGCACATTCCAGCAAAGGACCAGCTTAAACCAGCGAAAGGACCAGCTTAAACAAGCAAAGAAGAAAAATAAAAAAAAAAACAAAAAAAAAAACAAAAAAAAAAAAAAAAAAAAAAAAACACGACAAGCAAAGGACCAGCTTAAAACCAGCAAAGGACCAGTTTAAACCAGCAAAGAACCAGCTTTAAACCAGCAAAGGACCAGCTTAAATAAACCAGCAAAGGCCCAGCTTAAACCAGCAAAGGACCAGCTAAACCAGCAAAGGACCAGCATAAAAAAGCAAAGGACCAGCATAAACCAGCAAGGGCCAGTTAAACCAGCAAAGGACCAGTTTAAACCAGCAAATGACCAGCTTAAAACAGCAAAGGACCATCTTAAACCAGCCAAGGACCAGACATAAACCAGCAATGCAGGGTCAAAACATACCAACAGCATCATTCTGTTTTTTCAACAGGAGTACTTTTCTACATGTTCTATGTTTAAGATTAATCACTTTTACAAATCATGTAACCAGCCCAGCGGTTAAACCTTCAGTATTATTCAACACTGATTACTGTCACTTTAGAAATCCATTCAAAGCTTGAATAAGATTATAATAATTTAATTTAGCACATCACACAAAAACAGACTTACTTTGAGATCATTCTGAGGTTAAATACAGATTTATAATTGTAACAAGAAATCGTTTAATAGCTATGATACTGTTTTTGAAATCAAATCTATGCATAGCTATGACAGGAAACACTGGAATCTAAAAATGCCTTAGAAAAAACAGTTAATCTTGAAAAAACGCAAGGAATAAATCCAAATAGGAAATAAAACAGTTATTGAATAAGCAAGTGTACTATTCTGTGTCCTAAACTCCTGAAACACTGGTGTCTCATATTTTAGAGCAGTCACCGCAATTTATCAAAGAAATCTATTAAATTTGTACGTGGGTGTGTGTGGGGAGAAAAATCAGATGTAACTCTGTTTGTAATCGTTAACATTTTCGTCAGCAACTAATTTAATGGTATTCACGTCATTTCAGTAAATGCAACTGTGTGGGGGATTACAATTACTTTTATTTTGTAATTAAATTACGTAATGCCGTTACTTGTAACTAGTTACTCCCCAACACTGCTTACATATGCCTATTAAGTGCACACCTTTTACTCAAGTTGTTATTATGATTATTAATCTTTGTGTAAACAAGCTTATTGAACACTTCTACACTATGGGGCAAGTTGTCACAAGGGATACTAGCTTATCTGGGTTTTCAGCTAAACAGTAAAACAATTATAAAACCAAAAGAGACTAATAAAACAATAAAAAAGGTGTTAAAGGAAAGATAAATAAATGACAACTACCCCATTTATAATTTAACTATGCGCTGTATAAACACTAGCAATGATTTCATGCATTCACCACCTCACTTCATATGCAATGTGTGTGTGTTATATTGTTAAATGATATTTGCATACGCATTTATGATCTGTATAGTCAGAGCTGGGTAGTAACTGATTACATGTAAATAAAATAAAGTAGGTCTTGCAATATGTTTTTAAAATACTTGTAAACAGACTACAGTTACTTTTTCATGGATTAGGCTACATGATTACATATTATTTACACAATAGCAATAATTCATAATTTATTGATTCTCCCTACAATTCCTCTTTTTCATATTTTAAATGTTCCTTTCTAAAATAGCCTACTATACAGGTAAATTAGTTTACATGTAATTAATAATCTTCCCTTGAAAATAAGATATAGTAAGGGATTATCTCTTGTAATTCATCATTAATTCCTTATGCAATTGAGCTTTAATCAGTGTAATTAGGCGGTTCGAGACTTGATACAAACCACACATAGTGGCTTAACATCACATTTAACGCTTACCCTTAACAATGCATGATTTTTATGTACCCTTCTCACTTTAAATACTTTGGTGAGTTAATACGAATATTGGTAACACTTAGTGTCCAATTCTCACTATTAACTGTTAGTTTTATGCATGCTATACTGGGACTTTTCGGGTTCTTATCATCCCTTTCACAGATGAGTCGAGCCGCTTCGAGAAATGTATGCGTATCTATTCTGCACGAATAATGTGTGTCTAGACGCATAATAGTGCTTTACACGATTACGTTTTAGTTGTTGTCATTTGAGCAGATGGGCTTTTATCCGCAAAGCGTATTTTTTCCACATCCGACGATCCGGGTCCTTTCCACCCTTTGTCCCGCCCATCCAACTCTAGGTCACATCACACGCACCACTTGCAAGTACACACAACAACCTTTTCAAAATACTTAAACAATTTAACATGAAAACCAACAACCATTATACGCTTATAAAAAAACAATTGGTCAAACCTACACAAATAAGAGTATAACGTGCTCCACACCCTCAAACGCTCCACGTCTAGATGTTGGATCCAGACAAAATTTACTGTATGTCGTTATCTATTATTTATTTGAAAGAATTAAAAGAACCGTTTCATGTCTGTCCTTGTATCATTAGCTTGTCCAGGTTGATATAGGATTTAGAAAGTAATTAGTAATGAGTAATTAATTACTTTTTGGAGAGAGTAATTTGTACAGTAATCTAATTGCACTGTTAAAGATGTAATCAGTAACTTGTAATTAATTACCCAACACTGACCACTTCTAAACGCTCAGAAAGTCTTCCAGTTTTGTGGGCATTCACACAGAGATCAGTCACTAGTCGGGTGCTACACAGCATTTGGATTTAGCTGTTATAAAGTCACTGTAAACCACGTCTGCTTGGGGCTTAATGCTTTATTTTACCTTGTATGACTTTGGAAGGCGTTTGTCTTTCAAACACACTAGATTGCACAAATGCACCAGCTTTTTTGTCATCTGATCCTCTTTGACCTAATACATTTACTTGAAGTACCGCTGAGATTTTACAATAAATATTTTAATAATAAAGTATCACATTTGCATGTTAATGGCTCTCTGACTTTCGTTATGGACACACAACATGCAAGTAAACAAATAAAATATTTCATTTTTTCAGTAAGTGTTTTATTGCATCTGTTTCAGCCACTTATAACATAAACATAACCCAACCAACCAACAAGCAATGCCCATCTTTTACAATACTAGTGATAAAAAAAAGAGAGAGAAAGTGCATTGACATACCAAAACTCAAAATATTACTTATAGAAACTGATCAAGTCCAAACTTGAGGAAAAGCTTCAGCAGACATACGAGTAACACAAGTTATTATACAATATACAAGTTATCAACAATATATTCTTTCCGGCTGCAAAGGCTAGAACGTCAAATAGATGACTTTTAGTAAGCGTTTTATTTTGAGTCATATTAGAAAATATGTTTTTATTGTTTCATTTTTTTGCCTTTTTTTTTTTTTTTTTTTTTTTTTTTTCATTAAAGGCATAAACCCCCTGCAGTTACCCAGTTTGTGAAACCTTGATGTAATATAAGGTTTAATGCAGTTCATGTTAATCTAAAAGTAGTCTGAGTAAATTACCTAAAATGTAACGTAATGGATTACGTTACTAATTACAATTTTGGTCATGTAGCCTAATTTGGAATCAGTGAGGGATAACAATTTGTAGGTAATCTACCCAGCTCTGTGTATGTGCTGTGGACCTTCATTTACAGCTGAACATACAGAACTGAAGAGAGGAAGCGCTGTTACACAAGTGTATAATAGCAGGTACATCCGTCCACGTGCTTGAAGAGCGGACGCAGCAGCAGCAATGATAGGGGCGGGGCCTGTTCGCTAAGCCACGCCCCCGGTGCACAGCAACAAGTCGCAACCGGTCTGCAGAATTTCCCGTTGCACGTGCCCTTGAAGAGCGACGCACTCTCGGGTTTTTGCGATCGTTTGATGTTTATATGCGATAATCACATGCGAGTGTACACGCGGACCTGACGGAGAAACGCATCAGCTGTGTTTGTCATGCAATTTCGGTTTGGAGGTAAGAGACCGATACAATCATGTCCGCTTCCATACAGTGTTACTTAATGCGTTATTACCGGATGCATGCATTGATTCTTGAATCGTCAGGATTCTGAAGGATGCTTTACTGGATGCATCTCTTGTCTGGTTATTAGTAGTGAAACTGCCACGTTTGCAGCGTTTTCATCCCAAACCCAGCACATTTCAGTTGTGATGTTTGCAAGAGCACTTATAGAGACATTTTTATATCATTTATGAACTATATTTAATGCGAGTATTTCGTATTCTATTTTAATTTTTTTTAAACAACGCACGAATCCAAGTTTTAAGGGCATTTCTAATGTTATTAACCCTTTCATATGCTGGAATTATTAAATAAGAAAGACACTAAATTCTCAGTTTTTTGTTTACTTCAAAACTATCAACTAAAATAGTTGTTGTTATTATTTTTTTACATGCATAATTACAATGTCCTGATTCAAGACCGTGGTACTAATATCGGTTTACCTCAAGAATACCGTGATACGTGAAACATTGTAGTACCATGGTACTTTTTGATGCTTTCTTTGTAAGTATACATCCGTCTTCTGAAATAAAAGGTAAAAATGACCCATTTTGGATGCTGTCAAACAATAAATAAAAATACAAATATGAAGAGGACAGTCTGAAAGGTTTAATATTGGACTGTCCACTGTAAATGTCATGCATCAAAGGGTTAAAGAGAGTTATTGGTAAACAAACTGTTGCTGTTGTTTAAGTATTTAGTTTGATACTTTATGAAATATCAGACTAGAGCTTGTTTGATATTTTATAACGACTGCCAAGATATTTGGTTGTTAAGTTGTGTTTTCTTTCATGGAGATGTTAACTTGCATAGAGAAAATACTACAAACATTCCCAACAGCAATAACAACTTGTTTTATTGAGTCGAATGCATTTCTTGTAACCGGTAACTTAAGGAGAGTGGAGGAAAGTCATTTAATGAGCCGCAGCTCTTTTGTGTTAAAGTCTGTGTGTCTTTTGGGTTTTCAGCCCTCTGCGGTCATCTACAATTGTCATTAAGTAGACTATCTATACCCGTACAAAGACACCAAGCCCTTTGCATTGACTGTAATGGTGTTTGTTTTGGCATAAGTTGCATAACCTTGAACAGAAAAAGCAGACTGTTCGTTTTTTCCTGTGACGTGGACTCGGCTGAAAAGGGCTTCTAGTGGCACTAAGTGCCGATGACAGTCCTGATGCTTATAGCGAGAGCTTAAACATGTAAACACACACACCCTTGTGTATTATGGCTGTAATTAGCATCTATTAAAACCTGATATTATTACATTAGACAATGGTGCTCAGAATATGATTGATGTGTGGTGAAGTGTGTGCTGTGTACACATGGCGTTTTGAAGTTAAACACTCATTATGTTGTTGCAGTGAATGTGGAGTGAGTGGTTTTGCGGTCAGCTCGGCTTCTGTCTATGCTGGAAGTCAAACAGTAAGGCTTGGCTCCATTTGCAAAAGCAAATGTCATAAGTGTTTGCGTTGAGAAACACATGCATCTACATAAATGCTTTTGGAAGCATACTGAGTCTTGTTGTATGTTGAATCAGATTCAGACCTGCATGAGCGCCACTGCTGAATGCATCAGAGCATGTGCAGGAACAGCGAGTTAATCAGAGAGTATATCAGCCTCAACAGATAACCATAGAAGAGCATGAGATGTGTGATTGCATGTATGTGTGATATGCTTTTTTGCATACATAATGTGAATGCTTACATGCGTGATATATGCGATTGCATACGTGATAGGAGTGCTTTCATGCATGATATGCATGCTTGTGTGCTTGCATGCATGAGTGGTCTATTTTTTTACATGCATGATATGCATGCATGTGTGATATATATGTTTTTACAAGCATGATATGTGTGCTTACATGAGTGATATGCATGCTTACATACATGACTTGCATGTGTGCGTGATATGCATGCACGGAATGCATTCTAATATGCGTGCATGCTTGCTTGCATACGTGCATGATATGCATGCTTACCTGCGCATTATGTGCTTGCATGCATGATATAAATGCTGATATGTGTGCTTGCACGCATGCATGATATGCTTTTTTGCGTGTATGTGTGATATGCGTGCTTGCATGCGTGGTAGTTTCATTGAATGGCTCTCAAAGAAAGTGAAAACATTGGTTTGTTGGTTCTGAGAGAGGTTTGCAGGCACCATTGCGATTGAGTCACTGTATTTTTACTGCAGATGTGACTTACTTGTGTCACTCTGCAACTGCCGCTCTTTCAGACATGAATCTTTGCATCCTCTGCCAGACGTCTCATCATTCTGAGTTTTGCCTCATTCTCCTATTAAGGCATTGTGGGTTATTTATGCGAGCTCGTGTTGAGTTATTTTAATAATAGCGTGTTAGTCATGGCAGTCATGTAGATACAGGTCGAGCATCGCTCTCTAATGTAGAGATGTGGAATGTGTTGGGAGTGGAGATTTTCTTACGTTTGCATTATTTCCAATTCATGCTATAGAACTTCCGACATCTTTCTGGTGTGTGTTTTATGCCCAGATGTCGCCTTCTGACAGTTTGCATGTTCTCTCTGGTCACTGTTAAGTATGTTGTATGTGCAGGAGGGCTCGTGTGTTTTACAAGAAAATGCCATTTCAGTCTTTCTTTCTACTTAAAAGCTTTACGTTTAATTCAATGTGGTATCTATGTAGTTATTTGTGAAATTGACTGGCAATTTCTGAGCGAGACTGTTTCAAAGTAAATCCTACACTGATGTTTTCAGTGTTGTTTGTTATGCGAGTTAACATGAAGCATTATGCATTTCTTGTCTGTAGTTTATTTTAGTTTGTGTGAAATGAAAGGGAGAAGCAGAATGAACAGAAGATTCGTTCAGACAGCACTGTGAACCTCTGTGTGAAAACCCACCAAACAGACCTGAGTTTAGAGGAAGTTTTTTTATAAAAACAGGGCATCTTTGTTCACATTCATTACTTGAATCCTTTCACTGCCTGGTTTCACAGGATCTGATTTACAGAGCTAAGCAAATGATGCAAGAGACATTGCAATCTAATAGGATGTTTTGTAAAAGTTTTCACATTTTGGCAATGTGGGTTAATTTCACATCAACACATTTCATCCCAAATGATAGTTTGCATAAAGTAAATGAAGCCTGTTTTAAAATTATTTTTGCATTGTGATATTTTCATGACAATTAAACACATTTCCCTACATAATTGTCATTGCTATAATGTTTTTAGCTTTATTTTACTGTATTACATAATAGGGTTGGGCCGATAGACGATGCCATCGTGCATCGCCGATGACTGATAGACATCACGATGTTGAGCCAGCATCATGAATAAATGATTGAACCTCACATTTTGCAAATCATTCGCCATCATCCTCAGTTTGTGGTTAGTGAAAGGTTATGTAGCTACTGTAATTTAACAGGCAACTGTTAGCAATCGTTATTTGTGTTCCGTGCCTTTCTGAATACGGATTCACGCTTCGGGCACACCCCCTAACTCCCCCCCGCCCCCCGATGTCATCGTCCATCGTGATGTTTCACTGTAGACATCGTCCGATGCCAATTTTGTAGACATGGCCCAACCCTGTTACATAATAATGTAATGCAATGTTTTTTTTAAATACCAGCACAAATTAAAGGCAGTACAACATACTTCCATTATAATATGCATGTTTTAACATCAGGGTTAGGCAAGTAAACTAAAACTAAAGCCTTAAAAAATGTTGGTATTGTGAAATTATATTCATAATACTATAATGCAGTGGCGGGCCGTACATTTTACACCTAGGCCTTCAGTGGCGTCCTACGTGAATTAATCTACCATCATAATGATGCCACGGCTATAGAAACCATAAATATTACACAGTAATGCAGTATAACAGGGCATTGCATCACAGACATGCATAGGAATGAATGCTATTTAACTCAAGAAAGAAACCCAATTAACATTTGCCGTAGCTGCGCAACACCATCATCTTGTAGCTGAAGCCTAACGTAACAAAATGACAACTACAGTCCAATCCGATTTCTTACAGACAGTTATTCCACCCAAAACCAATTTATACCTTACAGATCATTGGTATAAACAAATAAGGCGTTACATGTTTTTAAGTTGACCTTAAACATTTGAAACAAACCTTACGTTAGCTTTCCGCTTCACGAGTCGCCCATAAAGGATAAAAAAACGAGAAAAAAATGAAAGAACCATACCATAACTTTAGTGGTGTGCATCTGCAGGAGGGTCTTCCAGAAACAGCTGGTGCCGAGGATGTGTGGGCTTGTTTTCGCAGTCATTAGGACTTTAGTAGTGTCGATTTACAGAAGCGAATAATAGATTTCAGCTGCACTGAAGATCTACCATACGCACTGTACACAGCATATACGTAGGGGAACGAAACCTGAGAACAGTAAAAATACTGTTAAAACAAAATGATTTTACTGCTGCTGTTTGCTAGCTTTGATAGTACACTCTCTGACCATCCAATCAAAGGAAGAGAAAATGCTGATGCTATCGGTGCTGCCAAAATGAATCTGATTGGTTCAAGCAAAACGTTTTTTTCAGTGCCTTGATTTTTAAGACGCCTGGCGATGTTGAGTCCTGAAGCCCTTACGGCGATTTATTTGATCCTGGCAACACTATTGCTGAAATATGATTGGATAAAAGTGCTAATATAAACATACACTGTTGGAAGCAGTGCAACCAAGAGAAAAGCGATGAAATTAAGAGAATGGACTATTGGAAATAATTTAATACACATTCATGGAAAAATATATTAAACTAAATCAGTGATTCTGATAGTGTTTAGGCCAGCAGAGAAGGCTTTGCTGGCCCTGACGGCCCACCACCGACAAAAACACAACAAAAACTAGAATTAAAATTCAAAAATATATAAGAATATAAAAATAAACACCTTGATGATGCTAAATAAGTTAAAAATAGTATTAATTTTTAATATAATATATTTTTAGTTTAATTTGAGATTTGTGTGTGTGTGCCTGTGCCAAAACATTTCTAATCAATCTAATTATTTTTAATATTTTATTGGTTAAATAAAACTTATTTTCTAAAATATTAATGTTTTCCACTTGAAAATGTGTTTAATTACCATTACATTCCGTTTAAAGTGTCCTAAAATACACTTCAGTTTTCTACAAATAAAACGTTCTTCAATTTTACAATATCTGTGTAGTTTCTCGTTTTGTTCTTTTGTTTCTGAAACATGAGCTTACTCTTTGTTGTATTGTTAGTGTATGTTGAGCGGATGCGTTAGAAGGCATCGTAATAGATAATGCTGGAGTCATGGAGACAGTCACGGGCTTCAGCTTCAGCTCCGCTCTCGTTGCTCGTGTGTTTCTGCGTCCGTCCCGACTGAAAACACTGCAGAGCATCTCTCCTCTCCATGTGAAGATGTGAAGGTCTTTCGTTTACCTGACTCCACAAACACGGTCATGTGACCTTCTCTAAGCTGTTTCCATGGTGATGTGAATGTCTGGCGTTGAATCTCTCACCTGACTGAAGACTGATCAGTGACATCAGAGTAGAGGTGTGCATTCCCGCGGCTCTGCCACACTTTTTCCCTATTGTGTTGTCGATGTTAAACGGATTGTATCCTGACAAGACCAATAAAATAACATAGAATTTTGTGCAGACTACACTTTTATTTGTCAGCCTATCTCTCTTTCTTTGAGTAGCGGAAATGTAAATGTGAGATTCTGGAAACGAGATCTAAATTTAGCGGGAACGGTCGGGTCGGGAAGAAAATTATTCTAAGCGGACAGCGGGTGAACAAAGAGTGAATATATAGCGGGAGCGGGTGGGTGCGGAATATAACCTTGCGGGAGCGGGTCCCGTGCAGACCTCTACATCAAAAACGTCTGAGGTCACATGACAGTTTCACTCCTCTTTTCCCTTCTGACAGGAACAAAAACACAAGGGTCACCTGACCTGTCTGTCACGCCGTGGAGTTTCTGAACTACTTTAAGGAATTAGTTGTTATTTTTCTGTCCAGTCACTTCAGCTGACAGACTCTGAATAGAGCCGGACTGACGGAGAGTTTCTGCTCCGCTGTTGTTTCTCTCTGTCTGTCGTCTCTTTTGTGGTGTTTGACTCTGTGCTGCTGATTTTCCCAGGGCTCTGTGGTCTTCACAGCTTGGATGAGCTCCAGGAAAAACACACAAGACAGTTCCTGAACCCAAGGAAAACTTTACTCTTCTGTCATCATCATTCTATCAGTATATACAGTATATACAGGATATATATGTGTGTATACAGTATATTATATATATATATATATATATATGTATAATGCTTTGTTTTTTATTAGCTTTTCATTCTTTTGTCATTTATATAGTTGCTAATTTTTTATTATTAAGTTTTTATTCCGTTTTGTAAATGTAGTCCTTCACTTTCAAATGTAATCTATTTCCAGTATCATTCCGCTCTACTTTTCTGTTATGTTATTTTAGGATGAATGATATAGATATCTGTAATATTGTATATAGCGGTTTATTTATCTTACACTTTTTTAAATTCACTCAGCACTTGTGGGTAAACCATGTATTAATATTTTTTAACTAATCTTTTTATTTTAATATTTATAGAAATTTTATTAGGTGTTTTTTTCATATTTTATATCATTTTTACCGTTTCTCTTCTATCTCGCTGTTTATTTACTTCATTTTTAGTCATGTTTAAATACTTTCAATTGGAATGTGCTATTAATTTTAGACTAGCTTTTATTTGTTATTTTTTATTATTTATGTGCTTTTTATTTTTTCATTAGAGTTTGCGTTTTCAAATTGACATATAGTTTTCAATGTTAGTAACTTTTATTACTACACACCTAAACGATCATTAATATTTTCACACACTACACACACACCACACAGGGCTGGGAGATATAGCTAAAAATTGTATCAACGATATAATGTTTCATATTTTTCGGTATCGATCATTATTGACATTTTTTATAACCATTTTTAAAACAAAAAGCAATATAATTTTTTTTAACCACTGTATTTTTAAATTAACTACATTTATTGAGACAAACAACAAATATTTTTTTTGTTTTAACAAACACAATAAAAAAAATGTAATAAATATCTAATTTCTAATGTTTTATAATGCGATTAAATAGGTCTTAAGGAAATTTTTGTCTTGTCTCCCGAGGCCACAGAAGGGCGCAATGAGCAAAATAACGCAGCAACATATAACTTGGTCAGATAGCAAGGAAATAACTGTCTAAAAACGGCATTACGTCTAAATTAACCAAAAAATCACATAATTTTCTTAAATATGCATAACAATTATGACAAAACTGCATCATTATTTATGCATTGCTTAAAAAAGATCCGAATCGCCATTCACTCAGATTGTATTTAAAAGCATATGAGACGCAGTGAAAAGAATAAACCTCCACAAATTCGCGACGCGTTTTCTAAAAGTTTAAACTGTTTTAACTTTGCATGGCTACATCTCTTGTGAGACGCGAGTGCAGCAGTCGTAATTGTCCGTCTAATAAATGCGCTGAATATGCATCTGTGTGAACGGCTTGGTTTCGGTTTCACCGTAAACAACATCTTCTCTGCATGGAGCTACTAATATTTTGAATTAATAAACAAGCAGCGGCTGGGCCTTGTGGTTCATAGACTAACACATCATAAAAATGCAACAAGTTCACGTACGTCATCAATCTAGCACCGCATCTGCGCGCGCCACTGATACTGATCTATATATATATATATATGTTATAAAATAGTGTGTCACGAGTAATCGTGATTAATCCATCCAAAGGAATGTTTTTTGTTTACTATAGTGTGTGTGCTATTATATTTATTCTGTATTTGAAATACACAGCACACAGCAATATTTAGAAATTTCACATGTATATTATCTTCCTATATTTGTTATATATATCTATCTATTAGATATGATATATTTAATCTATACGCCGTACCCTTTTTTTTTTGAAACTATAACACATGTGGTGTTTATATAGTATTGATTAATATTTGAATCACCTCGTATTATAGTATTTATTAATATTTTGACTTTCCCATGTTTAGGGTCATGTTCTTTTGCATGTAGGCTGTTTTTCTCTTCCCAGAATGCATCCTTTGCTGGTTTTGAGCTTGTCTCTTGATCTACAGAAAGTTTCCTAACCCTCTGCTGTCCACGAACCGGAGGGACATGAAGACACGGGCTCTCAGGAGACGTTTGCGCCTCTTCCTGTTTGAGGAAGACCAGCCGCTCATTTAAACACATTAAACAGCAGAAACGCTGCTGTCCACTGGAGTTTTACTGGCATGCTTTGATGAATGCGTGTGTTTCTGCAGCGGTTTGCTCGCTTGTGTTCGACATCTCTCCAGTGTTTGTGGTCAGTCACACCTCTATATTTAGAGCTCTCTTTGTTTATTATAATTTATACATTATTGATTATTATTTTAATTTTTTAATTTTATATCTTTATCTATTTATATATATTATTATTTTTATCAGCTTGTTTTCTGGTCTCTCTCAAGGCTCTCCTTCTCATATGGCGCTCAGGTTGGCGAGCCTTATTTAGGTCAATGTGAGTGTTTGTTTTTGTGTGTGTGTGTGTGTGTGTGTGTGTGTGTGTGTGTGTGAGTGTGTGTGTGTGTTAGATGGTGAGTGGTGTGGTGTGTGTGGGAGAGTTTGTGTGGTGTGTGTGTGTGGTGTGGAGTGTGTGTGTTGTGTAGTGTGTGTGTGGTTGTGTGTGTGTGTTGTGTGTGTGTCTGTGTGTGTGTGGGTGTGAGAGGGTGTGGTGGGGGGTGTGTGTGTGGTGTGAGAGAGTGTGTGTGTGTGTGTTTTTGTGTGTGTGTGTGTTGTGTGTGTGAGAGAGTGTGTGTGTGTGTGTTGTGTGTGTGTGTGAAGTGTGTGAGTGGTGTGTGTGTATGTGTGTGTGAGAGAGTTGTTTGTGAGAGAGTGTGTGTGTGTGAGAGTGTGTGGGAGTGTGTGAGTGTGTGTAAGTGTGTGTGTGAGAGAGTGGGGTGTGTGTGTGTGTATGTTGTGTGTGAGTGTGTGTGTTGTGTGTGTGTGTGATGTGTGTGTGTGTGTGAGAGTGTGGAGGTGTGATAGTGTGTGTGTTTGTGTGTGTTTTTGTTTGTGTGTGTGTGTGTGTGTGTGTGTGTTTTTGTGTGTGTGAGAGAGTGTGTGTGTGGTGTGGAAAGTGTGTGTATGAGGTGTGCGAGTGTGTGTGTGGTGTGATGTGTGTGTGTGTGTGTGTGTAGAGAGTGTGTGTGTGTTAGAGTGATTCTGTGTGTGTGTAGCTGTGGGTGAGAGTGGTGTGTGAGGAGTGTGTGAGAGTGTGTGTTGTGTGTGTGTGAGAGAGTGTGTGAAGTGGTGTGAGAGTGTGTGAGAGTGGTGTAGTGTGTGTGCGTGTGGTGTGTCGAGCGTGTAGTGCTGTGAGTGCGGTGGGTGTGTGGGTGTGAGAGTGTGTGTGAGTGTGTGTGTGGTGTTGATGTGTGTGAGGAGAGTGTGTGTGTTGTGAGAGAGTGTGTGTGTGTGTGTGTGAGAGTGTGGTAGTGGTGTTGAGAGTGTTGAGTTGTGGTTGATGAGTGTGTGAGTGTGTGTAAGTGGGTGTGTGAGAGCGTGTGAGAGCGTGGGAGTGCGGTGGTGTGTGTGTGTGTGTGTGTGTTGTGGTGTGTGGTTTGTGTGATGAGAAGAGAGCGTGTGTGTGAGAGTGGTGTTAGGTGTGTGAGAGTGTGGGAGGAGTGTGGCTGTGCGTGGCTTTGTGTGTGTGAGGGGATCTGTTATCACTTGCCCGAGTGTTTTCATGCTGCCAGATCTTTCCACAGAGAAAGTTCGATGCCTCCAGCTTCACCCTGCATGGCTCGTTTCCATAAGAGAGCATCTGAGGCACATCTGAGATCCTTTCACTGATCGCTTTCTTTGGTTATTTTCTTCCGGAAAAAAAAAACTAGATTAGATGGAAAGGGCTGCATGATTAATCCAAACCAAAATCACAAGTTTGCTGAGGGTCACTTATAACACACATTTAAAAACACAACATGGGTCAACTATATTCCCACATAAATATTATTTTTAGTAATTTTACATTTGCACTGTCAAAATTAAATTATTTAGTTCCTTTACACTCCTAAATTTTTATTTTTTTATTTTTTTATTTCAAGTATTACAGACTAATGTGTGTCTTATTTTTGTTTTTTGTTGTAATAAATTATTTTATTATATTACGTTTCCCTGAATTATTCTTTAATACCTCCAAGAATTTACTTGACTCTTTATTTTTTGATAGTAAATATTACTGTGAATGATTTTTTTAATTATCTATTTTGTTGGAATCTTTTATTATACTATACGATAGAATAAATAATAAAGAATACATTATTATTATTATTTGCAGTTATAAATTATTATTATTATTATATTATTGAGCCTTTATTGTCTAGTCAAAATAAATTATATATTATTTGCTTAATCCTCCATTATACAGAGATACAAAAAAAAATTAAATTTTGGTTTCAATTGTTTTGTTCAAATTTAATCTGTTGTCATATTTCATTACAGTCCTATAAAATAATAATTATTCACATACTACTACTAATTATTCATCAATGATCATTAATCATTTTTACTACATTAAAAACAATAAATTTTATTATATATATTTTGTTATATTACATTTAGATTCAGTTATATGTAAAATAAATAATATTTCTATTTTAACAGTGAAATATTATAATGCTAATATTTATTTATTTTTGTTTAATATGTTATTTAAATAGTAATATTAAATTGTCATATTGATATGTAATCACAAAAACAAACAAACTTTTTTTTTTTGCAGCTCTGCAAACATGCACAGCTAACATTTTTCCTCACTTTACAATTTTCTTCCTTTGCTTTTAGTTGCTTTGCACCAGGTTGGATGTCAGTGATGCCAAACGCTTTTCCCGAAAGCTTTTCTCCCAATTTCTTTCCCAAGTGTGACCTCAAATGAGGCCAGATACAGAATGCAAAAACATCCACTTTTGTGTCATGAAATGCACACAGAAACCGCATGATGACTATTGATTATCAAGGCTTCAGTTACTGTAAGGAAATCTGCTGCTTTGAATTGGACAAAAGCCCTTTCGGAAGGGAGCGGCGCGTATCCGATGTCTGGGAATTCCTGGACGTTTATTGACGGTTTTGTTTTGTTGTGTAATTTTCTGCTGAATAAAGCGAGCGAGTCTGATGATTATTTCTGTTGTGGCAGGTTTTCACTGGATGTGACTCGTTCTCACACGCGGCCTGATTAAACCGGTGCAATTTACCCTCATTAGCATGTTTAACTGCTCTCGTCACAATAAAGCCATTCACTTTTCTAGGTCAGTGCTGAATTGAAAGTGATGTGGTGTTGTTTTGAATAGCTGTTTGAGAGCAAACGCAGCGTTTCTTCATGTGTTTGCAAGAGAAACCTTGTCAAATATTTTAAGGCGTCATAGGTGTAAAGCCACATTGTAAGACAGCGTCACGTGTGTCCTTCTGAGAGAAAGCAATCCCAGAATGCACTGCAGCAAGATCAAAGAATTGCGTGTTCCAGTAATAATGGCATATTTATATGTTAACTATTTTGCATTCATGTTAATATTAATGTTCTAGTTGTATTGTCGAAATTACTCTTTTGGTTATTGTATTTTTTCTTGAATAACAAAGCATCAGAAAAGCAACAAGGCCCATGGAAAAACTTTTAACAGTAAACAACGTGAAAAAAAGTCAACTCTGTATGTAATATTGTGTACATAATAATAAATAGTTTTAAATAATGTATAAAATGTCATATTTTATCCATTGTTTTGTTGTTGTAGCCAATGTGTCTTGTTATATTATTTTGTTTATGAACATAAACAAATTGGGTGCAAATACAAAAAATATATATAAATTTATATATATAAATTATAAACATAATAAAAATTAACCAAAAATGTATTCATCGACTAAATAAATAAAAACCCAGTATCTTTTAATTCAGCAGAATTGCAACATCACAAAATTAGAATATATAAATAAATAAATAAACTAAATTGGAATTGAATTTCATCTGTAATATTTTATCAATTTTTTATTTTATTTATTTGTTCTTTGAACCTATATATCTTCGTTAGATATTTTTTGGTTTGGTTATATGTTCATGATTAAATAATCGATAAACAATTATGAAGCGTATAATTTATTTTTCCTGCTTGTTTTGCACAGATAATAATGACAGCGCTCATTGATCAGGGTGAGGACATGGGCCTGGTGATGCCGATTGAGCTGATGGACCCTCAGAAGGACGACGACCCCCAGGGGCCCGCTCACTTCAGGCAGAGCCTCATGTGAGAGCCGCACACATCTGCAGGATTACACAATAAAAGTCCTGAACGGCATTCACGACATCGTTTAAAAAAATCTCTTCAGCCCTTCACTTGTCAACCATTCCAGCATGCGTCAGTCCTAGTTTCATTCCCTTGATAGTGTGTGCGATTGGGACACGATGACTCACAGAAACGCAGGGATTGGTTTTCTGTAAACTAATTCTACTTCCTGTATTCGTTTTACTGGCTGTGCTATTGAATTCGCAGCATCTCAGTCTCTGTTAAATCTACACCCTGTTCCCACAAGTCTGTGCTCGTTGTCCTCGGGCAGGTTTGGGATCAGGGCCGGGCCGCCGTCATCCGTAACGCCACAAACACACGGTTCTGCTCGCTCTGTTTGTTTAAACATCTCCCCGCCTCAGAGCGTGAATTAACCAAGCACTTGTAATGTAATGACTGTGTTTGTGTTTCGCCCTGATCAAGCAGGTTTATGAAAAATGTCTCCGAGGAAGGTGGGTGGTACATAATTTAGAAGAGTGCAGGTTTGATCACAGAGAGAAAACACAATTTGATCTGAGAATCAGATCTGGTGTCATTCACTAAAACTAAAACCATAAAAAAAGCATTACTTGAATTAAAAGAAACATTAATTGAAATAATAAAATAGAATAAAGTAAAGTAAAATAAAATAAAATGAAATAACTAAAAAAAATTCAGCTAGTTGCCTCCCACAGTCTCATTCCATTGTAATTCAAAATAACTAGACTGCAGAGACACAAATAGAACTCCCTTTTTTTTCTTTGGATTAAAATAAAATATAAATCTTTATAAATACATTTTTATAAATAAAAATTTACAAAGTTTCCCGTGTAAACTAACTGAAAAAAAAAACTTTAAATTGAAGCAGTAAAATTACTAAAAACTGAAATAAAAAAATAAAAGAATACAAAATGAATAAAATAAGCTCCAATATAAATCACAAAAAGGAAATAAACTACTACAGAGAATACAAATCGAAGATAAAAACTAATAATAAAACTGACAAACTGAAATAACAATGAGCTAAATTACAAAAATAAATGACAAAAGGTTACTTAGATTACATAGCCGTGGGTACGGAAAGTATTCATACCCCTTTAAATTTTTCACTCTTTGTTATATTGCAGCCATTGCTAAAATCGTTTAAGTTATTTTTTTCCTCATTAATGTACACCCCATCACCCCATATTGACAGAAAAAACCAGAATTGTTGACATTTTTGCAGATTTATTAAAAAAGAAAAACTGAAATAGAACATGGTCCTAAGTATTTCAGCACCTTTGCTGTGACCCTCAGGATATTTAACTACAGTGTCTGTTCACAAAATTCTCTCGAGCATCCGTGAGATAGTTCTACACCTTCAGCTTGAGTCCAGCTGTGTTTGATTTACTGATTGGACCCCCCGCCCCCCCTTTGATTAGGAAGCCCACCCCCTGTTCTATATAAGCACCTTCCAGCTCAACAAGTGCATGTCAGAGCAACGATAGAAGGTCTGAGTCAAACGAACGGCCTGGAAAGCTCAAGACAGATTTGCAAGGTCTGCGCGATCTGCCAAGTGCACAACCAATACACTGGGCTGCCTAAGGTTCCTAAAATACAGTGTCCTCCATATTCCTTAAATGGAAACGTTGGCCCAGAACCTTTCCTAGAGCTGGCCATCCGGCCAAATTGAGCTGTCGGGGGAGAAGAGCCTTGGTGAGAAGGTAAAGAAGAACCCAAAGATCACTGTGGCTTAGCTCCAGAGATGCAGTCGGGAGATGGGAGAGAGTTGTAGAAAGTCAATCATCACTGCAGGCCTCCACCAGTCGGGGCTTTATGGCCAAGTGGCCCGACGGAAGCCTCTCCTCAGGGCAAGACACATGAAAACCCGCATGGAGTTTGCTAAAAAACACCTGAAGGAATCCAAGATGGTGACAAATAAGATTCTCTAGTCTGATGAGACCAAGATAGAACTTGTTGGCCTTAAGTCTAGCGGTATGTTGTGGAGAAAACCAGGCACTGCTCATTACCTGTCTAATACAGTCCCAACAGTGGAGCATGGTGGTGGCAGCATCATGCTGTGGGGTGTTTTTCAGCTGCAGGGACAGGACGACTGTTTGCAATCGAGGGAAAGATGAATGTGGCCAATACAGGGATATCCTGGACGAAAACCTTCTCCAGAGTGTTCAGAACCTCAGACTGGGCAGAAGGCTCACCTTCCAACAGGACAGTGACCCTAAGCACACAGCAAAATAAACGAAGGAGTGGCTTCACACAATCTGTTACCCCACATTAAAGTTGTAAAGACAGATTTTTACTTAAGTAAAAGTACAGAAGTACTTGCTTTTAAAAGTACTTAAGTACCAAAAGTAAATTTCCTTTTTTATGTCAATGCACTGTTTTATATTGTTGACGTAATTTGCAATACTTGAACAACTACTAGAATACATTTACCCTGCTGAATACACTGACAGCTTTAGTACTTGTAATAAAGAGCTTTTTGAAAGTTAGACCAACATATGGTGGAACAATTTACACCCCTACCCACCCCCACAAAAGCAGTATGGTAGTGATCTCACACAGCTCTGACAGTGTGTGTGCACACATCTATGTGTAACCATTTGTTCACATTTGAACAGAGTGGACAGTGAAATCCTGTAAATACAGAGTGATAAGGAAGGAAAAAAATCAAACCTGCTTTAAAACCCAGCAACACAACTGTAGCTGTATAACTTTACAACAGCAACACTGCTTTAACAAAAAAGCAAAACAGCAAGACTTATTTGACATCAAAACAAAAATAATAAAAATGCTGTCTAATCGCTCTTGTGGTACTTTAATGTCATACACAGAACAGTCTGTGCAGTGCTGCTTCAAGTCCAACACCTATTGTGTTTTATTAGGAGACGCACAACAGTTCTTCTGTGGCTTTATAGGTAATATTTTCACGTACACAATTTAGCAAAATCAGACAATATTGTGTCTAATATATTCCACAATATTAACTTCCTATTATTGATTTGTTGTAAATAAATATCACATTTGCAACTGGTCAGTGTTCAAAAAATGCTGGGAAATCACTTCATGTAGCCCTACAAGAGTGATTACTGATAAACTGTCTGAAAAAAAAGAGAGTTATGTTTTAGAGAAGAAAAAAATCAGCCACTGGCTTTCAAAGCTGCTACATAGTAACGACTTTTTACTTCGAGGACCTTGATAGAAATGTAGTGGAGTGAAAAGTACAATATTTGTCTTTCAAATGTAGTGAAGTTAAAGTCATAAGTTTCCAGAAAAAATAATACTCAAGTAAAGTACAGATACTCAAAAAGTGTACTTAAGTACAATACTCAAGTAAATGTACTTAGTTACTGTCCGCCTCTGTATATGTGCATATGTGTGGTTGTATATATAAGAGTGATATTATAATATATATATATTAACTAAAGTATAATATGACAAAACAGAAATTACTATAGTAAATCAAAAAATTATATATCAGTCTATATTATTATATTTCATGATAATAATTCACACACACACTAAAGATACTCATTAATACCGACATACTGGTATAATTTCTAATATAATACATTAAAACATTGTTCCTTAGTCTCTCATCCAGGCATGGCGAGATATTGTTGGAGAGACAGTAATGAGGCGGAGTGTTGCACAGGACAAAGTTTTGTGCTTTTTGCATCCAGTTTTTGTCTCATTTGCTGTCGTGTTTGCAATTAGAAGAGAGCTGTCTTGTGCAATTTTTAGATTCAAATATCTAAAATTGACAAAGACACTATTCATGCACATGTAATCAGGCTGTGTGGATCATGTGAGATTATTTCAAGTCGTTTGCGATTGATGAGAATCTGTGCACGTGGGTTTCTGAACCAGAGACGCACGCAGTGATCCGTAAGCGGATAACGTGGGAGCATTTGTGTGCGTGTGTGTGTGTGTGTGCGTGTGTGTGTGGTTTGTGTGGCAGGCGGCCGTGTGAGTGTGTACATGCGCATCCTTGATGTGTGTGTGTGTGTGTGTGAGATGGTTGTGGTGTTTGGCTGTAGATCAGAGGCCCATAGAGTGGTAAACAATAGAGAGAAAATAAGACTCATTAGATGGAAACTGTACAAAGATGCCTTTGAGAGAGGAAGAGCCATATTACTGTTGCTGACGTGATAAAACTCCAGCGCTGATGATTAAAGTTCAGTTTGAGCTTCAGACGTGAATGAATCATCAAATCAATCTAATCATTTCACCTGCTGGACCAGAAAAATCCCACAGACGCACACTGATGGAGGGAAAGAGGTGTTGATATTCTTAACTAGACCTATTAAAAATTGTTTGTGGTGAGATGTGCATGCATTAGTGTTTCGGCGCTCCGCTTCAGATGTCCCTTTTCCTTTTAAATAATCCCTGCTAAGAGTTAGGTTGAGTTTTTAGTCATCTTTTTTGTTTAAGAATCATCCTAGATGGCGTTCAAACGGGAACTGACGAGCGTCTTCACGACGCCATTGCTGAGATGCTAGAAAAGCAGCTGAACACCATAAAGTTAAGCATGTTTGTGTTCGTTGGTGAGGAAATATCATTGATTTCCATGCGACTTGATTCCTTGGAAAAATATGTCAAAGCTAGGGGTTGGGTACCGAAACCCGGTGCCGTACCTACGTGCTTGCGAAAGTATTCGCATTACCCTTCATTTTTTTTACATTTTATGTTGCTTCCTTATGATAAACTTCTTTACATTACTTTTTTTCCACATCAATCTACACTCCATAACACCATATTGACAGCAAAAACTCAGATGGTCCCAACTTCCGTAAATTTATAAAAATAAAAAACTGAAATAAGTACATTGCATAAGTATTCATACCCTTAACTAAATATTTAGCTGAAGCACCTGAACAGCCTCAAGTCTTTTTTTGTGTGATGTGACAAGCTTTGCTCATCAGCATTTGGCAATTATCTGCCATTCTTCTCCTCACCTCTTCACCTCTCAAGCTCTGTCCGTTTGGATGGGAGCGAATGCACATTTTTCAGTTTTCTTTCTCCAGAAATATTTCCTGTGTTCAGCTCATGCTCGGCTGGCCACTCAGACAAGTTTTCACACAGTTGCTCTAAGCCACTCTTGCTTTTCCTGTTGGAAGGTGAACCTTCTGCCAGTGTGAGGTTCTGAATACTCTGGACTGGGTTTTCATTAAGGCTATCTCTATATTTTGCTGCTTTGAGCTTTTCTTCTACTCTGACGAGTCCCTCAGTGACTGAAAAACAGCCCCACAGCATGAGGCTGCTACCAGCACACTTTACTTTTTGGATGGTACTCTGCAGGTGATGAGCATTGCCTGCTTTCCTCCAAACATGATGCTTGGATTTGAGGTTCATCAGACCAGAGAATATTGTTTCTCAGAGTCCGAGGGTCCTTTAGGTGCTTTTTTGTAAGTTCCAAGTGTGTTGTCTTGTGTCTTAACTGAAAGAGAGGATTGGTTGGCCACACCTGCCATACACCCAGATTGGGTGGAGTGTTAGCAGTGAGGTTGGTCCTTCTGGAATTTCTCCTCTCTCCACATATGAGCATGAAGCTCAACTAGAGTGGCCATCAGGTTCTTGTTCACCACTCTAACCAAAGCCCTTCTCCATCAGTTCCATTAAGGGTAACAGAGATTACATGCTTCTGTGAACCTTCAATGAGGCAGAATTTTTTCTGAACTCTTCCCTAGATGCTTGAAGCAAACCTGTTTCTGAGTTTTACAGGCAGTTTTTTTTGACCTCAGGGCTTGATCTTTGCTCTGATATGCATTATCTGCTGTTAGACCTTTTATTAAGACACGTGTGCCTTTCCAAATAATACCCATTCAATTGTATTTGCCAGAGGTTAACTTCACTTGAAGTGTAGTAATATCTACAAGCAAAATGAATGCTCCTGAGCTAAATTTCAACTGTCCCAGATAAGGGTATGAATACTTATGCAATGGAATAAACCCTGGCGGCGCAGCGCGAGCAGACTCAAACAGAGACAGAGTACACAAGGTGTGGGTTTATCGATAGATTGTTATAATATCTGTATCTGTGCAGTTATTTGTCATACATACAGTTTACAAAAGGTCACAAGGTAATCGGTTTCCCATCTAACGTTACTGTAAAGTTTTCGCTGACACCTCATCACACCACAGCTGTTTCCTCTTGTGAAAATCTAGCCCTTAACACATATGAACGCATACTTTATAAAACGATCGTGTTGCTATTTTCATTTGAAAATTTTATATTTAATATAAAGCATATTGCATTGCATGTGGCATACCATAGTCATTCACAGACATGATTAAAGAGAGTGACAGGCAACACTCATTTTCACTCATTTTAACTAAATATCAGAGTGACTGACAGAGATACAGTAGAAACATTATGTGTGGTTTTGTATTAAATATTGTTTTGTATTAAATAATGACCCAGGTCGTGAAATACATTTATTAGCCTTAGAGTAAGGGAAGCACAACTCGGGAAATGAGAGCATACGAGGAGCATGTGAAGGCTATGTATATTTATTTTAATGTTAATCCATTTGTTTTTTTTTTTTTTTTTAAGTATCGTTTCAGGCACCGTTTAGGCACCGGTACCGTTTTAAAAGTATCGATTTGGCACCAGTATCGTAAAAAACCCAATCGATACCCAACCCTAGTCAAAGCGTTCGGCGGCAGATTTGACTACATGCAAACCACGGTGCGTGATATTAAAAAGGATTAGATCGCTAGAAGAGCTGCAGGAGAAGCTATGGCTTTATGAAGACAAATGTAGACAAAGTAATCTAAGGCTGGTGGGTCTGCCTGAAGGAGCTGAAGGTGGCAACTAGGGATGTCAATTTTCAATTATTTCCATGATCGATCATCGTTTCAATTAAAGATCAATTAATCGATTAATCGTTAAAGGGTTAGTTCACCCCAAAATGAAAATTCTGTCATTAATTACTCACCCTCCATGTCGTTCCAAACTTGTAAGACCTTCGTTCATCTTCGGAAACACAAATTAAGATATTTGTGATGAAATCCGAAAGCTCTCTGACCCTCCATAGACAGCAAGGCTACTAACACGATCAACGCACAGAAACGTAGCAAGGAAATTGGTCAAATAGTCCATGTGACATCAGGGGTTCAACCGTAATTTTACGAAGCTATGAGAATACTTTTTGTGCGCAAAGAAAACAATAATAAATGTATTCAACAATTCTTCTCCCCGAGTTACCGTCTTCCGCCATTTTGGAGAGTACCCCAGAACATAATCAACATAAAGGTCAATTTTGCCGTATATTTCTGCCATATGGACATCATCTTGAAATAGTCACCACTGAAAAGCTATTACTAAATATAATGTAGAAACTTAAAATTTTCTGTAAAGCTGCTTTGCAACAATTTGCATCGTGAAAAGCGCTATACAAATAATAAAAAAAAAAACTTAAATAAAATTGAATTGAATAAACAGCGCTGGTTACGTTCAAAGCGCACACATGCTGAACATAATGCTGATTACATTGATTTATTTATTTATTACATTTTAATATAGAATGGCTTTGTATTGTTTCTGTTTTAATGTACTTTTAAAGTTTGGATCGTTAATCCAAACCGTCACCGTAACTCACAGCCGCTCGCACGTGTTTTGCGCATGAGCCTCACGCAGCCCAAAATTAAACTGCTTAATCGACCATCAATAGCTTTAATTGATTGCATCTCTTCGTTGACATCCCTATTTGCAACGCAATTCAGTTTTCCTAGCTTTCTGCAGACCCAAATTCCGAAGTGGTTACCGGCCTTACAAGAGAAGGTGATTGAAATTGAAGGTGCGCATCGCTTCTAGGAAGAAAGCACGTACCTCGATATTTAAGCGCCTCTGTTACAACGACAGGCAAGCGATCCTGAAAGAAGCCAGAAACTCAGCATCCCTGAGCTATGAAGGGGCCAAGTTGTGGTTCTTTCCCGATTTCAGCAAGGGCACGTTTCAAAAAAGGAAAGCTTTGTCGGAAAGAAGGAACGCCTTCAACAGTTGTGCATCGAGTCATTCCTGTTATATCCAGCTGTAGTTAAAGTGATAAACGGCCGCGAGCAGATTCTTTTCAAGACCCCAGGAGACCTCGAGAGGTTTGTCCCATCGCTGGATGAAATCTACCCCAACGACGGGAATCTCCAATGACTAAACTCAGCCCTCTTGATCCTGCGCTACAACATTTTAAGTAGGGACCAGTGTTGGGTGTAATTAGTTACTAAGTAATTAGTTACTGTAATTTAATTACTTTTCCCTGGAAAAAGTTAAGTAAGGGATTACTCTTATTTTTTTCCTGTAATTTAGTTACAGTTACTTCTTATGTAATTGAACTTAATACTGTGTATAGACTGTAGAACATTTATACACAATACAATAGTGGATTTAACATCAAATCACCCTTCTCACTTTAAAGGAACACTCCACTATTTTTGAAAATAGGCTCATTTTCCAACTCCCCTAGAGTTAAACAGTTGAGTTTTACTGTTTTCGAATCCATTCAGCCTATCTCCGGGTCTGGCGGTAGCACTTTTAGCTTAGCTTAGCATCGATCATTGAATCTGATTAGACCGTTAGCATCTCGCTCAAAAATGACCAAAGAGTTTCGATAATTGTCCTATTACCTAGCTGGGACTATTTTCAGGCGCTGCGTAATATCATTGCACCTGCTGCACCCATGGTACGGCAGCAAAGATCCTTGATTATTACGCCGGAATGAGAGTATAGTTCCTTGTCATATTGGCCTAGAAAATCGCAACTTTTCACTTTCCGTCGGTCTTAGTACACGATGTAACTACAGAGAGTCAAGTTTTAAATAGGAAAAATATAGAAACTCTTGGGTCATTTTTGAGCGAGATGCTAACGATGGGAGTTCCCGAGGAACTGTAACATCATTCAGTGTCATTCATTTATAACAAACTGCTTAATCATGGCTCCGGTGCACTTCTCATCACTACAATATGGGAAAAGGAACTGACCCCCTCTAAACCTAACTGGAACTGGATATGGGGAAGTATTCCTACGATGTCAAAGAATCCTGCCCATCAACTTAATACACTTTAAACTGGATTCACAAGGTCTATGCAACACCTTATGTTACATAGAATGAAGCGCTTGCCTACTACTTTTTGTACATTGTGTGGTATGTCACCCCCTATATATATACGTATATATGTTCTATATATCTATATATATATCTTTTATTTGTGTGCTAAGCCTGGTTTTGTATATAGTTTCGTAGCATGTATGGTTGGATTTGGGTTCGATATTAAATAAAAATAAATATTTGGTCATTAAATTAAAATAAATGCAAATATTATATGAAAAATATTGTTATTGATTTTAGAAAATGGGAAAAATTTGCTTTGGTTCAGTTCAAGTACTAAAATTAAAAATAAAGTAATAATCAAAAATATTGAAAAAATAATAAAAATGAAGAAATACCTCACAAAATTACTAAGATTTAAGGTATGGAAAAATATTTATTATATATATACGTTAATTTTTATAAATTAAAAATATATAATAATATATTGTTTAATATATGATTATATTTTTATTTCTTATTGAAATATTTTATTTATTTTTTTTATTATATAAAGCAAGAATCTTCTTTGTCACTAACTGAAAGAAAATAAGTTGAAGTTTAAGTAATTAAAAATAAATGTTTTTTATAGAAATATAATGGACATTTAAAAAAACTATAAAAAAAGTAACAACTCTATTTTTAATTTTGAAATAATAGTTAAATATGAGGTATGGGGCTAAGTAGAAATATAGTGATGAAAACTAAAATGCCAAAAAAATAACAATAAATTACAAACTTTAACTATGAAACAAATTTTTATATTATCTATTATATTAATATTATATATCAATCACGACCTCGCAGAAAATGAAACACTAGTTCAATTAGTCCTCTTTTTGGTTTCACTCATTATTGTGAGACTCTTTTTGGTTTTGCGGATTAATTGAGGAGCCGTTGTCTCGCAGCAGGATTCGCGGTTTGTGCGAATGAATGTGTCTTTCACCACAGCGTGGAGACGCGGAAGGCGATGATGGCAAGACGCTGCAAACCCACGTGCAAACACTACCACACACTACACAACAACACACACACACACTCACCACACACCTCACACACCACGCACGCGCACACACACACCACAGACACACACACTCACACACACCCACACACACACTCTCTCTCTCACCCACACACACACACATACACACACTCACTCACACTCACACACTCACTCACACACACACACACTCACTCACACACACACTCACACACACCACACTCACACACACCACACACACACACAGACAACACACACACAACACTCACACACACCCAGACACACACACACACACAGACACACACACACACACACACACACAGACACACCACACACAAACACACACACACACAAACCACTCACACTCTCACTCGCACACACACACACGCACACTCACAGCACACACTCCCACAGCAATACTATCATACTACCCATGTAGTGCAGAGTATGTGCAGTTTCTGTCTGGGCTGGACTGGGGTTGTTGGAATGTTGGAATGCTGGGGAATGTTTTGCTGGGTTATAGGGCCTTTAATTTGAGTAAATAAATGAATAAATAAAACAGGACAATGATAGATATTACTGAATTCACTACAAATGCAACAAACCTAATGATGCATTTTTGTCACATAAAAAAGCACTTGACAGTAAAGCATTGATTTTGAGCTGGAATGTAGGAAATGTACTGCTTTTCAATTCTGTCACCATTTACTCACCCTCATGTTATTCCAAACCTGCATGACTTTCTTTCTTCTGTAAAACACAAAAGATGTTTTGTAGAATGTTACCAAACCATTTTGGTTACCCTTCATTTCTACTGTATGAGCAAAAATTTCATGAATTTCTCAAATTGTCTTCTTGTATGTTCCACAGATGAAAGAAATGCATACAGGTTTGGAATGACATGATGTTGAATAAATGATGACTATTTACATTTTTAGGTGAACTATCCCTTTAAGAACTTTAATATTTGTAAATACTTGACATTTACTTTATATAAGACACTGATATTTAACTTTAATCAGGCTCTTATTGAATCAACACATTTAAACCTTCAATTCCAATTAATTATAGCTATAAACATTTCAAGAGAAACAAGCTATTGAAGCTTTTCTCTCAAATTATTCTTTGCCCTAATAAAATGTACTAGTTCTTGCTTAGAATCCAGAGTTTAACTGACTATTTAACTATTTTAGAAAATATCCATTAAATATTATATATAATATAATATAAAATGTAATTATTTAGATTAAAATTGTTAAATAAAATAATAAATTTTATCTAAATACTTGTATTTTATTTTATAATATATAATAATATTTAATGATATTTTTATTAAATATTGACTTTAGAATTAAAAATATATTAAAAATGAATTAAAATAAATAATAATCATGATATAAGGAAAATACGACAAAAGACACAAATTAAAACATTTTAAGGTCCTTGGCACACTGAGTCCGAAATTTCTTATGCATTTATTATAAATTTTTTTTTTCCATATTCGTTATCCTTTCCTATCAAAATGCTGATCCAAATTATTTTTTTATGACGGACGAGCGTTTCGTAGGCAGTGTGTAAACATGATTGACACAACGTAAGTTTGTATTTATTTTTTAACATGCGAAACTTTCGGACGAGAATTTCAGACTCGGTGTGCAAAGACCTTAAGAAACTAAAATAACCTACCGCGTGCGATGTAAAGTCAAAGCTCACGATTTACGTGCTCACACTGTACGTGTGAAATACTCGAGTTGCGCAGACGAGAACACCGTGTATATGGACGATAGCCAGAGATATCTAAAAAAAAAAAAAGCATCAGCTATCGATGATATCGAGAGGATTTGGCATTTCCAATTAATGAATTAAATTATTACCAGTACTTTTTTTGTTAAATTTATAGGTCTACTACAATTCATTTGCCCCACAATAATTTCATAGCTCATTACCGCACAACTGACGCACGGATAATAAATGATTAAATTAGCTTACTCCTCACTGAAAATGATTTAAAACATTTAGATATATTACACAATGAATAGGCCTATAATTAAAATTCCGTCTAAAGTAGCCTATGTCCGAACACTGTAATAATCAGTCATCAATGAAAATATAAAACTTTTAACTAACCAGAAATAGTCCTACTTCAATTCTGTGTTGTTTGTTTTCCACTAGTACCATCACCATAAGAATTTTTTGGGGGGGGGGGGGGGGGGGGGGGGGGGATAAATTAAGGAAATACCCAATATGTCTCGTCTCCTCTGAGAGAAAATGTGCCGTTAAGCGTCGGATGCCGAAAGCTTGGTCAATTTTTACTTTTACTTTCTGTAGCTTAATGAATTGACTGGAGTTTAAAACTTCCTCACGGGCATAACACTCATGCAGTTTGCACATTGTTTGTGTGGCATGCACTGGCTCGCCTTCATGGTTAAAAACTGAAATATTTTATAATTTTGCGACGTGTTTGTCTTTATCACAACATGGCTGCCCGAGTGAACAAAAAGACACATAAATGTAAGCATTTTTGGCATTAATAAATATTTTAACGAAAAGTAATCATTTGTTTTATATTACATTCAATCGTGAGTTCATATTTACGGTCATGTTACTCAAAGAAATGTTTGCAAAAAATCGCTAATATTTGCTAACTAACTAACGTCGTATCATTACAGACTGCACGATAGTGCCACGACATATTTTCATGTCTGATCAGGGCGATAACCACCATAGACATTGAGGGGGGCTAGTCCCCCCAATAATTAGAAATAGCTAAACCCTTTTCTCAAATATTGCCAATTCGAGAGAGAGAGAGAGAGAGATGAAAGTTGCGTTTCTCTTTTTAGATTGAGTTTACTTCAAAAACAGCAATTTTATCCTCTCGTTGCTGGAAAATATAATGTTGCGATTCAGTATTTAAACTGTTATTAATAAAAGTCGTGGGGCAGCGTTGACAAGTTTCTTTTCTCCTGGATGTGTGAAGTGCGCGATCTCAGAATATATTATGTGTGTGTTGGTGTGTGTTGTGTGTGTGTCAGAAGCCGCAGCGCATTAATATAGATCGGTAATTAAAGGCTCTAATGCACACCAGTATAGGTGTGTGTATTGTAGGAGCTAGACGACATATAATGACGTGTGACTGCATAGTAGTGGAGTCCCAATACTTAGGGGAATATTTTCACCCCTACCCCTTGACACTCTGTTTCAAGGGACAAGGGGAAGGGGTAGGTGGAGGGGTAAAATAGAATTGGGATTGGGCCTTGGTCAGGACCCCTTGGTGTCCCTTTTTGACGCTTAAGGTACTCCTTTTACGGATATTTCGCGTCAGGGTCCTTCCAGTGCTTTTCAGTTGTTTGTCTTAATTGACCGTTCGCAGGAAGCTTGACTGACAGGTGATCTGACCAATCAGAACGCGGATACTATCTGCCGCCGCTGCTATCTGCCATCTTGCCCGACAGCTACGGCTGGTCTCATAGAAATCCATGTTAAAACGGGGTAAGAAAAGATCGACTGAATTGAAACTTTTTCAATATAACTAAATATAAAATTGTGCGGAGGGTTAAACTGTGCTGTTGTTGGCTGCCACAGTAACGGCAATAAGCAAAGGAATTCCTTTAAAGTACTTGTTGTTTGAATTTCTTTAAAAAATGACACAATGAAAGCTGAGAGTCTTGAGACCTTGTTTCATATCAGAAGTAACCTGCTCTGTCTTGACTTTCGGCACGTTGTCAGTTTCCTCTTTGCTCTGCGATGTGTTTTTCACTGCGTGAGAACATGCGTGCAGTGCATCCATACTAAAGCATTGATATGAATTTCAATTTAATTTCTTAAAACTAAAAAAAAAAAAGTTATTGAAATTTCTTAGAAAAATATATATAATAATTGTAATTTCTTTTAAAATAAAAAAACCTCTTAAAACAAACCTCTTACTGACCCCAAATTCGTGAGCAGAAGTTATCACCCGCTAAATTAAACATACAGCTTAATGAGCTCATGTGCAAATATCATACTACACATCTTTTTCGTATTGCATAGTTTGGCATATTATTCAGATGCTGCTTTCATGACTAATTGCTTTCTCCTGATGATATTTGCAGCCTGAGGTTGACAGTCTGATCATGATCTGCATTCATTTGACATCTTTTAGATTTTGTCTTCTTGGCCAGTTTTCCACCTCGCGTTTACGCTTCACTCATGAATTGCGTTTCACTTTTGCTTTTGCTGAGGGATTTCAACCCACGTTAAACATAAACAGACGACACAGTTTTAACTTTTAAACACAAGCTCACATCTCAATTATTAATGCATTAAATAAAAATCTAATAAAACTTTATAATATTTTTAGTATATGTTGTTTGTGTTTTTATTATATTCTATATATATATATATATATATTTTTAGTGCTATCACCATGATTAATCGCAATTAATCATATCCAAAATAAAAGTTTTTTGTTTACATAATATATGTGTGTGTCCTGTGTATATTTATTATGTATATATAAATACAAACACATGCATGTATGTTTAAGAAAAATATGCTATGTTTATATATGAAATATAGTTATATATAATATAAATTATATGAATAAAAATATATACATGTAAATACTTGTAAATATTTTCAAAATATATACATATACTTGTGTGTATTATATATACATAATAAATATACACAGCACACATACATATACAGTATTATGTAAACAAAAACTTGTATTTTGGATGCAATTAATTGCAATTAATCATTTGACAGCCCTAAACCGTGGGGCAAAAAAGTATTTAGTCAGCACCAATTGTGCAAGTGCTCTCCCACTTTAAAATATGAGAGAGGCCTGTAATTTTCATCATTAGGTATACCTCAACTATGAGAGACAATGAGAAAAAAAAATCCAGAAAATCACATTGTAGGTTTTTTAAAGAATTAATTGGTAAATTCTTTGGTAAAATAAGTATTTGGTCACCTACTAACAAGCAAGATTTCTGTCTCTCACAGACCTGTAACTTCTTCTTTTAGAGGCTCCTCTGTCCTCCACTGGTTACCTGTATTAATGGCATTTGTTTGAACTCGTTGTCAGTATAAAAGTCACCTGTCCACAACCTCAAACAGTCACACTCCAAACTCCATCATGGCCAAGACCAAAGAGCTGTCAAGGACACCAGAAACAAAATTGTAGACCTGCACCAGGCTGGGAATACTGAATCTGCAATAGGTAAGCAGCTTGGTGTGAAGAATTCAACTGTGGGAGCAATTATTAGAAATTGAAAGACATACAAGACCACTGATAATCTCGCTCGATCTGGGGCTCCACGCAAGATCTCCCCCCGTGGGGTCAAAATGATAACAAGAACTGTGAGCAAAAATCCCAGAACCACACGGTGGGACCTAGTGAATGACCTGCAGAGAGCTGGGATCAAAGTAACAAAGGCTACCATCAGTACACACTGCGCCGCCAGGGACTCAAACCCTGCAGGGCCAGACGTGTCCCCCTGCTTAAGCCAGTACATGTGCAGGCCCGTCTGAAGTTTGCTAGAGAGTATTTGGATGATCCAGAAGAGGACTGGGAGAATGTCATATGGTCAGATGAAACCAAAATAGAACTTTTTGTAAAAACTCAACTTGTCGTGTTTGGATGAGAAAGAATGCTGAGTTGCATCCAAAGAACACCATACCTACTGTGAAGCATGGGGTGGAACAGCATGCTTTGGGGCTGTTTTTCTGCAAAGGGACCAGGACGACTGATCGTGTAAACGAAAGAATGAATGGGGCCATGTATCGTGAGATTTTGAGTGAATACCTCCTTCCATCAGCAAGGGCATTGTGGCTGGGTCTTTCAGCATGACAATTATCCCAAACACACCGCCCGGGCAACGCAGGAGTGGCTTCGTAAGAAGCATTTCAAGGTCCTGGAGTGCCTAGCCAGTCTCCAGATCTCAACCAAAGAAAATCTTTGGAGGGAGTTGAAAATCCGTGTTGCCCAGCGACAGCCCCAAAACTTTACTGCTCTAGAGGAGATCTGCATGGATGAATGGGCCAAAATACCAGCAACAGTGTGTTTAAACCTTGTGAAGACTTACAGAAAACGTTGAACCTCTGTCATTGCCAACAAAGGGTATAGAACAAAGTATTGAGATGAAATTTTGTTATTGATCAAATACTTATTTCATGCAATAAAATGGAAATTAATTATTAAAAAATCATACTATGTTATTTTCTGGATTTTTTTTTTTTTCTCATTTTTTCTCTCATAATTGAGGTATACCTATGATGAAAATTACATGCCTCTCTCATCTTTTTAAGTGGGAGCACTTGCACAATTGGTGGCTGACTAAATACTTTTTTTCGCCACTGTATATATATATGTCTGTACAGTACGGTTACGATCTTTATTCAGACCGCCTTAAATTTTTCACTCTTTGTTATATTTCAGCCCTTTGCTAAAATCATTTAAGTTAATTTTTTTTCCTTATTAATGTACACACAGCACCCCATATATCTAATTTTTGACAGAAAAACACAGAATTGTTGAATTTTTGCAGATTTATTAAAAAAGAAACTGAAATATCAAATTCCTAAGTATTCAGACTCTCAAGTACTTCAGATATTTAACTCAGGTGCTGTCCATTTCTTCTTCTGATCATTCTTGAGATGGTTATACACCTTCATTTGAATCCAGCTGTGCTTGATTATACTGATTGGACTTGATTAAGAAAGCCACACACCTGTCTATATAAGACCTTACAGCTCACAGTGCATGTCAGAGCAAATGAGAATCATGAGTTCAAAGGAACTGCCTGAAGAGCTCAGATACAGAATTGTGGCAAGGCACAGATCTTGCCAAGGTTACAAAAAAATTTCTGCTTAAAGTTCCTAAGAGCACAGTGGCCTCCATATCCTTAAATGGAAGACGTTTGGGACAACCAGAACCCGTCCTAGAGCTGGCCGTCCGGCCAAACTGAGCTATCAGGGGGGGAAGAGCCTTGGTGAGAGAGGTAAAGAAGAACCCGAATATCACTGTGGCTGAGCTCTAGAGATGCAATCGGGAGATGGGAGAAAATTGTAGAAAGTCAACCATCACTACAGCCCTCCACCAGTCAAGGCTTTATGGCAGAGTGGCCCAACGGAAACCTCTCCTCAGTGCAAGACACATAAAAGTTTGCTAAAAAACACCTGAAGGAATCCAAGATGGTGACAAATAAGATTCTCTAGTCTGATGAGACCAAGATATAACTTTTGGGCCTTAATTCTAAGCGGTACTGCTTTGGGAGAAACCAGGCACTGCTCATCACCTCTAGAGTACCATCCCAAAAGTAAAGTGTACTGGTAGCAGCTTCAGGCTGTGGGGGTGTTTTTCAGCTGCAGGGACAGTACGACTGGTTGCAATCGAGGGAAAGATGTATGCGGCCAAGTACAGGGATATCCTGACGAAAACCTTCTCCAGAGTGCTCAGGACCTCAGACTTGGCCGAAGGTTTACCTTCCAACAAGAAAATGACCCTAAGCACACAGCTAAAATAACGAAAGGAGTCAGTTTCTTCACAACATCTCTTTGACTGTTCTTGAATGGCCCAGCCAGATCCCTGACTTAAACCCAATTGAGCATCTCTGGAGAGACATAAAATGGCTGTCCACCAACGTTTACCCTCCAACCTGACAGAACTGGAGAGGATCTGCAAGGTGGAATGGCACAGGATCCCTAAATCCAGGTGTGAAAAACTTGTTACATATTTCCCAAAAAGACTCATGGCTGTATAAGATCAAAAGGGTGCTTCTACTAAATACTCAGCAAAGGGTCTGAATACTTAGGACCATCTGATATTTCATTTTTTCTTTTTTAATAAATTTGCAAAAATGTCAACATTTCTGTGTTTTTCTGTCAGTATGGGGTTCTGTGTGTACATTAATGAGAAAAAAATTAACTTAAATGATTTTAACAAATGACTGCAATATAACAAAGAGTGAAAAATAAAAGGGGGTCTGAATACTTTCCGTACCAACTGTATATAGAAGATGACATAACCTTTGAAAAGAATAAATTTGTAATTAGATATCTGTAGAAATAATATGCTGTAATAGAAGTAGAAGACACCCCCAGCACTCACTCATCTCACACTCACCAACACACACTCAGTACTCACACCACACAACGCGACAAACCCACACACACACCACTCACACACACGTCCCATCACACTCACACTCGACCACACCCCTCCGGGAAGAATCATGACGGTCTCTGGAGAAACTGTTATTAATCCACAAACAAACTAGTGTGTGACGTGTTTTTAAGAAACAACTGACTCTGAGAAACTCACCATTCACGACTTCACTTTCGAATTCTCTCCTCTGAAGGGCTTTTCAGCTGTGTTCTTCATGAAACGGAGGGTTTTTTTTCCGCTTTTAACATGATGCCATCAATTACAGCAATTCAGAGTAAGCCGATGATCGTGTTTTGATGCTACATGTGCCTGTTTTACATGCTGAAAATTGAGGAGGAAATCTCCCGCTCTAGCTTCCGTTACCCACCAGACTTATAAAACATGATTTGATTTTGCTTTGTGAGAAGGGGAAGGGTCAGTGATGAGGTGAAGGTAAACCGGAAAAATCCCCCGCTTATACTAGGAATATCACACTTTCACATTCATTGGTTGGGCTTGTTCTGTGTTTCTGTTTATGAAAAATTAAAATAGTTTGAATAGTGAATGGGGTGGGTGTCTTTTTTGTTAAATTGTTAGCCAAAATCAATCACAATTACAACGAATCCAAAGACTTAAACTACTTTCAAGTCCCTAGGTGCATTGAATGTATTTAATACAGCGTTCTGTTTGTCTACAAGTTGAATTGAATTACTGAAATAATGAACGTTGGCCACTACATTCTAATTTTTGAGATCCACCTGTATATATTTTCAGAAAAAAAAAATTATTTTTATGTATTAAACTATTTTTATATTTATAATAAAATTACTATCCTTATAAATATAGACATGTAAATATTTCAAATAGATACTGTATGTTGGTGTGGTGTATGTGTATATCATTACATAATATACACATACACACACCCATTAGTTATACAAACAAAACGTATTTTAAAAAAATATTTAACTTCTGATGCGATTACAATCGTTTGAACAGCCTAATATATATAATATATTATATTATATATATCTAAGTAACTATATAAAATATATCACCCTCCTCTCACTCAACACACACTCACACACACACACACACTCCTCACACAAACACACACCACACACCACACACACACCACAAACTAGTTTGTTTTTTATGGTGTACTATGGGAACCTCCCTCCATAGGCGTAATGGTTTTTTATACTGTACAGACTGTATTTTCTATTGCCCTACACCAGCCTTACCCCTAAACCTACCCCTCACAGGAGACTTTCTGCATTTTTAGTTTTTCAAAAAAACTCATTCTGAATTACGAGGAGACTGAAGATGTCCTCATAAAGCACCTTCTCGTTGTAATACCCGTCCAACCCCATGTTATCTACAAAATGTTGATGGTCCTCAAAACCACATAACCATGCCACCGACACACACACACACCTCACACAACACGGTTTTTCTTCCCACACACACAGACACACGCACCACCCAGACACACACACACACACACTCTCACCCCACACACACACACACACACACTTTCTCTCTTTCTCACACACACACACACACCCACACTCAACACACACCCTACCGACCACCCACACGACCACACACACACACACTAATCTCACAACAGACCACACACTCCCACACACACACACAATATCACACACACCCACACTCACACACATACACACACACACTCTCTCTCTTACACACACACACACACCCACACACCTACACTCTCTTCACACACCACTTCACACACACACTACCTCCATTCACACACACACACACAACACCTCCACACACACACACAGAACCCCACACACACACACAGACACGACACACACACTCTCACACACACACACTCACACACCACACTAACACACCAGACCACCACACACTCCTCCACCACTCCACACTACACACACACACACTCTCGTCATCACACACACACACAACACACTCTCTCTCTCCCACACACACCCACACACACACCGCACACACCTCTCACACACACACACACACACACTCACACTCCTCTCTCTCACTCACACTCCTCTCTCTCACACACACACACACCCACAACACACACACACACACACACACTTAAACACACACACACACACTCTCACAACCACACTCACACACACACACACACAACACACTCTCTCACACACACACACACTCACTTTCACTCTCTCTCACTCACACTCAAACACACTCTCTCTCACACACACACACGAACACACACACACTCACACACACACTCACTCACGCACACACCACACACACTCTCTCACACACACACACACCAACACACACACACACACTCAACTCTCTCTCGCTCTCTCACACACACACACTCACACACACACTCTCTCACACACAAACACACTCACACACACTCACACACACAGTCTCACACACACACACGCACACACACCCCACACACACACACCACACCTTCTCACAACACACACTCTCTCACACACCACACACTCTCTCACACACCACACACACCCTCCACACACACACACAGACACACACCACACACACAACACACACACTCTTCACACACAACATCACACCACACACACTAACACACACCGACCCACACCACACACTCTTCACACCACTCACACACACAACCCCACACACACTGACTCTCTCTCACACCCAACACATCACCACTCTCTTTCATCGTCCACACAACACCTCACTCTCTTACACACACACTCAACACACACTCGCACGCCCTCTCACACACTCACACACACACACCACACAGACACACACACAAACACAACTCTCTCTCCTCACACCCACACACACACCCACCTCCACAGGCACACTCACACACAGACACACCACCAACAACAAACACACACCTCAACACCACAACACACACACTCTCTCCACCCACACACACAACAGAAACACACACACACACACAGACAACACACACACACACCACTCTCTCTCACACACCCACACAGACACACACACACTCTCCTCTCTCCTCTCCTCTCTCACACACACCACACTCTCTCACCCTCTCTCAACACACACACACCACACAGACACGCACACCCCCGCTCTAACGCTCTCACCACTCTCTCCACACCACACTCCACACACCACTCCTCACACACACACACTCACCACACTCGTCACACACACACACACACTAACACACCCACACACACACACACACCACACACTCTCAACACAACACACACACACACACACACACCCACAACCTCTCACACACACACACACACAACAACACACACACACAGACACCTCACACACAACTCACACACACACACACACAACACACCCACACACACACACACACACACACCTCGCACACACACACACACACACAGACAGACACAGAGACACAGACACACACACAGACACACCACACACAAACACACACACACACTCCCTCTCTCACTCACTCACTCACACACACACACTCACACACACACACGCTCTCACACACACACACACTCACACACACATCTCACACACACACACACACACACACACAGACACACACACACACACACACACTGTCTCTCTCTCTCTCACACTCACACACCCACACACACACAACCACACACACACACACACACCATATAATTATATAATCTTAAATTCACCTTTGGTTTGACTGATAAATCAATTGTAAAATGTGGCGTTGCAGTCATTTGCAACGTTGGCCTGCCGGCCGGAGCCGAGCCCGGACTGATGCTTTTGGGCTTCATGTCTGTTTGTATGATCAATTGTTCACACAGTTTGCATGACATTTGGGTCTCATTTGGACCACGTGCACAGACACATTCATCATACTTTTGCAAACGTGTGTTTGACCATGTGTTTGTTTGCACTGAACTGAAGCGCTTTTGCATAGCAGGAATCTTCCTAAAGACCGGATTTGCATCGACATGTTCAACACACATTTTATAGAGATGAAATGTGTGTTTGTTCTGAATATTTCTCTTCAGTCTCAATATGGTTGTTTTGTTGCTAAGTTTTTGCTTCTTTGAGCCTTGTTTAGTTTTAAAAGAGATTTTTCATCTAAAGGGACTAACATTTAAAATAGTAATGATCATTTTAAACGTCTAGGTGTTTATGTATATATTAAATTGAATACCAAAATATAATAGAAAAAATATAATCTTATATAATATATAGAACTAAAAAAATTGAAAAATATAATCTAGATCTTTAAATAAATCATTAAATTTTTGGGTAATTCCTTTCTGTATGTGTGTATTTTATTATATTATTGTTACTGTTATTAGATATCATGTTTTTTTGATGATTTTTTTATTCTTAGAGACTTGTTTAGTTTTTGTGGAAAAGTTTTATTCTGATATTTTCTAAAAGGTCTTCTCTTCCTATATATATATGATTATTTTGTTTCATTTAATTCCCATAACATAAATATTGAATAATATACAATATAATAGAAATATTTTTGCTTCATTTTGCAAGAGATTCGATGCATTTTGCATTCTGTGTGTGCAATTCTTGCACTTGTATGTAAAGTTTTGAAAAAAAGAGGAAAAATGTTTTGAAAAGCTGTGTGTAGTGTGTGTGTTTTCAGGCTTCAGCTCATTGACGATCTGTCATATGAGGATGTAAAGAAATGCTACAGGGGCTCAGTAAGTATATTTCATTGCCTTCTACCAGTGCATCTTTCAACTTACATGAATGTGTATTGAACTGGGAAAGTGCATGGGTTCAGTTTTCAGCAAAAACACGTACGAATCGAATGCGCTTTTTCAGATCTGACATGAATAGATTCTGTTTGTCCATCGCTGCATAGTTTCTCAGTTGCTGTGAGTTGCTGTGTGTTTAACAATCATCCGTGATGCAAGTTTCCGTCGCTTACGTCATACGAGAAAACGAATTCGTTTAGTGTTGCGCTGCTTCCAGTGAACCGCTATGGTTAGTTTAACCTAGTTAGGGCTGTCTCATGACCAGTTCGGTTTAGTTTTTAGTATTTTGTGAATGAAAGAGTGTTTTTCTTCACAGACTGTCAGCAAATACAACTCCCAGTACCACAAACTCTTCTCGGCCGTCCCGAAGGAGGAGATCCTCATGAAGGGTGACGTATCCGATCCATCCGCATGTCCATTTGTGACACTGGACCACAAAACCAGTCATAAGTGTCAATTTTTGAATACATAAGCTTTCCATTGATGTATGGTTTGTTAGGATCGGACAATATTTGAAAATTTGGAATCTGAGGGTGCAAAAAAAAATTATTGAGAAATCGCTTTTAAAGTTGTCCAAATTTAGTTCTTAGCCATGCATATTACTAATCAAAAATTAAGTTTTGATATATTTACGGTAGGAAATTTACTAAATATCTTCATGGAACATGATCTTAATATCCTAATGATTTTTGGCATAAAAGAAAAATGTATAATTTTGACCCATACAATGTATTTTTGGCTATTGCTACAAATATCCCCCAGCGACTTAACACTGGCTATTTGTGCTCCGGGTCCACACTTTAATACTTTCCAATCAGTGATTCTCAGTGGAGACAAGAAATGAGCCGTCTCTGCTTGAAATGAAACACTGAGACGCATTAACATTATTACACTATGCAGCATTATTGTGCGTAACATGACAGATGAATAAAGCACTGCTCTACTGCTTTCGTTTGGATGTGGCACCAGGTTTTGGATGTGAATATGTGTTGTATTTCGCACTAACTGTTGTGTTAATATTAAAGTGTCTCTTCTGTGTCTCTGTAGTTTAGGTCCTGTTCTTCCTTCTGCGGCGACATTCTGCGAAGGACGGCTTTTTACATGTCTCGAAACTGGCTGTGTTTCTACGTAAACCTTTTCGGGAAAGTATCACGGTGTGTAGCACTTTCTTTACCAGTGCATTAAGATTGTTTGAATTAAAGGTTCAACGTCAAAATCAAAATAAAATTAGGTGAAAACGTAAACATAAATCGAAATGTTGCTCTGGGAACTAACTGACAATAAAAAATAAAATTTAAAGCTAAGAAAATTAGAACTAATAAAACTTGACAAAAGCACATAAAAATACTGAAACTAAAATTAAAACTGAAAATACAAAAATAAAAACTAATTGTCGCATGAGAATATCATAAAAACCGCATAATATTTTACTGGTTTAATCAATACAAAAGTAACACTAAAGCTAAAAATATGACTAATAAAAATGACAAATGCACAGAGTAAAATTACAAAAATGTTAACTAAAATGAAAACTGAAAATATAAATATCCAAGATAATTCAAAATATCAATAAATGCTATGTAATAATGATACTAAAATAACACTCATCTGCAAATTAAAGCTAAAAATTAAAACAAATGACTAAATATTTACTGAAAATATTCAAATAAAAGCTATAATTTTATAATAATGTTAAATAATACAATAACACTGATCTGCAAATTACAAACTAATACAACTTTCATTGCACATCAAATAACTAAACCTAACATAAAGTGATAAATCCAAATATAGAAATAAAAAACGAATCCAAAATATTAATAATTGATATAATAGTGTAAAAATAATACTAAAACAAGACCGATGCTCAAATTAAAGCTAAAAAATAATGAAATTAATAAAAATGACAAAAGCACATACAATTACTACAACTAAACTGAATGGAAAAATATGAATAGTGAATAAATAATACTAAATTAACACTGATATTCAAATCAAAGCTAAAAAGGTCCAAAACAATCAAATGCCAGCACATAAAATTACTAAAACGAAAAGTGAAAATATAAAAATAAAGCTAATTCAAAACATGAATAAATACTATAATAGCGTGTAAATAATATTAAAAATAACCCCTGACAATGTAATGTTATGCTCTAGATAACTTTATTTATTTATGCACTACTGTATTTATTGTAAGGAGATCAAATGACGCAGTTATTGATATTTTCTGTTGAATTTATAGTGGCTGTGTTAAATTCTAATTTTTAGCATTAAACAACAAACAGAAGAGATAAATGTCGGTCATCATGGTTGTGCTGATTTCCAGGTCTGGAAAAGTGATAGAAATTAATCAAAACTTTTTGGGGGAAATCTGCTGTTCGTGACTCTTTATAATGAAACTCTTATCCAGTCATCAGAAGGGACCGATGCATCATGGAAAGTCATGGAAATCGATGGGTCAGAATGTGGGAAGCAGGTTATTATTATTCGTCATGACATTAAAATAATCAGTGGCTTTGGTTTGGGATGTGCTTTATATGTGTTAATAAACAGCCAATATGCAAGTAATATGCATACTAATAAGCAACTAGTTAATAGTGAGAATTGGTCCCTATTCTAAAGTGTTCCCAAAATTAAAGGATTAGTTCACTTTCACATTAAAATTTCCTGATAATTTACTCGCCCCCATGTCATCCCAGATGTTTACGTCTTTCTTTCTTCAGTCGAAAAGAAATGAAGCTTTTTGATGAAAACATTCCAGGATTATTCTCCTTATAGTGGACTTCAACGGCTACCAAGGTCAAAATGACAGTTTCATTGCAGCTTCAAAGAGCTCTGCACGATCCCAGACGAGGAATAAGGGTCTTATCTAGTCATTTTCTGAAAAAAATAAAGTATGTGCTTTATAAACAAAAATGCACGCCTTGCACTGCTCTGCGATGCACGTCCTTGACTTCACGTAATACGTAATAACGTTGACACGCTTGACGTAGGCGGAAGTAAGGTTTCATAAAGATTTAAACATCCAGGATACGCACACGAAGTGACCATTTTAAACGATATACTGACACAAAGACATTTGAATATGTGTCATTGAACATACAACAACTTTTGGAGGGTCCTCCTTTACATTTGTAAACACTGAGTCGGTACTTCCGCCTACGTGTGACCTTTTCAGCGTGATTACGTATTACGCAAAGTTGTGGACGCGCATCGCAGAGCAGTGCAAGGCGTGCATTTTTGTTTATAAAGCACATACTTTATTTTTTTTAGAAAATGACTAGATAAGACCCTTATTCCTCGTCTGGGATCGTGCAGAGCTCTTTGAAGCTGCACTGAAACCGTCATTTTGACCGTTTGGTAGCCGTTGAAGTCCACTATAAGGAGAATAATCAAAAAGCTTCATTTCTTTTCGACTGAAGAAAGAAAGACGTAAACATCTGGGATGACATGGGGGCGAGTAAATTATCAGGAATTTTTTATGTAATAAATGTTAAATAATGTTAAATAAAAATATGTTTTATTACAGCAAACTGAATATCAGTTTTTGCTGGATAGAGCTGAAAAGGCCAAGCACCACAATATGGGAAAGACTACTAATGTTTTAAAAAATAAATAACACCAGTGCAGAGTATTTGTGGAAGGCAGATTTCTTCTGTTGTTTGATCCCGGGGGGAATATCGAGCTGCTGACCCCATTTCAACCGACCGCTCTGTTGACATTTCTGCTGCACTAGACCTAACGTTCAGTCCACTCTCTCTTTTGGCTTCGTCTGGATGAGGTTTTCTGTTTTTTTTGTCTGATAGAATGAGAAGTGCAAAGATCCTGGATCCGCGATTCTGCTAATAACGGCTTGGTTTGGGTGTTTTTGTGCGATGTCTGGTCTGTTGATGTGGTTTTCTGGTTTAGGTTGCCATCCCGGTGGTGTCTGTGCGACTGGTGAAGAAACACAAAACGGCCGGCCTGGTGCCAAACGGACTGGCCATCACCACCGACAGCAGCCAGAAGGTGCTCAACCCAACACACCAAACACTCGGTCCAGAGCGATCGCTCTGTGTTTGACCAACACGTCCAGATCACTTATGAGATCTCTTTAATACCTTCACTGTTTCTCTTGGGTAGAAACTGGAAAATGAGAGCAAACGCAGGTTTTGCTGAAGTCTTCAGCTTCTCAGACGCTCGTCTTGAGTTTCAGAAGAGATCTGAACAGCGTCTCAAACTGATTTGCTCAAGTCTGCAATCAAAGATCCCAACATGAACTCAAACATCATTAAACCACTATTATATATATATATATATGTGACCCTGGAGCACAAAAGCAGTGTTAAGTCGCTGGGGTATATTTTTAGCAATAGCCAACAATACATTGTATGGGTCAAAAAGTCAAAACGCACAGAGATTTTCCATATTTAGCTTTTTTTGGCACCTGAATTCCAGATTTTTCAATAGTTTGTTCTCGCCCAAATATTGTCCAATCCTAACAAACCATACATCAATGCAAAGATACATATTATGCAAACAAAAACCTTTATTTTGTATGCGATTAATCGCTTGAATATGGAAGCCCATTTCTGCCACTAAATAAAAAATAAAACAAGGTAATTGCGACTTTTTATCTCACAATTCTGACTTTTTTCCTCAGAACTACAAGTTATAAATCGAATTGCGTGATAATAAACTCGCCATTGCCGAAGAAAGTCAAAAGTCGCAAATATACTCTAGGGATGTAACGTTTACCGGTTTGACGATAAATCATGATAAAATTCCCGACGGTTAGTATTACCGTTTCACCTTTTAATTATTATTAAAACCATATTAGATTACCGCGATTTGAACAACTTAACGATAAATAAATACTGTCCAGCATAAAACACAGTTTTAAGTAACAGTCTCACGTGCGCACAGCAGCAGAGTAGTTTCGTTTTGACTGAAAACAGGGCGGAAAAACTGGGAGGTTTTAAAAGAGAGCTAAGGGAATTAATTATACAAATGAATATATGAATGAATTAAATATGAATGTACCTCTGAAGGTTCTGACTGTCTTCAAAAACGATCGACGGCATTTTGTTTTCATCTTCGCTCCATGTAATACCTAATAAAGTAGTGTTTTAATCGCAATGCTGCTTTGTCCTCGGAGGTTACGGGAAACAGCTGTAATTCTGCTTTTCCATAAGCGCCACCTGCTGTCAGAGAGTGGATTTACACAGACCTATATGTACATTCAGTCTGTGTGCGGTTTCTGTCTGGCCAAAAACGGACAGAATTTGCATGCCCTGCTGTAAACTTTGACCGGTCGATGAAAAACAAGCTTATGTGGATTCTACACATTTAAACAATTCAGATAAATTATCTAGAATTATTTATGGATGAGATAAAATCATTTATTAATCATTTATCATTTTGACTTATATCTTTTCTTTATTTAAAGGCTGAAATGTGAGGTTTTCAAAGCTTTATTTGAACATTTACATTAGATATTTCAACATGCTCTTAAACTGTTGTCAGTCATGTTAACATCCGGACATCATTGGCAATGTTATTGTTTTAGTGATTATGCAAACAAGAAGTCATTTTATTTGTTGTTTGTTGATTTTTAAATATAAAACTTGGTGAAGTGATTTATGTGTCGGTACTTTTTGAACATCTCCAGCACATATTAACAATACCGTGATAATACTGATAACCGTGATCATTTTGGTCACTATAATCGTGATAAGAAATGTTCATACCGTTACATCCCTAATATAATTGTAATGTATGTATTAATAATCATCAAACGATGTCTCCACATTTCATTTTTAATGTCGTGACTTATTAGTGTGTGTTTCTTGTTGGCAGTATGTGTTTGTGTCTCTGCTGTCGCGGGACAGTGTGTACGACGTGCTGAGGAGGATCTGCACACACCTTCAGGTGAACGGGAAGAAGAGTCTGAGTCTGAAGCAGTTCCTGGAGGAGCCTGGCTCTCTGTCGATGGTACGACAAACACAGCATTGCATGCACAAACCGCAGCTGTGCTTTGTTGTTTATAGGTGTGTCTGATAAACTATGGTCTCATATGTGACCCTGGAGCACAAAAGCAGTGTTAAGTCGCTGGGGTATATTTGTAGCAATAGCCAAAAATACATTGTATGAGTCAAAATTATAGATTTTTCTTTTATGCCAAAAATCATTAGGATATTAAGTAAAGATCATGTTCCTTGAAGATATTTTGTAAATTTCCTACTGTAAATATATCAAAACTTAATTTTTGATTAGTAATATGCATTGCTAAGAACTTCATTTGGACAACTTTAAATGTGATTTTCTCAATATTTAGATTTTTTTGCACCCTCAGATTCCAGATTTTCAAATAGTTTTCAATAGTTGATTCAATAGTTGTATCTCAACCAGATATTGTCCGATCATAACAAACCACACATCGTTGGAAAGAGATTATTTTAGCTTCCAGATGATGCATAATCCAATTTCGAATAGACCCTTCTTGTTGGTTTTGTGGTCCGGGTCCTCATGTGAGAGTATTGTGTGGCAGGATGCTTCCGGTGTCCACTGATTTCACGCCGGTGTTGAAGTGGCGCAGTAACCCGCCGGCTCCGTCCGTCTCTTCATCGCTGGCCTTACCTGCGTAAAACTCCACGAGCAGCTTAAGCGCAGGAGACGCACCGTACACTGCAGAGACGCCGCTGGAGGGTACTACACACGCTAACTCACTCACATACCTGCTACATCTTTCTAGATGTGTGTTTTATTATATTTAATCTTAAACTATTTATTATATTTATTAGAGAACCCTTTTAGGGCTAGCCTGGAGGCCAACAAAGAAAACTGGAGTCGGGCAATTCAACCAACACCGATTCAGCTCACAGGAGCTAAAATATAATCTTGTTGTGAGTTTGGCTGCCAGAATCGACAGAGTAAGCTCCAATTAAGAAATTTAAGGGGTCATATGATGTTGCTAAAAAGAACATTATTTGGTGTATTTGGTGTATGGAATGTTTATAATATGATGCGCTGTAAGGTTAAAAAACACATTATTTTCCACATACTGTACATTATTGTTTCTCCTCTATGCCCCGCCTTTCTGAAACATGTCGATTTTTACAAAGCTCATCGGTCTGAAAAGCGAGGTGTGCTGTGATTGGCCAGCTATCCAGTGCGTTGTGATTGGCCGAATACCTCAAGCGTTTCCGGCATGTTACACGCCCATTCACCATACTGTGAGGATGCCGTGTCCGGCCGGTGCGACGAGACAAAAACTTTAAAACCCATTATAAACGAGGTATTCGTTGCATTCAGTGGGGACATAAATATGGATTATAATGACTTATACTGTCCTTTTTACACGTTGCGTTGCATCGCGCCGCGCAAACATAAAACCATGTCTGCATTTGTGATCGGAGAAATGACAAACAACAAGCGCTACTCGCCTTTGAATCATCAGAAAGAGGATAATCAAATACAGAAAGTTCAAAATTAGCAATTAATGGAATTTGTGTTTCTAGAAAACTTTCACATCTTAATTTATAGTTATGTAAAGGTACTGTAATGTCACTGTAAACTTGCATCATTTACAGGAGGTATATATACTTTAACTATTTGGCCATTACGTGATACATACATCTTCAAATAATATATCCATCACACTGAAATTTGTTTTTGTATTTTGGCCCAGTTCACTCTAATAATGTAGCTGTAAAAATAGTTGCCTGCTGAAATTGAAATATATACACATCTTCATGACAAGATAGACACGGTGAGTTTCTCTTTACTGTGCATGTTTATACATGACCTTTGAGTAGCATCAGCCAATCTGGTTTCGTCCGTTAAAGTTAACCTTTTCAAAAGTGAAGTGACGTGACATGTGGCCAAGTATGGTGACCCATACTCAGAATTAGTGCTCTGCATTTATCCCATCCAAAGTGCACACACACAAACCGTGAACACACACCCGGAGCAGTGGGCAGCCATTTGTTTTTTGCCTGCGAGGTGGGGGCTCGGTGCCTTTCTCAAGGGCACCTCAGTCGTGGTATTTAAGGTGTGAGAGAGCGCTGTATATTCACTCCCCACACCTACAATCCCTGCTGGTACGAGACTCGAACCCACAACCTTTGGGTTACGAGTCCGACTCTCTAACCATTAGGCCACGACTTCCCACGACTTCAAATCATCGCGGTCCGGCCAGTGAGTGACCTTACATATGCAGGTAAAACCGGATTTTCTCCGTAGAGAAAGCTAGCTTCATAGCTAGCATTAGTGAAGCTGTCAGACTCTTTCTGCCTCCACCTAAGCTCCGCCCACAGAAAACGTCACAATGTTTACTAACAGAAAAAGGGTATATTATATATATAGAGTATATACACATAATATTATAATTTCTGCGTAATTAGTAATATAGTATGTATTTTGATTTTACTGTTTATATTATTTTTTAAATTTTTTTTAATTTTGTTTATTTAAAAAAATCTATAGAATTTGTTCATTTCATAATTTATTAATTGCCAGAGTAGTGTTGACTTTCTTTAGTCTGTGTTTAACAGAACGAAGCATCAAAATTTCAAATAATTAATTTCTAATAATACTGTATATTTAACTTTTCTTTAAATACATTAATCCATGGCAGTGAGACTTCATTTAGAAATGTTACGAATATAATGTATTGTTCCATTTCTAATAATTGCTAACTATTTTCATTTTCCATTTTCTAATAAAAACATGTAAATGACAAATATTTAATTTAGAATTTTTTATAAATATTACAAAAATAATAATTACATGATAAAAATTATCATTCTATAATTGAGAAATATAAATATCTATCATTATTTATCATTTAAATAATTTATACATTTTCATCCAGTATAGGAGTTTTATTATGTTTTTATATATTACACTTATGTATATATATTTGTATTATCATATATAAAATTTAAAAAACATAAGTGTTTATCATATTTATTATTATAAAATAGTTTTTTATTCTACTTAGTTATATATAATAGTATTTATTCATAAATACAAACAATTATAATAGAATTAAGAAAAAATTATATATTACATAAAATATTGACTAATTATAAATGATATATATATGACGATTTAAATATGTCTAAAATTAAAAATAAATAGTTGAACTTATTATTAATTATAATATTTATTTTATAATATATTATAAGTAGGTATATATTGTATTTATCATATATTAATATAAATAACAACATACAATGTTAATCTATACTATATTAAATAATCATACAATATGTATTTATAATTATATTATGTAATCTATATTACCACATATAATATTTTAATTATAATATATATATAATAATAAATTACATATTTTAAATGATAGAAGTGTTTTATATATGTATTATATATATAGAGGAAGAGTAATTTATTAATTATTTAATAGCTTTTTATATTTATGATGATTTATGATTATAAATGGCATGTACTAACATAGCAAAGTCAAATTAAAATGTGCAGTATAGCCACGTCATTATTCATTCATTAATTGTTTTTCTTTCACTATTCATAATAGAAGAGCACTTGATCCTCTTTAACTGTAATCTAAACACCATCATTAATTTACAGTTGAAATAATCAAATGTTTATTCTCATCGGCGAGCTCTTTAATGAACTATAGCTCCTGTTCTTCACGTCTTTGTGCAAATATTAGTGTCTCACGTTACGGTCCGCAGGCTGTGACGGGACGGTTTCTGGGCGTGACGGAGTTAGGAAAATATCCACAGGTTATTTGATTATAAAGCGCGTTGAATTTAACTCGCTGCGTTTGATATTTGACTATGAGACGCCTGTTAAGAGTTCAAAACGGTCTGTTTCACTTTGTTATGTTTGTTCGGTGCATTTGACGCACAACGGCGAGTTTGAAATAAACAGGATTCTTGGCTCTGCGTGAAGCTTTTGAAACAACAAAACAAACCAAATGATGTTTTGTGATCCTCAGAGAGACGGCTGGAGGCGGAGAAGATCCTGCTGACTGAACCCGTGTCTGAACTGGGTCACATGGAGTATCATCTGCTCAAGTTCTTCATTCTGCTGTGAGTCCAGAGCGCTCCTTTCCTTCTGCTGCTGTTCAAACGCTTACCGTTTTACACACAGGATAAATATAAAGCAGTTATTCATACAGAAAAAGAGAAACTCTTGACCTCAAAACTCATTCAGGAAGTCATGCATTTTTGTGGTGTGATGTCGCCCTCTGCTGGTTGTTCAGTGGAATCACTCCAAAATTATTTGTTATAAACTAAATTTATAAATAATTACGTGATAATATGTCCTTCTAGTCACAACCTCTTAATGAAGTGCTGTATTAGTGTATTAGAAATAATTAATAATAAAAATAATTTATTAATTGTTAATTATAGACTATTATAACTATAATGATTATAAACATATTTATAATATAAGAATTGTGCAACTAGCTATTTTTTTTACTTGTTTATTCAACTAGAGCAGTTTGGGGGGTTTTGTCTTCATTTTTTTTGGCATGTCTTTAATACTATCTAATAAAATCTAATTAATAATAAGTAAATCTAAGTAATTCATTAATCTATATCATAATATGTATAATTGTATTTATAATATTAATAATAGCACTGAGACCTTCAGATGTGGTTTACCTTTTCTCAAACAAACTTTTTTGTCTTATTTTTTTTAAAGGAAATCATTACAGACTAATTAAGAGTCAAGAATTGTGGATTTTTTTTATACTTATTTTATGTATAATCAAAATTAATAATATCAATAACATAATAAAAAGCATCAAATGTCAAAAAAGAATTTTGTAATAATTACAAATAATGTTTAATTGTTTAAGAATAATTATGGGGTGTTGTTACCAAAAATATATAAAAGCATAAAGAATGTCTAATAATTGTTATAAATAACAACGATACTTATTAATAATTAATTCTATAATATTTATATTGGTATGTGAAGTAGCATTTATTTTCTCAGCCAGAGTAGTTTGACTTCTTTAGTCTTAGTTTCTTACAGAACGTAGCATCAAAATGTCAAATATTATTATAATTTCTAATAATAATGTATATTTAGTACTATTTTATTTTAGAAGAATTAATAATGGAGTCGAATTATTTAGAAATTATTACGAATATAATGTATTGTTCTATTTCTACTAATTGCTAAAAAATTTAAATTCTATTTTCTAATAAAAACGTCTAAAATGTCAAATATATTCATTTAAAATTTGTATAAATAATATTACAATAAATAAATAATTACATGATAAAAATGTCAAATGAGAATTGATCATTATATACCGTATAATTTTTCTATATAATAATTCATCAGATTTGTTTACTTTCTCAACCCAGAGCATTTTGATTTTACTATTTTTTAATGAAGTCATTAACGTGCATGTTAACCCCCGTGTGTGTTTGTGTTTTCAATCATGCATTTTGCTCATCATTTCATCGTGTTATCTATTCCTGGCCGTTCGCGTCTGCATCTGGAGCAACAGGCTGTCTTTCCTCAACACACAACCGGGCGATGGCATGAGAGAGAGGTACAAACCACACTCATGACTTAATCCACTTCTTTCTTACATTTACTTTAGAACATTTAGCATATGCGTTTTAAATCCAAAGCGACTTTACAAATAGGACAATAAAGCATCAAATCACAAAGCGCATGATATGTAAGTGTTATACAAGTCCTCCAGTTATCTTATGCAGTACACATAGCAGTTTTTGTAATATAAAAACACCCCATCACCACACATACATATATATATATATATATCTATTATATTACACAACAACACACACTCACACACATAATATATATATATATCTATAAAACACACATACATATATAGATATACACAACACACACCCATAACACACAACACACTATATATATATATCTATATATAATATTATATATATAACAGACACACACACATATAGATATATAATATATATATATATATATACACACACACATACACATACATACAGACACACACACACATATATATATATCTTACACAACACTCATAAACACACACACATATATATATATATATACACACACCAACCCTCATAACCACACCATAGATATATATATAGACCACCACACAACACTCATAAACACACACCAGCACATATATATATATATATACCCAACACACAACCCTCTAAACCCACACACACAATAATATATATATATACACAACACACAAACACTCATAAACACACACCACATCTTATATATTATACACACACACACACCATAAACACCCACACATTATAATAAATATTATACACACAACTCATAAACACACACACACACTATATATATATACTATATACCACACACATATATATATATATATACACAACACACAACACTCATAAACACACACACACATATATATACTGTATACACAACACCCACTCCTAAACACACACCCATTATATATATATATATATATATATAGATATATATATATACACACACACACACACATATATATATAGATATATATATATATATACACACACACAACACTATAACCACCCACACTATATAGTATATCTAGATACACAACACTCATAAACACACACACATATATATATATATACACAACATCCCAACACTCATTAAAACACACACACATATTGTATATATATATATATATATACACAACACACAACACTCATAAACACACACACACACATATATATATATAATATAACACACACACACACCTCATAAACACACCCCCCCACCACATATATCATTATATACACACACACACAACACTCATACACACACACACACTATATATATATATTACCACACACTAGGGATGGGCATTCGATTAAATTTTCTTAGTCGATCGTCGGGAGAATTAACGATCGACTATCGATTAATCATTAATATTTTTATAATAAAATTAATTATTTAACTTTTATAATTCAAAAATGCAATGAATACAAAAATACAGCGTGTTTTTTCTCGATGAGACCTTTATTACAAGATCAACTTGTGGCAGACAGTTAAACTACGTTCAGTTAGGCAAACCGAACATATATGCGCGTGCATATGCGGTGCTCTACAGCAGCGGAACCTGCAGCTGCGAGCCGGCGTTCTTAAACGGAGACCTCATTTGTTCCAAAATAATAATAATAAAAAAGAATCATGTTAAACAATAACTTAAACAAAAAACATAATAATACTTAGATCTGACAGGTTTTGTCAAAATGTAACTCAAAACTATCCAAGCCAGCACAGCAACAACAGCCCACCGCTGCTCCACCAGCCGATCAAACATCTCGCACGCGGAGTTCCACCGTGTTTTGCACGACTGGGTAAGCCGGTGAGTTGCGAGGCCCATTTGCTCCTGTTTCTTTTGCAGCACTTTGGTTGCTGTAGTGCTGTGATTAAAGTGGCTAATGAGTTTACTAGCCGCTGATATTACCTGATAAAGATAAAGTGCAAATCCGTCATTTATGGCCAACTGGAGGGTGTGTGCAAAGCAGGCAACGGAAATCCAGGGCACTCTGGTGGGACTGTTGGCAGCTACAATATTGGCCGCGTTGTCATGAACGCATGCAATAACTCGGCCTTTAAGTCCCCACTGCTCTACAGCGCCATTCATTTTCTCAGCGAGGTGGTCAGCTGTATGCCGGCCTGGCAGGCTTTCTGTGAGCAGGACCGCTGAGTTCATTTGCCAGTCATCACTGATGTAGTGGCAGGTTATGGTGATGTAGCTCTCAGCTGTTAAAGCGGTCCAGCAGTCTGTAGTTAGAGCAACTCTCTCAGCTTTGCTCAATTCTTTTAACAGCTGTTGCTTTCGTTCTTCGTAGTGAGTTTCTATCAGTCTAGTGATGGTACGTCGTGATGGAATTTGATATGCTGGTTCCAATAAATGTATCAGTTCTCGAAAACCATTGCCCTCAACAATACTTAAGGGCAGAATATCCATCTCAATGAACTTGCAGATCCCTTGGGTAATTTTCTCTGCTCGTTGTGCATCACAGCTCCGAGTCCGTGCTAATGCCGACTTGATGCTAGGTTGAGACTGAGAGCAGGATGCACCGCCACCGACATTAACCAGGGACGGATGCACTTTGTTTAAGTGGTACATCATTTGAGTCGTGGCCGTGTTGTACTTATACACGGCATCGCAATGTTTGCAGTGAACTATTTCGCTTTTTAAATCAAAATGGTCCCAAGCCACACTTCGCCGTGACCTCTTCATGATTATTCTTTTGAAATCAAAACGGAAGATCACAGATAACTGAGTATGGTGTCAAATATTGCACCCTGGTGGTAAAATGCTTAATTGCTGCCACATAGTGAAATTCATTTAATTGCGTCAAGACTCACACTACTCAACGCAACCTGCATTAGATAAAAAAAATGCATTAGATTAATCGATAACAAATTAACGTGATCGACGAAATTCTTAATGATCAATTATCGATCGTCGATTAATCATGCCCGTCCCTAACACACACACACACACACATACATATATACATAATATATAATTATACACACACACCACACACATATGCACACACACACATACAGATTATATAATTATATATTTTACACAACCCACCCCACTCATAAACACACACGTATATATATATATACAAACTCACACACACACACACATATAATATTCTATATATATTACACCACACACAACCTCATAAATATGAGGTCCGTACAAGCCATAATTCCTCTGGCACTCTCACAACACTTACATTCCTCCGTACCATACATAATTCTTGCTTTCACCCACGTACATTCTCCTTCACATGCATGACATTTCTACTCCTCACACACATACTTCCCTCCTTACCCATACATATAATATCAATGTATGTATGTCTTGCAGAAAATATGTGTATGTAAGAGAATAATGTATGTATGTGTGAGAGAGAGTAGAGTGGAAACGTAAGGCAGGTCAGGCGCGATCAGGGTCACCGGGACAAGTCATGATCAGCATGGCTGACATAGATGAGGCGGCCACATAAGTATTTCAGCAAGCTATTTGGATTAAAAAAATATATATTATCATTGTGAAAAGGTTACATGGCCTCATCCCTTGAGCGAGTCGTGATTGAGGACACGGGCTCAGCCTCAGTCGAGTTGCGAGATACACGCATTATAAGCGTCTATGGATTTTTTTTCCCCGGAGTGTCTATTTACACTGTGCAAATAGCCCGCCTTGTTGATAGAGGCTATTTAGCTCCACCCACAAATGTGTTATAGGTATAGTCAACACTATAAAAGACGGCACTTAACCGTCAGCTACAGTGGTGTAGATGGTAAAGCGCACCATGGTCTTTTTGACGCGATCGACCCGGGTTCGAATCCGCCTTTTACCGAACTTTTTTCCTTCCTTTTCAAATCTCATATCACATCAGAAACGCATTTATTTTCAAATGAAAATGAAGGAAATAATCAAAAATTTGAAAATAAAGTATCGGGTAGGGTTAGGGATGGCTTTATTGTCCCAATCAGGTAGGCTCCCGCGTCCTCAATCACAACTCGCTCAAGGGACGAGGCCATGTAACCTTTTCACGATGATAATATATTTTTTTTAATCCAAATAGCTTGCTGAAATACTTCTGCGGCTGCCTCATGTACCTCAGCCATGCTGATCAGGACCTGTGACCCTGATCGTGCCTGACCTGCCTTCCGTTTCCACTATACTCCTTCCGTTTCCACTATACTCTCTCTCACACATACATACATTCTTCTCTTACATACACATATTTTCTTCAGACATACATACATTCTATATATATACAGTGGTACGGAAAGTATTCAGACCCCCTTAAAAATTTCACTCTTAACAATATTGCAGCCATTTGCTAAAATCATTTAATTTATTTTTTTTTTCCTCATTAATGTACGCACAGCACCCCATATTGTCAGAAAAACCCAGAATTGTTGACATTTTGAGATTTATTAAAAAAGCAAAACTGAAAATACCACATGGTCCTAAGTATTCAGACCCTGTGCTGTGACACTCATATATTTAACTCAGTGGCTGTCCATTTCTTCTGATCATCCTTGAGATGGTTCTACACCTTCATTTTGAGTCCAGCTGTGTTTGATTATACTGATTGGCTTGATTAGGAAAGCCACACACCTGTCTATATAAGACCTTACAGTTCACAGTGCATGTCAGAGCAAATGAGTATCATGAGGTCAAAGGAACTGCCTGATGAGCTCAGAGACATAATTGTGGCAAGGCACAGATCTGGCCCAGGTTACAAAAAAATTTCTGCTGCACTTAAGTTTCCTAAGAGCACAGTGGCCTCCATAAGCCTTAAATGGAAGACGTTTGGGATGACCAGAACCATTCCTAGAGCTGGCCGTCTGGCCAAAATGAGCTATCGGGGGAGAAGAGCTTTGGTGAGAGAGGTAAAGAAGAATCCAAAGATCACTGTGGTTGAGCTCCAGAGATGCAGTCGGGAGATTGGAGAAAGTTGTAGAAAGTCAACCATCACGGCAGCCCTCCACCAGTCAGGGCTTTACGGCAGAGTGGCCCGACGGAAGCCTCTCCTCAATGCAAGACCATGAAAGGCCGCATGGAGGACTCCAAGATGGTGAGTAATAAGATTCTCTGGTCTGATGAGACGAAGATGGAACTTTTTGGCCTTAATTCTAAGCAGTATGAGCAGGCACTGCTCATCACCTGTCCAATACAATCCCAACAGTGAAGCATGGTGGTGGCAGCCTCATGCTGTGGGGGTGTTTTTCAGCTGCAGGGACAGGACACGGTTTGCAATCGAGGAAGAGAATGCAACCAGTACAGGGATATCCTGGACGAAAACCTTCTCCAGAGTGCTCAGGACCTCAGACTGGGCCGAAGGTTTACCTTCCAACAAGACAATGACCCTAAGCACACAGCTAAAATAACGAAGGAGTGGCTTCACAACAACTCTGTGACTGTTCTTGAATGGCCCAGCCAGAGCCCTGACTTAAACCCAATTGAGCATCTCTGGAGAGACCTAAAAATGGCTGTCCACCAACGTTTACCATCCAACCTGACAGAACTGGAGAGGATCTGTAAGGAGGAATGGCAGAGGATCCCCAATCCAGGTGTGAAAAACTTGTTGCAATTTCCCAAAAAGACTCATGGCTGTATAGATCAAAAGGGTGCTTCTACTAAATACTGAGCAAATTTTTGAATACTTAGGACCATGTGATATTTCAGTTTTTCTTTTTTAATAAATCTGCAAAAATGTCAACAATTCTGTGTTTTTCTGTCAATATGGGTTGCTGTGTGTACATTAATGAGGAAAAAAAATTACTTCAATGATTTTAGCAAATGGCTGCAATATAACAAAGAGTGAAATTTAAGGGGGTCTGAATACTTTTCCGTACCCACTGTATGGTTTTGTAATGATAATGTTGGACGTGTGTGAAAGCAATAATATATGTATGTGTAAGGAGAATGTAAGTGTGTGAGAGTGCCAGAATGAATTATGGCTTTTACGGCCCCTCATAAATAAACCACCACACAACACAAGAACACACACCCACACACCACACACACATATATATTATATATATATATACACAACACAAAACACTCATAAACACCACCACACACCAACATATATAATATATTTATATATCACACGCACACACACACACACATATATATTAAATATATATAATATATATTAACATACACACACACACAAGTATATATATAATACCCCACCCCACACTCCTACACAACACCATACATATTATATCAACACCAACACACACACACCACTATTTTATATCTATACACAACACACAACACACACACCTTATAATATACACAGCACACACACACATATATATATACATACACACACACACAAAGTATATTAAATTCACAACACACACACCATTTTTAGATATTCACAAACACACACACACTATTTAATATATATCACAACACAACACACACACACCCACACATATATAAGATACTACCAAAACACTTAGATCGAATAGAAAAATCATATAGAAAGCTAGTGGTTTTTTAAAGAAAAAAAACTAGAAAAGGAATAGCAAGTGCACAGGGATAGAGAGTCAAGATGTTTTTTTTGGTTTTTTAAAGGGGTCATCGGATTCCCATTTTCCACAAGTTGATATGATTCTTTAGGGTTTTAATGAAAAGTCTGTAACATAGTTTTGGTTAAAATTTCTCAATGGTAGTGTAAAAACACCTTTTTTAACCCTGTCAAAAACAGCTCTTTTCAGAGCAAGACATTTTGTTGCATGTTCCTTTAAATGCTAATGAGCTATGCTCACCCCGCCTCTCTCTTCCGAGCCTCTCTCAGAGAGACTGTTTACTTTAGCCGCATTCATCGTGAAACTTGCTAATTAGCACATTATTAGGAAAGGTGATTTGCAAAGATTCATTAAAAAACGTATACTCACTTCTTCTGTAGATGAGGCTGGATCATGAATGATTCGCGTGAACATAAACGCATTTATGCAGATCGGGATCTGTGCTTTCCCTTCAGAAACAAACTCAATCCACTGTGTCTTCAGCGGCTCAGATGTCTGGAGTAAATAACGAATGCTATGTTCATTATTACATCCAACAAAACACCTCAATCGCTTAATCTGAGACGTTCTTGTCTCATCTGCTCCGTCGTGAACACTTGCGGACGGGGGGGGGGGCGGACTGATGACAGCTCAACTCAGGGCGGGGCTAAGTTAAGACGCCAGTCCAGTCTGTGCTGAAACACTACTGTCAATCAAACTATCATGGTTGGGGCCTGGTCTGTGTGCGGCATCTGATATCGACGCGATATGAGAAAGGAGAATGATTTAAAACAGATTTTTAGTAAAAGCCCTGGGTGGATTGTTATCAATTAGGGTGGTTTGTACAACATCATGCCAACACACATTTATGTCAAACCACTTTGAAGTGCCTTACATTTACATTTCACATTTAGTCATGTATCAGACTCTTTTTATCCAAAGCGACTTACAGTATAGCAGACTTGCATGTAGCATCCGATGACCCCTTTTAATAAAAAGAGAAAACAAATAGATAACATAGAATTAGAATAGAGAGGGCTAGAATTAGAGGGTCAAGTAAAGATGCTTTTTTTTTCCAAATAAACACTTTCTTGAGTGTTCCGTCCCTAAGATTGTTGTAACCTGCTCTTTCTGCAGGTAACCCTGGGTTAACCCCGTGCCAACACTAAAACCGGCTTTGCCATCAGGAGAGCAGCGTCTGCAGACGACTAAACCTGCTCAGTTACAGGTACAGCACTAGTCAAGAAGTAGTTAGCAGAGGACGACGAGTGACCGGAAGATTCCCGACACCAGGAATATCAGCCAGGCTTCACCTAACAGCTCCGCATCTAGGAAATCTCCAGGACTCAGGACCGATCAGGATTACGCTGGCGACTGTTACGAGCAACGTTTTGCTGTTGTTGAATCCAAACATCAAGAGACTCGAGACGGCTGCATAGTTTCACTTTTTTAACTCTTTCTATGTTTGTCTGTTGTTTTTTTTCTCTTAAATGGCCTGAAATGTGCATGTTTACCAGTGTTTAGTGCACTGCGAAAAAATCATTTCAATGAGTATTTTTGTCTTGTTTACTTGCAAACTATTCGATATTTTTTAAATCTTTTAAAATCTATATATTTTGTATATTTTCTAATCACAAAATGATATAATGTTTAAAATATTTACCATCTTTATAACATTTATACTTTTTGTGTGATTTGTTGGAAATTAAAATGTAATATTTAATTATAATATTTAATTTCTAAATAGTATGAATTATATATATTACAATTAATAGGTTTATATAATTATTGTCATATTAATTTCCAATATGATCATTATATATAGTAATTAATTATTTTTACTGATTACCAAATAACAACAGTAATAGCAAAAGATGTCCATTTTTAAATAAATCCTGTTCTTTTTACTTTTTAATTAGTGCTGTCAAACGATTAATCGCGATTAACCGCACAAAATTAAAGTTTTTGTGTACATAATATATGTGTGCGTGTACTGTGTATATTTATTATGTATATATAAATACACACATATGCATGTATATATTTAAAAAAATATGTTATGTTTATATATTAATTTAGAATAGAAATTATATGAATATAAATATATACGTGTAAATAAATGTAAATATTTTCAAAATATATACTCTATGTGTGTGCTTTTATATATACTGTACATAATAAATATATACAGTACATGCACATATATTATGTAAACAAATTTTTTTTATTTTGGATGCGATTAATCGCGATTAATCATTTGACAGCACGATAACTTTTATTCATCAATATCCTGAAAAATTCCCTTCTTTTATCACAGTATATATTATATTTTTAAGTATATTAAAATAGAAATCAGCTATTTTAAATTGCAATAATATTTCACAATATTACTGTTTAATCCCTGTATTTGTGATCAAATAAATGCAGCCTTGGTGAGCATAAGAAACTTTTTTTTTTAAACATTAAAAATCCCACTGATACCATACAGGAATACATTTGAGAAAAGGAGAAATTCTCTGAAAACATATCTTAATATCTCACGCAACACGAAAACAAGACAAAATGCTGATTATGAAACACTTGCATTACTGGCATGCAGAACATGATGTAGGAAATCGATATTTAATACTGTGATCGTTTAGGTTTGCTGTAAATGAGAGATTCGGTATGTCGTGATGTTTTGTACAGATTGAATGTCAAAAGTTATTGTCATGCTCATGATTTAGGCCACGCTGTAGAAATTATAGCTGTTTTGTAACTTTCTGACATGAAAGATGAGGGGTAGAAAGTCAAACTAATAAAATCTTTCACCAGATTCTGTCTCTCTTTGCGTCTAAGAAAAATACAGATATTTTGTTTAATTAGTTATAGTTAAAGTTTTGAATCATAACACTTATACACTGCATTTATTTCTATATTTTAGTCTCACAACAATGCTAACCTCGTTAGCAGCATATGCAAATCTTATGAGTTTTTATATCACATTTATTTGATAATTGCATTAAAATTAACTTGACAAAAATGTAATTACTGTTAGTAAGTTGGGTAAAGATTTTATAAAGACTATATTAGCCTAAAACAATGACTAAACAGCTATTTGACTGTTACCGTTAATCAACAGCGGATGTTGGTGAGAGACAAGCCATATTCAAATATATATTCATATTCGAATAATGGTTTCCTCTCAGGTTTTCCACAGAAATTATTATTTTAACTAAGCTTTTCTTTGTTTTAGTGGATTTTTGTTGAAGTAAACGCGATGGTGTTCATGGCAGGGTAATTTATATGCCAGTAATTTCATTACCATCAAATTACACATTTATATATCTTCAGCATTTGCTATTTAAAATGTGTAATTAAATGTCAGTGAAGTCAGAAAATAATATGCTCTTTATGACGTAGATGCAGCGCGCGAGTCTGCATATGCGCGGGAAATTGCAGAACCCGCGGTTCTTAACTGTACATTTCTTACTCTAAACAAAGTTTTAAAACCGTATTTATTGTTCAGAAAGTTTCAGTCTCTGTTGGATGGATGTTTTAAAAAATTTTTAATTGTTCAGTTGTGAATGAACCCTTCTCTTTTACCGAAGGGTATCTGTCTTTAACCGCTTTGGCGCGACAAAACGTTAAGTTTCAAGAATTCATGTCTCGGAGTTTTCTTTTTGTCTGCTTTATTTTCAGTTGCGTGACCACAACATTATATAAAGCAGATACCTAATATAGACAAGTTAACGATGATAAAATAATCATTTTAATAATTATAAAACAAGAAAATAAATACATCTGTATTGCTTTGGAATGATAGTTTTAAGGCCTATGCAAAAACTTCTCATTGCATGGATGTTAAACATACTTAAAGTAATATTTCTTGATACCTAAGAACACATCACTCTCAAATGATGATTTTCACATTTGGGTGGTCAGTTCTTTCTCAGACTTGATTTATGTGCGCTGTTATATCAAACATATTCCTCTATAAACTCTGTAAATGACTGGAGAAATTGCAGGTTTTTTGTTTGATGTCAAAGGTCATTCATGGGTTGGTTTGAGAGTTTCACCTAAGAATGAAGTAAAACAGAAGACTGAAAATATAAAACTACAATTTAAATAAATTCTAGAATCCTCCGATCTAGAATAACATCCCAGCGCTCATAATAGACCAATTATCGGGTCTAAAGTATAGCTACCGTGATGGTTTACCATTTTAAGTGGGAATCTTGTGCGTCCACTTTCTTGACCCGCGGTTGCACCAGTGACACACACCTGGTTCCTCGAGGCCTAAAACTGACATTTGAGGTGAGCAATTCCTGGAATGTTGCATCTGAGGGTCACGGTGAGCGACATTTGACCTTGCATGCTCGTTCTGATGCACTGAAATTACTCAATAATTCTGCCTTTGTGTTCCACAGAAGAGAGTCATACTGGTTTGGAACGGCATGAGGGTGAGTAAATGAAGACAGATTGATGTTAACATAGAGGCCTGTCAGATTCAAATCGGCTCTGTATTCTGGATGTGTTTAGAACAGTGACATAAGACTCCGAAAAGGGCTTCATTTGTGTCTGTTATTCTCATACAGAGGATCTGTTAAACACGGCAGCCAAGAGCGTTCCAGTAAAACCGACTTTTATGGGTGTTTTGCGGTCCAAGCCGAGTGACTCAAAAGACATCGGGGGCGAAAAATAACACGGCAGTGAATTTGTGGTCTATGAGAACATAGCAATTCTCACTCGAGATGTTTTAAAACAAGCCACTGACTTCATTAAACCATCTTAACCAGCCAAACACACAATATACAGGTTGCACGTTTACTTAAAATGAGACCTACTCATTCTAGAGAGTATTTGATTGGACAAACATTGGGATGCAACAATATGTTTAGGGGAAAAAATCATGAATATTTTAGTCTGTTTTCAACCGGGCCCCTAAAGAGACATAATGATGGTTAAATAAATAAATAAAAATTGTAAAAACCTGCAGGAGAATGCACATTTATTCAGGTGAATGCAATGCTTTTGCAAGAGAATGCAAGTTTTTTTGGGGGGGAACACAATAGTTTTATGAGAAAACATTTTGCCGAGGGGAAACAAAAGTTTTGTGTGCAAATGCAAAGTTTCTTGGGGGAATGCAAAAGTTTTGCAAGTGCGCATCGCTTTTTGAGAAAACGCAAATGTTTTGCAAACGAAAGCAACGTTTCTCTGGGGAACGCAACTGTTTTGAGAGAGAATAGCAAGTTTCTGGGGAATACCGAAGTTTTACAAGAAAATGCAAAGTTTCATGCGAGAAATTCTCAGTTTCTCAGGGAACGCAAATGTTTTACAAGTGAATGCAATCGATTTGTGAGAGAACACCAAGTTTCTCTGGGGAATGCCATGGTTCCCCTTACGATAAAGAAGTTTATTCAAGTGTGCTATTAGTATACTTCTTTTCAACTAAAAATAGGAAAGTATACTTTTAGTCTACTTTTTATGTACTTCTCAGAAATAGGCTTTATGTACTTCTCAGAAATATACTAAAAATGACATTTAAGTATACTTGACTTATACTTGAAAAAGTCTAAATTTGAGCTACTGTATACTTGTGCTCCTAGAATCTGTGTTTTCATTGTTATACTGTAGGGGGCGCTAGTACACATCTTCTGTACAGAATTTCCAAAAAACACAAGTGAAGAAGAAACCGAAACAGATGCTTCCACATGTATTCTAACACGATCATTAGTCATAAAACAGCATCAAAACTGTGTAAATTTGATGTAATGTCGACCAATGAAGAGGTGATAATGACTGTCAAGCTTTGGGTTGTTGATCGACTCCATCTACGTTTTGATTATCATTCTGTATCCAATTCATAGTCTTTTTTCAGCTTTTTTGTTCAAAATGTTATTTCTTTCTTTTTTTTTATTATTTGACCTACCACATTCAAGTGTTTAAAAAGAGAATGCATGAAGCTAGAATAAAATGTTTTTGTTTACAACCAGATGCCCTGTTCTTTCTTTTGATGTTTTGTATGTTCAGATATTCATGTAACAAAATATATGCTAATTTATACCTAAATAGGGACATAGTAGTATGTTTAAAGTATGATGTAAAGTTCACTTAAATAAGACTTGTGAGTATACTTTCAGTATAAAACTACTAAACTAGTAGTTTACTGAGACTATATTTCAAAGTGTACTAAAAATGCTACTACAAGTTTTTAATTAGTAAACTATCAGTATACCTATGTTCATTTTTAGTATAGTTGCAGTACAAACTAAACATTGTGATGTAAACTAGTTGTGTACTCAAAGTTAACTACTGTTATCTTTAAATTTACTTTATATACTAGAAAGTGGGCGCGTGTAGTCCCAAGGAGTGTGAAATCGGTACAACTTACATTATCTACTATACACTGATATTTTGTATACTTATACATAAGTATACTTACCATATACTGACTTTACTTAAGTATACATTACTAAACTAACTTGACGTACTACTTATTGTTAAGGTTTACATGCCTAACACAAGTTGTTCACAGGGAAAGCAATACTTTTGCAAGAGAACGCAAAGTTTCTTGGGGCAATGCAACACATTTACGAGAAAGGAATGCAAATGCAAGGACTGCAAATATTTAGCGAACAAAACATTTGTTCGCAAAACAAGTTGTTTTGTGGGTGAATACAGAGTTTCTCGGGGAACTCAAATGTTTTGCAAGAGAATGGCAAGTTCCTCTAGGGAACGCAAGCACTTTACCAAAAAAAAAAAACAAGTTTTGCATGAGAATGACAAGTTTCTCTGGGGAACGTGATACTTTTGCGAAAGAACGCAAAAGCATTTGAAATATAATTCTTCCTCCTATCCCATCTCATATTTTTTTTCCATCACCATGTCCCTTTAGGGGCTCCATAGGTGTTTTAAAACGACTGTGAATTTTAGAACCGTATATCTGCTTTTAGTCCAATTCCAAAAAAATTCTCTATCCAGACTAAGTCTGTTAAGGGGAAAAAGTCCCTTCTCCATGGCTGAATATATATATAACGCTCCTGACAGTCGTGATCTCCAGAGTGCTCATACTTTTAGCACGTTCCCCAAAGGCCTCCATGACTCCAGCCCGGCATGAAGCTCAAAGCTCTCACAATCATTAAGACACGGTCACCTTGTCACCATCTGTCCTCTCAGTCGGAATGGATACGGCAAATCCTGGAACGACCCTGTCAGGAAGCCGGACACATGTGGATTCCAGAATAGAACATTGTAGAATGTGGATTCCAGAATTGAACATTCTTAAAGGGGCAGTTCACCAATAAATGAAAGTTCTGTCATCATTCAATCATGTCATTCAAACCCAACAGACTCAGATTTACAGTAAGTTGTGATTCTTTGATCATTTCCATTTGTCAGTGCTGTCAAATCTACTTTTATGATATTTTATGGTGCTTTTTTATGAGGCTTAGCAGTAAAAATGAACATCCACTTTGAATGGAAATAAGTTTCTTATTAACATCCCCTTTTGTGTTTCATCGAAGAAGGACAGTCAAACAGGTTTGAAAACAACATGAGGTTGAACAGATGATGACAACATTTCGAATTTTTCCTTTAAACTGGTTTCTTACACTGCCTGTCTGTTGGCCGTGTGATGCAGTTGACCCTGCAGGAGCTGCTCACCTCTGGATTGGAGTAAATCTCCTCCACCTTTCTGTTGAAGTGCAGCTCTAAGACAAACACTGTTTATTTTCCTAAGGTGGATCCATAGAATATTCCATCGATGTTCTTTCCAAAACAAGCGAGCTCAGATGTCTCTCTGAAATGATCATTTCAAAGCACCTCATCAGCTCTGGCGCTTTTAATAAAACAATATTTAATAACGCTGTGAGTTTGTGACAAGAGAACTAAATTAAAGCCAGAAACTTCAGGTCTAAGTTTGTCGTTGCACACTTGTATGGCCTGATCACGGAACGCTTGCTAATCTGTTCCACAATAGACTTTTTTTTGAAGGTTAGACTATGAAGTTGTTCTGGGTGGTTGCCATGGTGTTGCTAGGTGGTTGCTAAGATGTTCTGAGTGTTTTTAGGTTGTTGCTATGCAGTTTGTTGTGGGTGGTTGCTAGGGTATTGCTATATGGTTGCTAAGTGTTCCGATTGTTTTAGTCTGTTGCTATGCAGCTTGTTGTGGGTGGTTGCTAGGGCATTGCTAAGTGGTTGCAAGGGTGTTCTGATTGTTTTTAGGTTGTTGCTATGCAGTTTGTTGTGGGTGGTTGCTAGGGTATTGCTATATGGTTGCTAAGTGTTCCGAGTGTTTTAGTCTGTTGCTATGCAGCTTGTTGTGGGTGGTTGCTAGGGCATTGCTATACGGTTGCCAGGTGTTCTGAGTGTTTTTTAGTCTGTTGCTATGCAGTTTGTTGTGGGTGGTTGCTAGGGTATTGCTATATGGTTGCTAAGTGTTCCGAGTGTTTTAGTCTGTTGCTATGCAGCTTGTTGTGGGTGGTTGCTAGGGCATTGAAAATGTGTTGCCACGTTTTTTTTTTTGGTCTTTTCATATGTAGGATTTGCTATATGGCAAAATTATCTTACTATGAACACCCAAACTAACACGTTTTTTTTTACTTGATCTATCTTGATCATGAAGTCTAGACTATTAATTTGGCTTTTTAATAAGTTACTTGCCATGTTTTCCTGTATAAACCGTGAAATGAAAATGTCGTTCTCTGAGGAAACACTGGTTTTATTGCAGATCCTTTAGGCTTAAAATAGAACCGAGTTTCTTGTTAAATTAAAAGAGCAAATGTGCTGTAACTCTCCCCCGGTGAATATTAGCTTAATGTTTTGTGTCTCTTATTCCTGATAAAACTTTAGTGTGATTTAACCATCAGCCGTGGAAATAAAGAGCAGCTAATCTCAGCGTCTCAGTCAATTAACTGTTTAATGAGCTCAAGTATTGATTGAAGCCATAAAATGACAGACAGCACATATATCCTATGAACTTTGCAGTGTTTTCACTGGCAGACAAATGTCTTTGTGTGGTAACAAATTCTCTGTGTTGGGTTTTTTTCCAGGGAGAAGACTGAGAATAATATAATTTACAGGGTGGATGACAGGTAAAGACTTTTATTAACATAGTGATTTGATACAGGGCAAAGATTAGGCTGCTGACGGTAATGACTAAAAACATCTGCTTCCTATAAAGTCCTTCAGTGAACCAGTAGAGAACCTGTCATCTTCATCACACAATCACTAGTTCAGAAACAGAGCTACCTCTAATAAGATTGAATTCATTTAATGTAACAATCTATAAAACAGAAAATAGGGTGACTCTGGTAATTCGAAAGAAAATATTTTTTACTTTGTTTTTATTTAACAAATTTCCCAACTTGAAATTGCAGTTTTGTAGCAAAAATTAAAAAATAGTTAAATTACTATAATACAAAAAAGTTTGTATCTTAATTATATAAAAGCTTAAATTACTATCTTACCAATTTCTCGCTCAATTGCAATTTTGTAATGCAAAACTAGAAATAAAAACATTAAAGAACTACAAAAAATATTAAATTGTATCTCAAATTATAAATTAAAGTAATTTTAAATGTTCCATGTATAGAGAAAACATGCAACATACAGTTTTTCCACGACCCGTCAAACATAAAGAGACATAATTAAATATATCAAAATATAAAACAATAGGCTTTAATAATATAAGGTATTAAAAATCACTATAATACAAAAAAGTAATGTACATTAAATAATTATACATAATTTACAGTTACTATCCTTTAAAAAGGGTCCAGAAGTGATGGGCAACTCTGTGTTTTTTCCATTAACCCATCAAAATAATGACAACTTTCTGTTATACAAGATTCAACTAAACAAGATTGAAAAACAGAAAAGTAAATGTACAGCCAATTTGATTATACTTAAACATGCAAGTCAGCAACTGAATTTAAGTTTTTAAGTTGAATTAGGTAGATATGTTTTGCTGTTATATATTTGTTGTACTGAATTTAATTTATAATCAAAAATAGAAAAATGTCATTGTGTCAGGACAGGATGTTTCACAACTCTTTGTGACAAACTAAAGGATTGTTTTCGAGTCTGTTTTTATGGCCTGTGGGCCGTTGGGATATTTTGTAATCCGGTTTAACCCCAGTCATATAGTCAGTGACTAGCAGTGGGAAAGGAAATCTGTCTGGATTTCACAAACCGGTGTCAGTTTTCCGTCACGCTTCAGTTTCAGAAACACAGAAATGTTGGTTTCAGTTTGACATCCTGAGATGAGTCAGTGAAAATCCATTATAACTCAACAGGATCAGAGATCACACGTCACGTCGTTCTCTGAGGAACAGCTCAGCCTCCAGACGCTTGTTCACACCTTATACTGACTGAAGCTGTGAGATGTTCTTGCTGTCAGTTTCCTGCAGAGACAGTCACACAGATCTGAATAGAATAGATGTGAGGGGAATAACGTTCATACCTCTGTCCTCTCTTCTATATATTCCCTGTCTGACTTTAATGAACAGTGTCAGCACATGTACTATAGTTGTTAAGCACTCCTCTGTTTTAGTGTGTGGTTTGCTGTTGTCTGCAGAGTTTTATTGGATCCATGAAGTCTAATGTGACCGTAGGGCTGAAATATATCTGAACACAGCATGAGACGGGCTCATAACACAGAAAATATCAACCAGGTCCCGATGACCAACGCCAGGTTCACTTGTCCTCCATCAACCCCCCTCTATCCTTCTTTCCATGGCACTCCTTCTTGATTCTTGTCCGTTTCTCTTTTGATTAGTGCTTATTTGTCGTGTCCTCAATCATTATTTTATTTATTTTTATTTTATTTAATTATTTCGCACATTTCCAACTCCTCATTATGTAATAGATAAAACAAGTAAAAAAAACTTATATATATTGTCCTATCCTAACAACATACATCAATGGAAAGCTTCAGTTTCAGATGATGTATAAATCTCAATTTTGAAAAATTGACACTTAAAACTGGTTTTATGGTCCAGGGTCACATATAAGGTAATATAATTCAATCCTATAATGAAAATGTATTATTGTTATATATTCTTGTATTTTTAATATTTGTCAAATATTTTAAAAATAATATTGAAATTTATCTAAAATATTTTTTCAATAGGCTATTTATTTAGATTATTTTATTTTATTGACCATTTTAATCTGGGAAGAAAGACCAGACTGGAATATTAATTTCTTCAGAAATGTATTTAAACTATTTGTTGATGAATTAATGTACATTTTTAAATCCATCTATAACTTTTACATTTTTAAATCGAGTTGCTGTGTGTTTGCAGGACATTAAATGTTTCTATGCTTTTTTTTATTGGCATGATCGCGGGTTAAAACTTATGTGTAAATTATTCAATATCCTGAAGCATGTTTCTCTGAAATTTTATCTTCAAGAGTAACTTTATTTAAACTGTTTGTTGATGATATAATGTGCACTTTTAAAATTAAACAACTGCATGTTGCATGAAGCTACATAAACCAATGCATAAAGTTTTATTTTCTAACATATTATCTCAGACACTGAGATTAAAAAATAACACTGCGTTCCTCAGAGATCTGAATGATCATCCTAAAAAAACAAACAGCAAAATATTTGCAAACAGACATTTCACATCACTTCTCCTTTCAAAATGTGTTTTTTAAAGCACCCCGGGCTAAAATAACCCAGAACCATTGAGGACGTTGTGCTGTCCAAATAAAATACAGTCATGTTGTTTTGCTCTGTCGGCCCCCCATAAACCCTGACCCGTCCCCCAATCGTCCATCTGGTTTCTTTAAAACACTCCGACCTAATGACGGTTTTCCTAGAGATCCTGTCAGTTTAGAGCCTCTCGTCGTCCGTCTGATTGCATGGCAGGGGCCTCACTTTGGGTCCAGGAATTCAGACTCCTCGGGGCCACGGGGCCCGTCTAACAAACATGCTCGGCTGCTCATCACATCCACGGATTCCCATCACTGGACACAACACATGTGAGTGTTTCCTAGTGTCCCGAGAGAGAAGACTGAATATAAAAGAATGATAGTATAATTGAACGAGTGATGATCGATAGACAGACCATACAGACAATATAGATAGATAGATATTAGATAGATAGATAATAGATAGATAGATAGATAGATAGATAGAGTGATAGAGAGACAATGATATATTGAAAGAGAGATAGATAGATAGATATATAGATATACAGACTAATAGAGATACATGAGCATAATGAAGAGATAGATCGATAGATAGATAGATCGATAGATAGATAGATAGATAGATGATATAGATAGATGATATATAGATAGATGTATAGATGATAGATAGATAGATGATAGATAGATATATATATATAGATAGATAGATATAGAGCGACAATGTATATTGAAAAGCGTGATAGTAGAATACAGATAGATAGAAAGACTTATCAAGAGAACAATTATTACTGAAAGCTAACTATATAGGATAGACAGATAGATAGAAGCCTGATAGAGATACAATGATATACTGAAAGCGATAGATCGATATATAGACAGATAGGCTAGATAGACCCATGATATACTGCAAGAAGATCGATAATAGCATAGATTAGATAGAAATAGTATATAGCAAGACTGATGAGAGAGACAAATGATACTAAAGAGAGCTAGATAGATAGATAATATATCGATAGATAGATATATAGATAGCTGATAGAGAAACATGTATACTGAAAGAGTTGATAGATGACAGCCCAGACATACAACCGACGACAGACAGACAGACAGACAGACAGCAGATAGCTAGACGATAGATCGATAGATAGATAGATATATATATGATAGATAGATAGATAGATAATAGATATCTTCTTAGAGGGACAATTATATACTTCAGAGTTATAGATAGATAGATAGATAGACAGACACAGACAGACAGACAGACGGACAGACAGAGACAGACAGACAGACATGTAGATAGGTAGATAGACAGACAGACAGAAAGAGACAGACGACAGATAGATAGATAGATAGATAACATACCGCAGACCGACAGACAGACCGACAGACGACAGACAGACGACAGAAGAGACAGACCAGATAGACAGATATATCTCTAGATAGATGCGATAGATTAATGACATACAGAAGAAAGCGAAAGACAGACAGACAACAGACAGACGTACAGCCAGAGACCGACAGACCGAATAGACAGACGACAGATAGAGAGATAGATAGATAGATGAATTCAGATAATAGCTTAAATAGATAGATGATAGATAGAGTGATAGAATACATGATATATTGAAAGATTATGATAGATAGCCGATAGATGAAGACTGATAGGAGAACATTGATATCTGAAAGAGATAGATGATCATAACCATGTCGAAAGATAGATAGATGATAGACAGATAGCTAGATAGATTATTGATAGATAGATGATAGATAGATAGAAAGACTGATAGAGAGACAATGATATACTGAAAGAGATAGATAGATAGATAGATGATAGATAGATAATAGATAGATATAAAACTGATAGAGATCGACAATATATATAGATAGATAGATAGATAGGTAGGTAGATGATAGATAGATAGATAGTTAGAGAGACAGACAGACAGACAGATATATATATAGATAGCTAGATATATAGATCATAGATAGATAGACTGCATAAGAGACAATGTATACTGAAAGAGTGATAGATATATAGTCGATAGATAGATATACGACAACCAGCCAGAAGACAGACAGATAGATGATGATAATAATAGATAGATAGATAGATAGACTGATAGAGAGACAATGATATACTGAAAGAGTGATAGATGGGTAGAATAGATAGATAGATAGACAGACAGACCGACAGACAGACATGCAGACAGATAGATAGACAGACCGACAGACAGACAGACAGATAGATACTATAGATAGACAGATACAGAAACAGACAGAACGACAGAAGAGACAGAGACAGATAATATATAGATAGAGTAGATAGACAGACAGACAGCCGACGACATACAAAGAGACCGACTACAGATCGACAGTTCGGAAGATAGATAGATATTATATGATCGATAGATAGTATAGAGAGTAGACAGCACAGACAGACATAAGAGACAGACAGAAGATAGATATACCAGACCTACAGACAGACAGACGACAGACAGACAGACAGACAGAAAGACAGACAGACAGGTAGATAGATAGATAATAGATAGATAGACAGACAGACAGAAAAAACAGACTCCAGATATACAGTATAGCATAGAATAGACAGATAGACAGAGAGACAGATAGACAGACAGATAACTAAACACATTGTCTGACTGACACTCGCGCGCGCCCCCGCCCCTCACTGCGCGTTCACAGTGATTATCGGACACAGCGGCGCGCTTCCCTGACATTAATGACCGCGCGCGCGTCTCTCCTCGCGTTAAACGACAACGGGAGCCTTCAAGCGGATTTACGAGCGAAACCACAGTTGATTTCTGCGTCCGCGGACGGAGCTGCGCCGGGGACATGCAGAGACACGGAGGCGAGCGTCAGCAGCGATAAAACGCGCAGGTAAGACGCGCTTGACGCAGAGATGCGCTGCGCTTTCGATGCGGTTCCGCTGGGTTTGTCTTTGTTCAGCGGCTCTCTGTGGATCAGCTCAGGCTGGATCTGGGTTTCACGACTGTCCTGCTCCAGATTCTTGGGTTTGTCTTTGTTTAATTAACGTTAGATATATGAATCTCTCCGGTGCATTCATATGATCGATGCAATCCTACAGCAGCACAAAATGCGCTTTGCATGCATGCAGTGCCTCTTACCAATGAGTGCAACATCATGCGTGTATGCAGTGCATATGAATGTCAGTCAAAATAACAGCGGTAGACATACTCAATAAGCTCAAAACCTTGTGAGCTGTCTACGTTGACAGCGTTCTGGCAATCATATGCTCACTGGAGCTATTTATTTAAATATTTAGTCAATCCTAGTGCACCAATACAGGAGATGAACGCAAGTAGACTATTGCATGAGTCTTTTATATGCTGTGCTGTACATTAATGTGAATGTCAGTCTTTTAAATGCATGCCTGTGTCTCAAAACTGAGTATATTGTCTATGCAGACATCATTTTTTGTGTTCAAACCTAGTGAGCTGCCTGTCTAGAAATCATTTTGGACCTAATGGTATCAGAATCTAGTAGACTGTTTACCTAGACAGCATTTATATGGGCATTATAGGCCTACAATCTAGTGAGCTTTCTACCTAAAGTCAATTTTGGGCATCATAGCCTCTCAACCTAGTGAGCTGCCTATCTAGAAATCATTTTTAGACCTCATAGTATCAACATCTAATGCGCTGTTTACCTAAACAGCACTCTTAAACTTTATGGTGTTTTCTACCTAGACAACCTTTTTGGGCATCACGGTTTCAAAACCTAGTGAGCTGCCTATCTAGACATCATTTTTAGACCTTATAGTATCAAAACACTGGACAGTTCAGCTAGACAAACTTCTTGGACAACATTTTGAGAATTGTAGTCTCAAAACCTAGTAAGCTGCCTACATAGACAGCAGCATATAGTCTCAAAACCTAGTGAGCTACCTACTGTATCTAGACATCAATTTAAGGTCTTGTAGTATCAAAATCTAGTGTGCTGTTTACCTAGACAGCGCTTATGGGTATCATACTCTTAAAATGTAGTGAGCTTTCTAACAAGAAGCCATTATTGGCCATCATAGTCTCAAAATCTACTTATTAAGCTGCCTGCCTTGACGGCATTATAAGCATCATAGTCTCAACACCTAGTGAGCTGCCTTTCAAGACATCATTTTTGGATCTCATAACATTTAGTCAGCTGTATACCTAGGCAACATTTCCGGGCATAAAAATCTATTGAGCTGCCTAGACAGTATTTTGGCCCTCATACAGTAGTCTCAAAACTAGTGGTCGACCGATATTGTTTTTTTTGACAGCCGATGCCGATATAAAGCCGATATAATTGTATTTATTTTAATTCATATTTATGAAATTTGAAATCATTTGAAAATGGATTTAAAAATAAATGTGTAAAATAAATATACTTATACTTTAGATGACAAAGTAATTTTCACAAATAAATAAATATTTAATAAAAATATAATTAAAAATGAAGTAAACTGTAACCACCAGGGCACTCAGTATTCTGGGAAGTTTGTGTCCATTGGGAATCAGATTTTTTCAAATAAAGCCAAGGTAACAAATTTTACATACAGCACACAGTGAAAAATGACATGAATATGACAGTGGGCAAGTGCAGCATAATTTGAAATCACGATTTTATGTTAAGCATTCATTTGCAACGGACGCGAAGCCACGCAGAGAACCCGATCATGCAGGTCCAGCACACTTCACAAGATCTCCAACTGGACAAGAGAGAATTGCAGGGTGTTTTGGGAGCACAATGTGTGCTAGGTTCCCTTTCTTTATATACACAGTTGTACAATTTCCAACATTTTTGTGGACAGAAGTTTACAGCTTTTAAACAATATTCACCCAAATAATGCTAATACAGGATTTACATATTAATGCAAGGGTTTGCAGATTTGAAAACGAAATGTTCATGTCGCTGTGAAATCAAATGGCCAAATGAAAAATTATTCAAATTAAAATACTAAAATAATAATAATTTACTCAATTAAAACAAATGTTTATATTCTTCCCGTTACCATTGAATGACACCAGATAACCGTGATAGTGTGACTGTTATTCACTTATTGAAATACTTACATTTTAGTTGTTCAGCTGACAAACAAGTGCCTAGTTGAGTTGAAAAGTGGAACCCGAGTAAAAAAAAACACTCAAAAATCTGAGGACTTGATTAGCTGCTGGATTCATCAGGTCTTAATTAGGTCGAAGCTAAATCTGTCAAAACCTCAAGAACTGCTCTGCATTCCATTCACCTGAATGTTAGATCTTTCCCACCTCCTTGGAATAACGTCTGGACATTGGTCCACACTCCAGCCCAGTAGGTGGCGGGATTGCACCTATCGTTTGTTTGCTAATCGCCATAAAACACCAAAAGAAGAAGAACGTCTGGAACACCACTTGAAGTTGGACATCAGAACTGTGAACTCTGGGCAGATCGATCAACCCCAACCTGAGCGAGACGCGTCATTTGACGTCACTGCTTCCAATGGAGCCATCGTATGTCAAACTTCAAAACATTAGACATTAAGATTCCAATGGAGCCATCCCGTATGTCAAACATTCACAAAACATTAGACATTAAGTTTTTAATAATATGATACCGGATATTTATTTAAGTGTTTACGAAAATACAACGGCCAGCTTTTTGATGATAATTTAATTAGGCAGTATTTTGCCATAATAGACACAAAAACACAGCAAATGATCTTGTGAAGACGAATGACGAAAATATATGGTCAAATGTAACGTAACGTGGTGTTTGACTCGAAACTAACTGAGGTTGAAGAAGTGGGACCATTTAAATTCCGAGCTCCCTCTTCGCACGTATGTATCGCCGCAAGGCACGAGAGACCTACAGTGGGAGGGCAACTAAGACTGAAAAGTAGGTGAGGAGACTCCAAGTGGGAGGGATTAAGCCGCAAGTAGGGGGGGAGACATCAAGGGGAGGGAACTGAAGCCACAAAAGTAGAGTTGGGAGAAAGCACATCCAAGTGTGGAGGCGGGGATTTAGACGCAAACTAGCGCTGCTGTGACAGAGCTCCAGTTGGGGAGGGACTTAAGCGCGCAAGTAGGTTGGCCTTTGAGTACCTCCAAGTGTGCGCGCGGACTACGCCACAGCAAGTTAGGGTGGGGGAGACCTCCAAGTGGGAGGGACTTAAGCCACAAGTAGGTTGGGAGACCTCCAAGTGGGAGGAACCTACGCCGCAGGTAGGTTGGGAGACCTCCAAGTGGGAGGAACCTACGCCGCAGGTAGGTTGGGAGACCTCCAAGTGGGAGGGACTTACGCCGCAACTAAGTTGGGAGAACACAAGGGGGGAGGGTTATAGCCGCATTAGGGTTGGAAGAGACTCCATAAGTGGACACGGTTTATGTTGGGATTTACGAGTTTCATCTTTTCCCTGACTTGCAACTGTTCCTTGTTCCTTCTTCGCCCCCTTTAGCCGCGAGCACTTTGCGCACATTCACTATGGCCGTCATTTTTCTCTACACCACTGTACTTAACATAAACTTACTATTTTGCGCATTTAGTGTAAGATCTGATCGGTTTTAGCGTTTGGATAGGTGTAGAGGACGTTAATAAAAGTGCAGAAGCGGGGACTTGTGTCATGACAAGATTCATTAACAGTAAAACAATCAACAGCCCCAGGATAGGTATTGGTACAGCTAATTGGGCTCAAGTCCCACCCAATCAGGGGATGACGCCAGGCCGTTGGAGCTGGCTCAGTACCTCTCTGTTTATAGCCCATTTCGTCCCGTTCTGACCATGTCGGACACGCTAGCTATTGTATTGTGTGGTCACCCAAAATGGGGGTTTGTGAATCCCATGCGAGGAGCTGAGAGGATTCAGGGCGGTCCTTTGGTTTATCGCAGTTGAGTGCTTAGGTTCACTATTCTTCATAGGAAGGGAATATGTGAGGTCTGGTGTTGAATTATTGAGGATATTTAATTTAACATTTCAGCGGTGTGCGCTGACAAAAACAGTTTGAGAAACCTCTGTCTAGTCTGAAGTTTGAGGATGTTATTTTGGAGCATCAGTATCTCTCTGAATAAATAAACATTAGTGTGCTTATTTGAGATTTACGAGGTTAGCGGGGGGGATGTGGGGAGGGGGAATAGCCTCTCGTATCGCCTCCCTGGAGGAGAGAAAGGAGAATGTAGGCAGCTGATTTAGAACTATTACACTGCTATAGCATGACAGACGCCACAGCAGAAAATAAAACCTGAGGAAGGGCGACAATAAATCAGACCAGGCGAAGTGCCCGTTGCAGTTAACCGTTATATATGATAAAGCGGAACAATCTCTCCAACCTGCCGCACCCTAGTAGGAAATGCATTAGCCTGACGACGTGGATGTTTTTGAGGTAAATTGGCTCATTTGAAAGCTTACAGCACCTGTGTATTCCCGGCAGGTTTCTTCATCCGAAGTGACTATATCCAGGTAAGACCATGCGTAGTCTTCCGAGATCAGACTGATTGAGGAGGGCACGCCGTTGTCTTAAGTTGTGGGTATGGCAAAGCGAGAGGACGAAAAGCCAATAAAGAGCGATTTAAAGAAAGGACACACCGGACAGCAGCCCGACACGAAGACAAAGAGGCCTAGTATTTACCAAGTCACAGAGGCTGCAGCTAGCAGAGACACAACGGCCCCTTTCACCTTCAAGTGCTTCGTGTTTATTAAAACTTTTTATCCACAAATATCCTGCTTCAATCAAAGTCAGCTGAGGTCCACAGCATTTGGGCCATAAACGTTGATTAACACGAAAAGTGCACCTCATAAAAAAGAAGAATTAAAAAGAAAAAAAATTCGGGCAAGTTTTGAGGATTTAAAAGCAGAAATGTGAAGCATATCATTTTATGAAAAAAAGGAACGTTAACATTTGTTCGTATTACTTGCTTTTTCTGTGTTCTGAAGAGTTGCTCTATATGATATATAGTCAAATATAAAAATAAAGACAAAAACAAAAGCCAGGGGAAAAAAGAAAAGCATTTATATCATGTAAAACCCTGTGAGAAAATTTGTATTTATTTATTTGACTTTTCAAGGTTTTTTTATGCCCATCATAGACACAGCTTAGGAATTTTAGTCTACTGCAGAAAAGATTAATAAATTTACATGTTTACGTTGCGTGGCTCTACTTTTGAAACTGTTGAATTACTGATATAACCTACTGTTTTGCTTTGCTGAAAATCCTAATTTGGTGTTCCTGGGAAAAAAATGACCAGCCTTTTAAAAAATCGCTTGTAAATCTCTCATTATGCTATTTATCTCTAGAATCTCTGATTCAATAAAACTTAGTGTCAAATGCTTCTTCAGTTTGACACAGGTTTTCGCATATCTATTTGAGAATTGGTCGCTCCTTTATTTACACTGATTCCCAAACAGAGGTCTGAGCATTAGTAACACTCAGATTTTGAGATGGATGTATAGAGTGCTTTTTGTGTGTGCATAATTTGGGCATACATGTCCTCGTCGAATAACGTCACTAAGTGTTGTGTCTATATCGGCACTTTTGCCCCTTAGCGATCAGGAGAGCACAATGACATTGTATATGGGGAGGTTTTGTCCCCAGAAGTGAGTTAAATCTGATAAAACCTCCCAGGTACGTCTTCAAAGGTGAAAATGATATATAGATATATATGAAGTAAACAATGTTTTTCTGTTGTTTGATGTGTGTGTTTTGTGTGTCAGGGAGGAGAGATTGGAATTAACATCAACTGGAAGTGTAATCTGGACTATAATGTGACGTACTGCAATCCCAATTACTTCTTCACACGCTTGGATGCTGCTTTTGAGAACAGTGTTGCTTCCAAAGGATATAACTTCAGGTAGCATGCACGTTAACACACATACTCATGCATCATTCTGTCTTTTCTGCAACTGCATCTTCTTTTTGTCTCTTCCAGGTTTGCTAAATACTATCAGTCCGAAGATGGGACCGAGCATCGAACGCTTCATAAAGCTAAAGCCATCCGCTTTGAAATAATCGTGTCTGGCAATGTGGGTAGATTGTATAGCCCTAAATGCTATAAAGCAGCTTATGTGACATACGGACTTGTGAGTGTCTCATTTTGCTTATCTATTTGCAGGCAGGAACGTTTAGTACTGTGCCATTTCTGATTAATTTAGTGGCAGCTTTCACTTCAGTGGGATTGGTAAGACAGTTGTGACACACACATTAATGCTGGCAAAACTGCTGGTTAGGCACATAATATCTAACTGATGTATGTTTTCGCAGGCTACAGTGTTCTGTGACATCATCCTTCTCAACTTTCATAAAGGGGCGGACGAGTACAAAGCAAAGAAATTTGAAGAGGTGCCAGAGTTTACTGATGTAAGTATGTAGAGATAAGTAGAGCGATGTCTTATCTTTGTGTCCTCTGTATGACAGGTATTAGGCGTTGTGTCCGAGTCAGCAAACAACAGACTCTATGAGGGAAGCCAGATGTCAATCAAAGCATTGGAAATGACTCAGGGACCTTTTCTTTCGGACGGCAGGACCCGTCAAACTAATGAGACTTTCAAATAATATAGCTACTTCTAGATTTGTGATTATTTGCACTTTCGGTATAGTAATGGTAGTAGTTTGTTTTAAATCTGTGAACCTAGGGCTGGATTTGTTAAAGAGTTTAAATAAAAGCATTCTTCAGTCAACCCCAAACCCTGAGAAAGCACACATCTATACAAATAGCCTACACTACCAGTCAAAAGTCTGTATATGCACCTGATCATTCTTTATTCTTATTTTCTGCATTTTAGAATAATAACCAAGTCATCAAAACTATGAAATAACAGAAATGAGAGTTACATAGTAACCAAAAACATTAACCAATCAAAACATCTTATTTCTTGAGCTTTAAACAGATTTTCCATGTATGCGGGACAGTGTCTCATTTTCTCAAGAAATTCATATCACAATTTACTGTATATTTGTGTACAAAATTTCATTTTAAGTTGCTTCATGTAAAAAGTGAGAGTTTTAATCAAACCTTTGACTGACAGTGTATATACAAACAGTAATTAAGCAGGAGTAAATTAAATTACATATAGAACAGTAAATCATTCATTAAATACTAGATAATCTTTCAGCATGTAAAATGAACAAAGAAAGAAAATAATGATATGTGAGTATATGGATATTCTGTGTGTTTCATGTGAAATATTTGTCTAAATCAGCTTGATTTTCATTCTGTTCACTTTATTTACTTGAACTATGCCCTTGAGATTGTAAGTAATGATATCTTGGAAAATAAATTGCACAACCTCTTATTACATTTTACTTCATTTTTATTTTAAAAATTTATTTAATGTAATGGCATATCAAACTGATGCTGGCATATGGCAGTCTCATTCAAATTATTTGTTTTCAGAATGTAATAATGATCATTTTCTGTGTCGCTCTTGTCTCTGGAAGTACAGTCTCTGTTTATGTGAGCTGCAGAATTTCAGAGGTGGAGTCAGATGTGAAGAGAGTTAAAATTTGTACTTTCCTCTTCTGGATTTTAAAGACACAATCCACTTAGGGAAAGAAGGCCGGGGAGAAGGTTCTTCTTGCCAGTCGTTATCATTTTCTTCATCATCATTATCATCATCAGACTCTGGCCAATAGCTGGGCGGTAAGATGATAACCTCCTCAGAGAATCGAACATATCGAGTGTCTTCCATCCTCCTCTGGGAGAAGAGGAGAAACAATGACATGATGGATTGTAATTGTGAACACTAATATGATTACAATGGATTCACAATTGATAGAATGTGTTTACAATAGACACATCAGCTGAAAAGAATTGCCATTTGAAAGGACCAGCTGTTGCAGGCCTGTTCATGCTGTGTCTTATTATTCTCATTAAGGATGCATTTATTTGATACAGTAAAAACAGCAACACTGTGAAATATTATTACAATTTAAAATAATCTATTGGAAATAATACACTCTAAAAAATGCTGGGTTATTTCAACCCAACTTTGGGTCAAATATGGACTAACCCAACTTTTGGGTTTAATTTTTACATTAAATTTTTAACCCAGAAGTTGGGTTAGTCCATATTTGACCCAAAGTTGGGTTGAAATAACCCAGCATTTTTTAGAGTGTATATTAATTATTTACATAAAATGTAATTTATTACTGTGATCAAAACTGAATTTTCAGCATCAGTACTCCAGTTTTTCATTGTCCATTATCCTCAGAATCCTCTAAATATGCTGATTGCTGCTTTAAAACTTCTTATTAGCCGCCGTGTTAAAAAAACAGCTGTTAATATTTTTGTGGAAACTGTACTACATTTTTAGAGGATTCTTTGATCATTACAAAGTTCAAAAGAACATCATCTATTTGAAATAGAAATATTTTGTAATATTATAATTACTGACTCCAAATCTTTGAATGGTGGTGTACAAGCAAAAATTAATAAGGATGGCCCTCATATCAGTAAGTTTCTTACGTCACACATTAATCACACAATATGACCTACAGTATCTCCGAAAAAGATTTTTTGTAGTAGCCTTTTTCACACGACAAGCTGAAAATTCAGCACCTCCCAACAGTTAATTCAACAAAGGCACTAAAACCACAAGCATCTTAACATAGTAACACATGTGCCTCTGTAGTAACAAACTCCCTTTATGTTCAAACCCAAAAACCAAAACCTGATCTTAATATTGATAAGTCAGTTGATATATCAGTTAAAAACTGGTTTATCAGAATGCACATTAGCTTCTGACATATAGTACATCCTACCTTTTTGATCACAGTCTCCAAAGTTTCAGAAGACTCTGAGTCTTGAGAGATGGAGTCCAGGAGCGAGTTGAGGGAAGTTGCGGCTGAAGGGTTTGAAGGCTGTGCCTCGTCCTCCATGTCTTGTGTTGTGTGTTCAAACGATGCCCTCCTTTTCGTCCAGTGCTCTCTTTTTCGGCTCAGAGATCCGTGGGATGTTACGGACAATCTTTTCATTGACTGAGAGAAAAGAAATAATATTTTTAATACTAATAACACAAGAAAAAAAGTATTGTTTCTGCTTATAATGCTTATACTCTCACCTTAACATTTGAAACATCAAGGAGGGGAATAAAATCCTTCGTCCCACCTTCTGGCTGGTTATGACTGGGGCCGGACACTTGATTAGACGTCGGCTGTTGATCACTATGCTCAGTTGCCTTTGATTCATTCGGATCAAGCTGGGAAAACTGTGATTGTCCATTTGATTGCTCACTGTTGTGAGATTTGTTGGGGTTCAGATTGATGTTTTGTGACTGATCTATAAACGGGTCAGAAGTTTGTAGTGGATTTGTGGGGAGATCAGTAATACTCATTTGGGACGTCTCGGTCTGTTTATCGGAGGCCATGTCTTGTGCAAAGCTCTCTAGGTGTGGCGGTTGTGTCCAACCTAAATGGGAATCGGTTGGGTCTTTATGAGTCCATTTACTTGGCAATTCTTCTTCATGTGATTGGTTATTAATATTTGGTAACTCGTTTGATTGCTCCGGTTTGCCGCAGTTAACTGAGAGAAACCGAGCCCACTCCGTCCCGCTGAAGATCTCCTCCATTAAATTAGAAGTAGTCCCAAAAGAGAACAGACTGTTACTGACAAGAAGGATGAAAGATCATGTAAACAGAATGCCAAATACAACCAATGAAAACCACCTGAACCAGGATGTGGCTTTAATAGTTACAATAGATAATTTTACTCTTTTAGCCCCAAGGGGTCACACATTCTTTCTCGATGAGACAGTTTCACATGAAATTGTATCATATAAAGTATATTTATACAATATATATTTTGTATTGTATAAAGCTCATTCTGATTCTGATTCTGAAATAGAAAGTGATTAATGGATCACACACGTGGAATGATAACTATGTCTGATGCATATTTCTAATGTCATTGGCTGATGTGTTTACCTCATGTAGCTTAGTGAACCAGGGCCATCTTCAGCCAGCGCTGTGTTGATCTCTTCATGATGGATTTCTTTAGTCTCAGTGAGTGCTGTAGGTGTGTCGTTCACATCGATGGGCACCAATAACGAAGAGCGATTACTCTGAATATAAGCATAAAGGACATTCACTTTTAAAATAATTCCAGATTTTACTTGTGCTTGCTCTTAAAGGGTTAGTTCACCCCAATGAAAATTCTGTCTTTAATTACTCACCCTCGTGTTGTTCCAAACCTGTAAGACCTTCGTTCATCTTTGGAACACAATTTAAGATATTTTTGATGAAATCTGAGGGCTCTCTGACCCTCCCATAGACAGCAAGGTAACTACCATGTTCAAGGTCAAGAAAAGTACCAAGATGTCGACAAATACATCAGTGGTTCAACTGTAAAGTTACGAAGCTACGAGAATACTTTTTTTGTGCGCAAAGAAATAAATACGACTTTATTCCACATTTTCGTCTCTACTGTGTCACTTGGACGCACGTTCACGACAGTACCATGAACCTTGAACGTAGTAGTTACCTTGCTGTCTATGGAGGGTCAGAGAGCCCTCATATTTCATCAAAAATATCTTAAATTGTGTTCCGAAGATGAAGGAAGGTCTTACGGGTTTCGAACAACATGAGGGTGAGTAATTAATGACAGAATTTTAATTTCTGGGTGAACTAACCCTTTAAAAAGTCTCAGCCATGATGCTGAATTGTTTGGGTGATTGAATCTGGCACATTGCTGTAAGGTTGCTAAAGCATTCTCTGTGGTTTTAGCACATTATGGAGTTGCTAGGGCATTGCTAGGTTGCTATGCATTCTGTGGTTTTCCGCACATTAGGTGTGTGCCATTTGACTGTAAGTGGACTTCAAAGTGGACTTTGCCATCTTAAGTGAGATTCCAGTCTGAAGGGAGCGAACATGTTTAGTTTGAAGGGCACTGTGAACAGCATAGGGAATAAGTGTATGGGGGAACATCGATGCATCACTTCACAGGAAGTGGAGAAGGAAATTTACCCACCAGTCATTGCGCATCAGTCCAGTACTTAAAGAAGTTTGATGTTTAAAACAAAGGCAATGTGGCACTATTATTGAGTTTAATTAGTCCCATGTGCGATTTGTAAGCGTACACCAACGTGCCAAACAAATTTTTTTGGGGAGGATCGTGCATTCGGTCATCCCATTAATAGTCTTGATCTTTACATAAGGCTAATTTAATATTTTTGCAGTGCTTGGCTCACTGTATTAATATTGATGTAAGTAAGCACCACTAATAGACAAAGAACTTGTCCCAAACTAAGCTTGACAGACTCCAATACTCACTTGTACTTCACTCTGCACTTGTCTTTCTCCATCATCTCTTTGTCTGGTCAGTGTGTTTCTGTGTCTCTCTCTCCATCTCTCTTTCACATTCTGAGCCCACCTTTTAGCCTCCGCCCACTTCTTTCTACTTGTCTTTGGCGTATTTCCTGATTGCTCATGAAATCTGGTGCTTTCATTTTTCTCAGTCCCAGTACGCCAACTCCATGTGCCACTTTGACCTCTGACCTCTGTTTTTTTGAGGACTGAAGATGTTGTTGTTAGCGTTGGAGCTAAAAGATCAGGGGGGTTTTGGAAGGATTCTGTTTTGTATAAAGGTGGCACATTTGAGCTGGTCTCCCCTTCCAAAGAAAAATGTTGCTTCTTCTCCGGCATCTGATCGTCTCCAACCCAGGAAGTGACATCACCCGTCCTCTCTGATGTGAAGCGCTTGTGTTCCCCCCAAATCAATGGTGGACGTTTAGGTCTACCAGAGAATCCTGAGTTGTGCTTACCGATCTTTCTGACAGGTTGTTTAGGAACAGAAGTCAATGCATCCTCAAAATGAGAAGATTGTTGAGTCCAAGGTTTCTCCCATTTATTCCAGACTGAGGCGCGTCCATCCTGCTCTTTACTGTTGGAAGAAAACCCAAATTGATCAATTGTTGTTTTAGATGAATCTTCCACTGGTTCAGCATTACATTCTCCAGACGGACTGCATGTTTGCATATCAGTGACTGAGCTATTGTTGGTCTGAGGGTTCAGTCGTAATTTCTGAAGCATAGATCCCAGTAGGGCATGAGAGTCTGAGACAGGGTCCAACTTCGCCATTGGACTCTATGGTACCACATGCGCACACATGAGTAGAGACAACTCAGATATTGGGTAAGTGTAAGCATTCAAGCAGACTCGCTCTAGACGCTCTACTTTCACCCATGATAGTTACTGGTAGAGCTGTACAGTCCCATAGATCCTTCATTTATGTCATCATGTTAGTCCACACAAGTATTTATGTCCATCAGTCATTCAGATCCTCTTTGTTTTCCATCCGTCATGTGAGCTCTCAAAACTATTTGATCCTTTCCCGATTTCTGAGTGTTGCAAAAGGAAGGAGTGTCATAAAGAATAGTGCAAAAGCCAGAAAGAGGTGTGTCCAACACCAAGATGGACAGGTAAGACAAGTGTGTCAGGATGAAACATTTAGTATTTTTGTCACTCCCTCTGACCATCCGCTAAATGGCTGAGACACTGTGTCTTCTTGAGAACATTTCGACATCTTAATATGAAGTCACTGCTTCAGAAAGTTGAGTAATTTCATTTTATTGGTCACTCATTTTCTTTTAAGCAGCCAATGAACTGCAATTCTCTAATACAAAATCACTTGTTGTAGTACACTAATGAAGTGTAGTAATTATGGTATTATTTAGGTGGATTACTCTATATTTATATTCATATTTATATAATATGAAGTAAAATACAATGAAGTGCAGTTACAATGAAATAATTATGGTAATGTGAAATCAGACATTAGATTAATGATGTAAAATTATGTACCCTTTTGAGTTAATTACTTTAAATAGTTTAATGACAGATTGATGGTGTTGCACCAAACAATATTGTTAACTTCCACTAAAATACACACTATTACCTAAAAAAAAATGCAATTTTATATATGCAACAGTGTAATTTGCCAGAAAAGTCTAAGCTCCTATTCTTATAATATGTTTTTTTTTTTTTTTTTTTTTTTGAACGGGTGTTATTGTGAAAGTGAGAATGCGGCATACTATTATTATATTACTATCCATTTTACGGTTTAACATAGGCAATATAAATCGTGAGGTGGTGCTGCTGTCACGGGAATTGTATTATGATTAACATTGTCGTTATGTCATTTAACTTTAAGTGGACCCGGCCGAACCTGTTGCTCATATTTAACCTCTTTCCTAACGCATGTTTATACTGTTCGTTTCATGTACTGTAGGTAACCTTTTGTATGTGGGCGCTTTGTTATGACGCAAATGCCGTATATCCCTAAACGCGAGATCTCGCGCGCTGATTGGCCAGAGCAGAAAACACGCGCCGCGTGTCGGATTCGAAGTAAACAGTGGCGCACACCTGCCAAATTCCTGAATTATCCGCTTATAGCAAGTTTACTTTTGTCTGAATGATGTACCATATGTTACGCGATAACAGATAACAGCTCCTAACGATCAATTTCTTGCGTTATAATGACCACTGCCGTCATGTGGCCGATTCCGTGGTTTGTCATTAAAGATTCTGCTCCTGGCGCTGGATACTTCATGTAAACTCTGTTTAAAAGGAATATTGTTCACAAGCAAAACGTAATGGATTGTGTTGTAACCGGAGGAAACGTGAAAGGTAATAACTCGTGAGAGTAACTTAATATAAATAAACTTAAGTGGCGCAACGTTAGCGTAACATAGACGTGTAACGTTAAACAGGCTTCGCATGCACTTATATAAAATGACTTTATGAATAGAAGTATACTGATCCACACTTGTTGTAGTTTTAGCAAAAGCCATACATTCCCTGTCAAGAATCGGAGAGGAGCTGTATCTGGAGCCTGTGGAAGATGGGGTATGTGTTTATGATTGTTTAGCCTGATGTGAGGTGTTGGAATAATGTGTAATATATGATTTTCTATGCTGTGAGGTCATGTGACTTGTGTGTGTCCTGTGTTTTTAGTTGGCCCTACGGTCGGTCAACTCCTCCCGGTCAGCCTTCGCCTGCTTCCTGCTGTCTCCTCTCTTCTTCCAGAGATATCAGGCTGCTTCAGACCAGAGCTTCCGCTGCAAGATGCCCATCAAGGTGACATTTCCTGTTCCTGTTCATTCCATCCCTGCAGTTCCTCTTCATGTCTTTATGAGCTAAATACCTGTCCATTCATCACTAGAATGTGTCCATATATATTAGTAATTTCCTCTTGCATGCACAGTTTTTTCAGGCAGGCTAAAATGTAAAAAGGAAATTCGCAATGTACAGCAAAGTCGTCTTGATGGGAGTGTTTTCCTGCTAGTCTGTCTTTGTCTTGTGTTCTTCAGAGTGTTCAGGCTGTGTTCAAGTCCCTGGCGTCTCTGGAGCGCTCTGTAGAAAAATGCCGTATTCAGTTGAACAGTGAAAAGAGTCGACTGACCATAACTCTGCACTGTAAACATGGTAAAAACACTGTCTGCTGAAAACACTTTTTTTGTTAGTAGGATTAAATGTCAAGTATATTATCATCGCACAGCTCTATATATAAAGTTGGATATGCAAGTGGTCAACTTTGCCTGCTTGTAGGCATGTCACGATAACAACTTTTTGCTGTGCGATATATTGCCCTAGAAATAATTGCGATAAACGATATTATTGTCATTTTAAAGACCATTTTATGCCACTGAATATAAAATCATAGTGTAACAGCATAATAATGCAAGAAGGCCTACACACTTCCAAATGACAACAAAATTAAGAATATTTAGGTCATGGAAATGAAGTATCAAAATATTAGATACCTTAAAAAACCTGAATAAATAGTAAATAAACATTTCTAACAAAAAGTGCAAAGTAACAAGTAGAAAAAAAGAAAAATGCACAAAGAACTTGTATGCAGATTTTTCCATCTACAGATTTTTCCCTGACCTTCTTTTCTCTGTAAATTAAGGGTGCACACTATTCCTGAAAAACACAATCACTACTTAGCAGTCAGATGTCCGTATGCACAAAGACACAGATCCCTAAACAAAGCCATATGTGCAGATGCAACTTGTTTTGTAGAAGCATTTTTTTAATTTGAACTAGCACCTCATGACTACACCACGTTATGTACGAGAAGCTGTAAAAGACACAAGCGCAAGTGGAATGTACTAAACATGGTGACATTAATTTTTAAGTAAATATAATGGGCGATATATTGCGTCACCAAACGTTATTGAGGTCATGTACATATATTGCGCGATAAATTGATATATTGATTATTGCGACAGGCCTACCTGATTGCATACATACAGCATACTCACATAAAGCGAGACCATCTCAAATGCTTTATTGTTTATATCGTCACGGAGTGTAACTATATTATCGGCCAGTTCTAATCTGCTAAATGAGATTATGAGGAATGAACATAGTATAAATATTAACAAACATTGTGATTTTTTGTAAAGCTGCTTTGAAGTGAGTATTATGAAAAGTGTTATACAAATTAAAATTGACTTCATTGACCTTTATTATGGCATGGTAATCAGTCAGTAATACATTTTTTCTTCTAAATAAACTCAAAATATTGCATAGAAATGGCATATTTTACAGTATGATCACCTAAACTGTGTGTGTTTGTTACAGGGCTCTTGAAAACACACAATTTGTCCTTTCAGGACTGTGAGAGTCTGCAGGCCGTGTTTGATAAAGAGAGCTGTGCAAACGTGCTACAGGCTCAACCCAGGTTTACATTAATTTTAATACCTCATAACCTCAATATTATCAAGCCATTCGCATTCCCATTCAGAGTCTGTTTAATCATTTTCTGATGTACTTCGATGTCCACTGTAGGTTGATGGTGGACACAGTTCTGCATTTCCCTCCATCTCTGGACGAGGTGAATCTGTCAGTGAGCAGTGACCGTGTGTGGCTCAGGAACCACGTGGAGGATGATGCAGGTATCAGTCATGTCAGTCTATATTCTTGTGATATGCATGAAACGAATCAAGTCAAAGTTTTTTCCTCTCTCAGACTCTCTCAGAGCAATGATGACTGAACTGTGTTTGAGCTCGGAGGAGTTTGATCATTTTGCCGTCGGCACTCAGACCAGCGTCACCTTCTGCCTCAAAGAGCTCAGGGTGAGTGTGTTCTTACACAAACATTCACATATTCACACCTAAAGACAGGCCTTAAAGACAACAAATCTAGCACAATTTGACAAATATCTGAGTGAAACAATATTTAAGCCCCCAACATCCAACTTATTTTTACCCTGAGTGTAGCTATTTGTAACCCGAATGTGTTGAGGCTTCCGGTTTCATCCGCATCCATTTACTTTTATCTGTACAAAACAGCTCGCTATGCTGCTTGATATTGCAAACTGGCATTTCTTATCATATTAGTTTAATGTATTGTCTTAATTATACACAACCTGGTTTTTAGTGCAAATGTTTGATTGGATCTATATAAGAAGAGTTTATTTGCAAAAACCGATAAACGGCACTTTAAAAAAAAAAAAAAGAGCTGATTGCCGTGCATTATTCTCCACATATAGCGCGATCTGAACCCTAAACACGTTTTGTGAAAAAAAGCCAGTTTTGTCCACTTTCAAGGCATCGCAAGTTCACGTTTTACTGCAGAAGCCGACAAGCACCCTTGTTGTTTTTGAACAGAAGCAGATAAGTCCATTTTAGCGAACTGGCGCGCTGTATTCAGGTCAGGTGACAAGTCTACTTACACTTTGAAAAGACGTGCTAGCTGAGAGGAGTTTCGTCAAAGCTAGCTGACTAAAAGTGATCGAGGATGGAAAATTTCGACAAATTTGATGAACCTGTGATATCTTCTTCAGGGCGAAAAAGGAAAATAAAAGCTGAAACGTTTTGACGGAAACCTTGCAAAAGCAACGCGTTACAATGGTGAGGGAAAAGCTACGTGTATTGCGTGTAATCACATCCATAAAATTTATGATCACAACAACAACAACGTTTATCAGGCATCTACATTGTCATCTGAGGAAATTACAAAGATTAAACAAGTGTTTTTTTAAACTCTAAAACATGAAACTTGGAGTTATCTGCTTTTGCCAAAAAAAACTTTAAATATGTACACACATACTTTCCATAAGTACCTAAATTAACCTGTATTTGTGTAAGTTATTATTTACTTAAGCAAATAACCCCAACTGCAGTTTATTGATTTACTTGGGAATTCTCATAAAAAATTTTATTTTCTGAAAAAAAAACACTTGGTTATCGGTTTTTTGCAAATGACCTCATCATATATATATCTCTTTATAATTATATATATATAATATATTAAAATAATATATAATGATTATTCTCAAAAAGTTATTTTGGAGCCAAAAATTTTTACATTTCATGAAATATTTGTAACATTTGTTTAAATTAAAAAAAGGGATTTTTGTTATAGTAAAAACAAAAAATGGGTCAAATTTAATTACATTTTCAGACTTTTCTGTCAAGTAAATTTAAATAAATTACTAGCCAATGGCACTTCTATTGCCAAGGTGTCTGTAGAGGGTTGCACAATCAAGAATGGGTCTTAAACATATTAAATAGATTATTAGCTGTTTTATATATGAATATATTTTAACCTTGATTTTGCTATTAAAATAACCATAGAATGCTATAGCATTAAAACTAATGTTTTTGTCTCTCTGGTTTTCCATCAGGGTTTGCTTGTATTTGCTGAGTCATCTGGTCTTCCAGTCTCTATGTATTTTGATGAGCCAGGCAGGTTAGTTTCTATTTGCTTATGAACTAGCCCACGTTCACTTTTTGTTCACATAGCTTATTTTAAAATATTTAAAATTGATATGTATACTACCATGCAAAAGTTTGGATATGCAAATATTTTTGAAAGATGCCTCACCAAGACTGCATTTATTTGATGAGTAAAAACAGTGATATTGTTAAATATTACTAAAATTTAAAATCTGTTCAAATGTAATTAAAAGCTGAATTTTTAGCATCGTTACTCCAGTCTTCAGTGTCACATGATCCTTCAGAAATCATTCTAATATATTGATTTGCTGCTCAAGAAACATTTCTTATTATCATCAGTGTTGAAAACAATCGTGCTGCTTAATATGTTTGTGGAAACTGATTTTTTTTTTTTTTTTTAGGATTCTTTAATGAAATGAAATTTCAAAAGAACTGCATTTATTTGAATCTTTTGTAACATTATAAATGTCTTTACTGTCACTTTTGATCAATTTAATGTATCCTTGCTAAATAAAAGTATGCATTAATTAAAAACAAATCTTATTTACTCCAAACTTTTAAACAGCAGTGTATCTGTGTATACTCACCTGTGTGTGTTTGTGGTTGTGTTTTTAGTCCAGTTATCCTGAGTGTAACAGACAGTGTTCTGGAGGCAAATTTTGTCCTCGCTACACTGTCAGAGGACTCGCATCCAAAGAACCACGTCAACTCTGACACAAAACAGTAAGTAAAAATCATAAAATATGGAATATAGTCTTAAAAACTTTATATTGAGTTATATTTGTTACTTTAATACTTTTTCTCCCATAGCCCTGACACAGAACAACCACCAGATGACTTCATGAGCGATGACATGGACTCATTTCTCATCGCCATGGAGACCAGCGAACTACCTGGACCATCACATGCACCCGCATCCCCACCACGACCCTCCAATAACAGAAAGCACTCATTCAGTGAAGAGGAAGCACTTGCAGAAGGACCTCCCAACAAAAAGGTACAATAATTATTTAAATGAATCATTTGTTTAAAAATATAAAACCCAATGCTCAGATCTCACTAATATTCAGTCCCTGCTTTCTTTCATTCCTTTCAGTTTTGTTCGCTTTTCTTCGGTTCAGTTCTGCCCACTCCCTCTCAGTTGCCCAATCAGACGATGCAGAGCCAGGAAGTGCTTGCAAGTGACAGTGAAGATGAAAATCAGACAGAAACATCATAACCGCCCATCGATTGAACTCGGACGTAAAGGATGTGGAAAAAAACACTCCCACATCCAACCTCACAAAGACTGCTGAATACATTTACACACAAATCTCCCCCTGATTTTATTTTTCTATGAAAATAATTATGGTTTTAAACCAAGAGATGAAGCAGTGAATATAACAAGCCACATCAAATCATTGCACAAGTCACATTAAAACATCTCACTCCCACTGCGGAATACAAATATGTGATCGAGTCTCTGATTATTTAAAAATATCCGTCAGAAAAAGGGGCAGAGTTTCTCCTGGCGTGAGATGTCTGAGAGTTACTGTTCCCAGGGGACACGGCATTATCAGCACCCTTGCTGCTGAGCACCTGGAAGCTCCTTCCTCTTGTCTGAGGCTTTTTCCTTTCTTTGTCTTTGTCCTTTTCCATTTCCTTCTCTTGTTTCTTTCTGTCTTTCTCTTCTCTTTCTTTTAGCTCTTTCTCTCTCTTTCTCCTCCTCCTCTCTTTCGCTGTCAGCCCCTCCTCTTTATTGCTAAAGTCCTGGATGAGGATTTTGGGGACGGGGGCTTTATTGGTCTCCCCTCGGAGTCGGCGAAACAGACCCAGACGTTTTGGGGTGCCTGCCTTTGTCAGTGAGTTGGACTGAGCGTGTGTGTCTTGTGTTGGTGTGTCTGTTGTCTGTTCTGAATGTGTGTGTTCTTGCTGCTGTGGCTCTTTGAAGGTGTCCTCAGAGAGGATTGTGGGATAGGAAACCCGCGAGCTGGAAGTCCTGCGCACGCAGAGGTGAGCTGGTGGGACGTTTGGGGATTTTGAAGAGAGGGACTCTAACCCTTGGCTGTCTCCTGGTATTGCACATTCACTGTTATGAGGGTTGCCAGTTCCAGCAGTTACATGCTCTCTGCTGGTCTCCGAGTTGTCAGATCTGGTTGTGACATGATCATCTTTGTAATCTGGGTTGCCAGATCCAACAGCAGAATCTACTATATTGTTCTCAGGGTTGCCAGATTCACTTGTAGAAGGCACGTCATTGTGTTCTGGGTTGCTAGATCCAGTGGTCACAAGCTCTCTGCTGGTCTCTGAGTTGTCTGATTCATTTGTGACATGCACTTCTTTGTGATCCGGGTTGCCAGATCCAACAGCAGAATCCACTATATTACTCTCTGTGTTGCCAGATCCAGTTGTAACTTGCACATCATTACATTCTGGGTTTTCAACAGGAGAACCAACTATATTGCTCTCTGAATTGTCAGATCCAACAGCAACTTCCATGCCATCGCTTTCTGGTTTTTCAGTGTCAGTGGTAACATCTGTCATTTTGCATTCAGGGTTGCCAGATCCTGTTGTAACGGGCACAGTGTTGTTCTCTGGGTTGCCAGATTCACTTGTAACAGGCACAGTGTTGTTCTCTGGGTTACCAGATTCACTTGTAATAGGCACAGTGTTGTTCTTTGGGTTGCCAGATTCACTTGTAACAGGCACATTGTTGCTCTCTGGGTTGCCAGATTCACTTGTAATAGGCACAGTGTTGTTCTCTGGGTTGCCAGATTCACTTGTAATAGGCACAGTGTTGTTCTCTGGGTTGCCAGATTCACTTGTAACAGGCACATTGTTCTCTGGGTTGCCAGATTCACTTGTAACAGGCACACTGTTGCTCTCTGGGTTGCCAGATCCAGCAGCAATTTCCATACCATTGCTTTCTAGTTTTCCAGATTCGGCAGTGATGTCTATTGTGTTGCGTTCAGGTTTTCCTGATCCAGGAGCAGCATGTATTTCGTTGCTTTCCGCATAGACAGATCTACAGATATCATCCTCTACATTGTTTGTGAGCTTGCTTGATTCATCAGTATTGGCTTCACAACATGCTATATTTTCAGTTTCAGGTGATTCATTTACTTCACTACTTTTGTGATTGATCTCACTGATTTCTTTATTACCACATGTGCCAACAGAGTGTGTAGATGCTACTGTTGCATCCTGAGGTTCAAGGATGATGGTGCCATCAGCAGAATCCACTTCACTTTGCTCTGGGTTGCCAGATCCTACTGCATCCTCCACAGTGGGATCTGTTGGACAATGCTCCAACTCTTTAGAAGTAACAGTAGCATCCATGTCATTGTGCTCTTGTTCGCCTGATTGGGATTGCTGTAGTGGATCTGCTGATCCATCCAGATGCTCTCTTTCACTTTCTTGTTCAGTTTTTAAAGAGGATGACGTTAGCGCTGCTTCAGATGGTTGCACTGTTTCTTTCCAAGCACTATGAGAGTGACTGTCACTCTCTTTTAAGCTTATATCTTGTCTGTCTTCCTCCAATCTCTTGTCATCTTTCTCCTCATACATCTTTAAAGGGTCTAATATATCTGTGGTCTCCTCAGAGAGAACATCGAACTCTTGCTGAATCCCTTCCTCCTTGTCTGCATCAGGGCGGTTTTCACCAATAGGCTGAGTCTCCTCATCTTCTTCTATAGCTGTGTGTATGAACAAACTGTCTTTTGGCCTTTCCAAATGTTCATGTTCTTCATGTTGATCTCTAGATGTTTGAGACCTCTCTTCCTCCTGGACAACATCTACCTGTATCTCTTTCTCTGGGATATTTTCCTCATTTTCTTCAGTCACTATGATGTTTGGCAGCCTATCTTCTTCAGTTTCTTCTTCTTGTTTGCAATATTCTGTTCGTATTTCTTCTTCCTGGATGTTGCTGTCTGGTTGTATTTCCTCTTCCTGTTTACTGGAGTCAGTCTGTATGTCTTCTTCCTGTGATGTACTTTCCCCACATGCCTCTAAATTTTTCTCAGTCTCCACAGTCTGTTCATCTTGACACGTCTGTTTGTCTGTATTCTGTTCATTTTGATTTGTTGGTGCTTCTGTGTTCTGATCATCATGAGTTTTGTCTTTTTCTATATTCTGTTCAACCTGATGTCCTTGCATTTCTGTACTCTGTGCATCTTGATTTGTGTCCTGTATATGATGATGTGTCTGTATGCTTTCCTCAACCTCACACCCAGCGGTCCTGTCTTTCTCTTCACCTCGTGTTGTTTCTGAATTATCTTTCTGTTGGTTCAAAGATGTTTCTGTATGCTCTTTCTCAAAGACATCACAGTCAATAGTTGAGGACACCACCACTGAGATGTTGGGATGTGTGCTGTGATCTTTGTGTGTGCAGAGTTCGTCCGCTAGTCTGTCCCTTTTGGCCCTTTGCTCCCCAATGATACCACACACACTCCTCCTCCTCACCTCCTCGTCATCGCTCTCCTCCATCACACTTTGTGAGAATTTTCTACCCCCTCCGTCCCACTCCTCTGTATCAGTCTTGCTGCTCCTCTTTCTCCATTTCTTGCGCAGAACTGAAGGAGAAAGAGAAGAATGTGAGCGCATGAGAGGAAGAGTCAGGCTTCCCTTCGGTCGCTCCTTCTTTTCATGTTCCTTTTGTTTGTCCTGCGCTCTCTCCCATGCCATTCTGTATCCGTGACAGCGCCCTCGCGGGTCAAAGGTCGAGTTTGGTCTCTCTTTTTTCCATTTCTCCAGCTCTTTCTCAGTTTGTTTTTGCAGGTCCGCCCAGGACAGGGACACCGAACATACCTGAGGGTGTAACAGTGGTTTTGAGTAAAGAAGTCCAACAGTTAGCGGAAGCTAGAGATTACAGTTTATACATTTTTAAATATGAGTATTTTTCTTACACACATGCATCGATTTGCTTCAGAAGGCCTTTACTAACCCCCCGGAGCAGTGTGGAGAACTTTTATGATGAATGGATGCACTTTATTGGGTTTCCAAATCTTAACACCCATTCACTGCCATTATAAAGCTTGTTTAATATAACATTATTTAATATAACTCTGACTGTTTTCGTCTGAAAGAAGAAAGCCTTATACACCTAGGATGGCTTGAGGGTGAGTAAATCATGGGGTAATTGTCATTTTTAGGTGAACTGTCCCTTTAATGCGTAAAAACAGCAGACGGTCTAAATGTAAATGCATATTCATGACAGTAGGTCACAGTTTTGGACAGTTACCCCTGTTCACAGGAGAAGAAAGAAGTCAAACAGTTATTAAATATTTTCAAATATTCCGTTTTCAGATTTTTGCATTCACTATGGTGTTTAACAAACAACACCGAATACAAGAGTATAGAGATAAGAGAGCTGGTGTTGTGAGAAATCAGGTCTCTTATCAACTAATAGTTAAACTAAGTACACACACATAACATTAATTTAAAGTATGTATATAAATATAATGTAAGCATTGTAAATACTTACAATGTAGTGCATAATAAAATAAACTGGACAAAAAATTCACTTGATAAAGTTAAACAATATTAAATAATTTAACATTGATCATAACTGAAATATTTACACATTTAACACAAAATTGCATTAAAGATTGTTGTGAATATTGTCATAATTGTGTAAAGCAGATGAGTGTTGGATAGGCTAAGCTCTCAGGCTAACCGGGTATCTGCATGCAATTCATACAGAGATTCATTAGGGTGTGAACAGGCCTTTATTCAGATGAGTTGAAATAATCAGTAATATTACCTCATGGATAAAGGCATCAGCCTGCTCATGTTGAACACGCTGTTTAACACCTCGCAGTCTTTCCAGGGTTTCCATCTGTCCGTCACTCTCTTTTCGCAGCCGTCCTTCTCCCAGACAGCGGCGCACCAGCACCACAGCGACCTGAAACAAAACACGCACACCTGCAACACACACAAGCTGTGCTCAATGCATGGACTCCAACAACAGCTCAACATGGCAAGAGGTGTAATAAAGGTGCACAATTTTTTCATAAAACAAAATACAACCAAAGAATGGATGGTACTTTTGACAAATAGGTTCTAAAACTCTGGTGGTATTAGTGGCCTAGCAAATGTTTTATTCTGCATAATGCAAGTTGTGCTGTGCTAACCGCCCTGCTGAAATCACATGGCCTGTTTCACACTGTATTCAATAGCAAACGGACACTATCGGACACTTATTGTTGCAGAATAAACAGTGGTAAATGGTGACAAATATTGCAACAGTAGCATCCAGTATCTGAACATTTTTGCATGATTTGCCATCCAAGCCAGTAGGTGGCAGTATAACGTCTAAGACCACAATCAAACTTACAATTACTTATGGTGTGTTCAAGTCATGTCGGATAGATCGTATTTACGAGTTGAACGCCACCACAAAGTTCTTATTACGAGTGGGGAAACTCGAAATTTTCTTTCCGAGGTGTCAATGAGAAACATGGCGGAATCGATGGATGCAACGTCTGTAGTTGACGGTAAATTTTTGTTTAAATTGATAGTTATAAACTTAAATTGGTCATGTTCTTGTTATGCAGCTAGTTAAAAAAATGCAGACCCTGTTGTATTTTCTTTTAATAAATTACAAGAAGGTACACCGCCATCTTGTGCCGACTAAACTGACTTGAACGCATCTGACGTCATAATTGCGACTTGTCAACTCAGAAGTACGAACGTCCCAGGAGGACTTGAACGCAGCATTAGTGCATCTTTAAATCATGCAAATATATAGTTCAAAAACAAACCACAGCAGAAAAAGAGATCCCAGACTCTGAGCAGAGTGTCGAAGGGCAGGTGACGGCTGTATAGACACATCAGCCAATCAGTGGCAAACATGAGAGGCTCCACCCCCTGATTCTGTAGGTGTTTGTGTGCGGCAGGACACTGTTTTTTTAACACGCTTGAGAGAACAGCAGCATCGAATAAAACACCTTCCTGAAGAGAAAGAAAAATAAAAGCCTATTGATCATTTTTCTCACACATTTAACAGCTGTTTTCATGGTTACTGTAAAGATGCCCTACCAGCAGAGGGCTGTAGTATCCAGGGAGGTAGAGCTCACTAATCTGCGCCAGACACCAGAACGCCTCCTAAAACAAAGCAAACAATTAGGCCATGTTAAGCATCAAGGATACTAGCAAACAAACTATTTCTGCAGTAGCCCGTACATACAATTTCAGCTATAATAACTGGACACCACTCATGGAATTAAATATTTAAGGGGCAGTTCTCCCAAAGATGAAAACTCTGTCGTCATTTACTCACCCTCAAGTGGTTTCAAACCTGTATGACTCTCTTTCTTCTGTTGAACACAAAAGAAGATATTTTGAAGAATGTTGGTAACCAACAGCTGCTGGTAGCTACTGACTTCCATAGTGTTTTTCTTCTATGGAAGTCAATGGCTACTGGCTACTGTTTGTTTCCCAACATTATTCAAATATATTCTTTTGTGATTAATATTTCATTTTTGGGTGAACTATGCCTTTAAATAATAGTATTGAGGTCATGTGGCAATAAATGGTAGTAAACTACTGTTTGAAATTGTTTAGCATTGCATAAACTGTTTCACATGCTATTTAAAAAAACGACAGGTAAAAAGTTTCAAGTATGAGATCAGTAACATTTTTTAAAAAGAAATCAATACTTTAATACACCAAGGATGCATTAAATTGATCAAAATAAACAGTAAAGACATTTATAATCTTGCAAAAATTAAATGCTGTTTTTTTTTTTCTATTCAAAGAATTCTGAAAAGAAAGGATCACGGTTTCCACAAAAATATAAAGCAGAACAACTGTTTTTAACATTGATAATAATAATAATAATAAATGGTTCTTGAGCAGCAAATCAGCATATATAATGATTCAAGGAAAGATCAAGTGACACTGAAGACTGAAGTAATGATGCTGAAAATTCAGCTTTGTCACAGGAATAAATTAAATTGTATCTATATGAAAACAGAAAACAGTAAAATTATTTAAAATTGTAAAAAATATTTACAAATTTTAAATTTAAATTGTAAAAATATTTCAAATATTACTGTTTTTACTGCCTTATTCAAAATGCCCCCAAAGGTGTGAATGGTATTGTACATTATAAATGTGGTTTAACATTATATTGAACTGGAGCACAAAACCAGTCTTAAGTCACTGGGGTATATTTGTAGCAATAGCCAAAAATACATTGTATGGGTCAAAATTATCAATTTTTCTTTTACGCCAAAAATCATTAGGATATTAAGTAAAGATCATGTTCCATGACGATATTTTGTAAATTTCCTACTGTAAATATATCAAAACTTAATTTTTGATTAGTAATATGCATCGCTAAGAACTTCATTTGGACAACTTTAAAGGTGATTTTCTCAGTATTTCGATTTTTTTGCGGCCTCAGATTCCAGATTTTCAAATAGTTGTATCTCGGCCAAATATTGTCCTATCCTAACAAACCTTTTGTTTTGAGAATTTTTTTGTGGTCCATGGTCACATTTGGTTGTTTAATCTGTAATAGCTCTGTATTACCAGGTAAATAATCATGACAGAAGCAGTACCCTCCTGCAGCATGTTTTTTGTTTTCATCAGAGGAAAGATGCCAAATGGACACGCGCCGACAGTACCTCGTACTGGACGATACTGGTGGACGCTTTAAGGACATCAAGCAAGCTTCGATCACCCCCCCCCCCCCCCCCCCCCCCCCAGCTCATACAGAGACCAGACAGAAGCAGACACCGAATGAGAACGGGAGCTTTATGACTAATGTTGTGAATTATAATGCTGCAGAGCACATTGAAAGGGAAGGGAAAGGCAACAGTACCCATGACCGTCTTTGGACTGGAACATCTCGTGGAAGGGAAATTGTCTGTCTGTGTCTCTTTTGATGATATCGGTCCATCCCTGATGATCTGGAGCTTCAACTAGACGCTAGTGGAGACAGAGGAAACACAGGGCTTATATAAGAGTATATAAAAAAGATGATACAAATATGACCAATCACTTACTTTATAGAGTTCTTGACTTTTTTCTTTTCTATCCTTAGCTCCACAGAGCAGTGGCCAGCCCTTTGCCCTGACGGATGCTGGGATGCCCTTCTGACACTGACCTTTGACCTGAGACAAAGAAAGAGAGCTGAGCGATGCTGTTGACTATCGTAGGACTCATGCTACGAAAGTTGTTTTGACTGCAGATGACTTTTGGATGCTTTTTGGAAATGTTAGCATATTGGGTAATACTGGATAAATATTTAGTTAATAATTACCTTAGCATTAAATATAATAATCCTAAATCTTTTTTTTATGATTGGTCAAGGTACATACAGAGGAATTTGGCACTCATTTGCAGGCTGCAGTACTTGACATTCAACATCCTGTATCATATGTAGGCCGACTGACAATGATATGAGGTCTCACACAATAATCAGCAGACGAATAAAGGCTCAAAGAATCAATCAAGATCATAAACAGCGGAATACATTTATTTTCAAAACTAGTTTGATGATTTTGTATGTCATCACATCAGACAGGAGACTTTATTTCTTTATGGCCAGCTTGAGCCAATGGCAGCTTGTGAAACATCTGGGCAATTTACACATCTCTAATTCATTAACTGATTACAGATTTATGAATTTTCGAGTTCCATAAACAGGCCTCTACAGTTTAGAGCTGTTCAACTTACAAATAATCTGAACGTTATTATTCGTTCTCTTCTCTGTCCCTTGTGAAAAACAAATGTGCGTAATTGTAACTTCAAATCTTGAAAGTATATATTTTTTTAAAAACTACTAGCAGATAATATATTATTAATGAAACAAAAGGCCACTTAAGTGTACTTGAAGAGAGTTCACTTTCATGACTTTCTTAACACACTCAAGTAAAACAAGTTAAAGTGCACTTTGATATAATGTCAAATTGAAAGTTTAACTTCAAAGTACATGTCATGTTGTAATAATCTTGTCATGCGTGAAAGACATAGTTTAAATTTATTTTTGATGTGTTGACTAATATACAAAAGGACTGGAATGAAAAAGCACTTGATTATAATTTTTAACTGCAGAGTTATTTGATATTACATTTAAAGTTAATGGCCTGGTTTCACAGACAGGGCTTAGGCTAAGCCAGGATTAGGCCATAGTTCAATTAGGACATTTAGGTAATTTTTTTATAAACATGCTTAGAAAAAAAACATTACTGGTGTGCATCTTGAGACAAAACAAAGCAATGATATATTTTAAGATCAGTCAGTGCAAATTTCTTTAAGTTAAAACAGCCCATACATGCAATTTAGTCTAGGATTAGGCTTAAGCCTCGTCTGTGAAACCGGGGGATAATATTTTAAATACTACAGTGCAACTTCTTCATTACAAATGTGTAATTAGGAATATATTTAAATACATGACATAAAGGTTTCAATAGAAATTATATTAAAATATATTTTAGTTCATCATAAATGCTTGTCAGTACATTTGGCAGTACACATTAGCTATATTTCAAAGACAACGGAAGTAATTATGAAATTACACATAAATATGTACTCAAGCCCTATTTAAGTGGTCATAAAAGCAGACTATAATTCAGCTAATTGCATTTAATATACATTTAAAATAACATGCAATTATAAAAATAAAAATTAGTATATTATTCCGTAAGTACTTTTTTTCATTAAAGTATGCTCAAGTGTACTTGTATTTCCACAAGGGGTTGGCACAACATTTCTAATTTTATCATTGCATGACTAAACTTTTTTTTTTTTAAGAAATGCGTTGCGTGTCCATGCAAATCTTGCCACATCAACGTTAGAGTTGGCCTGACAGATGCTTTTCCATGTGAATTATACATTCCAACTGATAAATATGAATTTCTTTTGTCTTCATGATATTTTCTATCATAGTGCTTAGATATTGCTGGGACTCCATGTTTGAATAAATGTCTGAAGGATATTCTGGTCCCTAGATATGGATGGGGGCCACAAGTCATTATATAAAAAAATGTGCAAGATGTAGATTTGATTTTATATACAATTTTACACACAAGTATACAATAGCAAGATAGACACACCTTGTTGCTCTTTTTCTCCATCACTTGCTCCCATTGAGTCATGAGGTTGAGCCACTTGGACTCTCGATGTCTCACTAACTCAGGACATGGACCGTCACTGTCAACAACACACACAATCAGCAACACTACACTCACAATACAGCAACATCACCGTCACTGTACAGTCAGCATGAACATACTTTCCACTGAAGCAGAAAATCACACTCCTTTACCCTGCTTCCTAACTGACTCTCACTAAAGCACGTCCCCATACCAGAGCAAAGCACGAGTGTCACAAGAGGCAAACACGCAAAAAACAGGAAACCACACTCTGACAGGCTAGAAATCACCATGGCAACATGACAGGATGTTGAGAAGGAGAAAAGGAGAGTAAGAAGTGCGGAAGGTGACGGTAACATGGTGAATTATGAATTATCAATATTGGTAATACAGAACTAGAAGCACCTTGACCACAGGTGATATATTTAATTACACACACTGTCAAGAACACTTAAATCAGGTTCCACCCAAACTCTGAGCCAGACATCAACACTGACCTGTCAGTTTCTCCATTCCCTAGAATGAAGCCGAAGCGGTTCGTCTCCATAACCGTGACCTCCGGCCCATGATTCCCCTCCTCATCCTTGCTATGGTCTGATTTAACAGACATCTATGCATGTGTGAGAGAGAAATGCATCCAGAAACATGATGTCATGTTTGATAATGAATGGATTTCTATGTCAGTCCCATTTCTGTTACCAAACAAGCGCCATTTTAAAAGCAAATTCATTTGCATGACACAATATACATGGCACTGTAGATTTATAGCCTGTAGTATGTATTGATTTGGAATTAAACCCTATTTACTAATGCACATTAAGCACCGAATCATCATTAATACAGTAGAACAACAGAAAAACACAGTCAATTGTGAGATAATGGTCAATAGAGCAAGTTACCTTCACGCTTCTGCCAAACTCAAAGGTGCCGTTGTCCTCTGATGGGAGGGAAGACAACTAAGACAAAGACTTCCGCTGTAAAGTCAGCTAGTGTGTGGTTGTGCATGTGTATGTATGTGTGTGCGTGTTTGAATAACTTGGCTGGAGAAAAGGCCATGTTGGATCCTCCTTTATGATGAAAATCAAATAGCCCAATGATTTCTTGTGTTAACCATTATAAGGAACTGAAAGTTCAGTTTCACTAGTGCCCTGTGATGATGACATGCATCAGGTAACGTCACATTAATTGAGACACTACATTGAATACACTTTGCAGGACTAGAGTGAAGGAGGGTGAAGTGGGAAACTTGAGAAATTGTCACTGGCTTTGTTTTAAAATATATTCCAAGTGGCTCATATCACAATATTTTTTTAGAAATACATTGCACCATACAGATCAAAAAGGAAGTGTTTCATACAAAACCTCAAACGCTCAAGTGGATTTTGCCCTAAACTGTGGTAAATGTGACTACACCTTTATAGTCAAAGTGGGACCGGTAGTTATTTCAAAAACAACATTCAAATGTAAATTAAAATGTGCAACAATAACGATCTGCTATTTGTTCAGTGCAGTGATACAGTGAAGATGTATTTAGCACAGCTGGAAAAATGTATTGACCAAAATGTATTGATCAGAAACCTACTACTAATTGTTATAAGGGGGTGGAGTTTGCCAGGCATATGGGCCTACTAAGACACCAAGTTGCCCCAAATCACCACTGTGTGTGTGTAATTATTTTTAATGGTTGTTATTCTGAAAGTGAACTTGTTCTTCTGTCGCTTCAAAATAAAGTGTGCAGGGCGTTAACGACACAAAGAACATGATGGATGGAAAGAGGAACTTGTTTAGTGGCCCAAAGTGAAAATGTAAGAAAGTAGTGATGAAGATGTCATCCCCTCAGAGGACCTCAGATGATGCCAACCCTGAAACAACTTACAGAACTACCACATTTTGCTATAAGTTTGATTGCATCATATAATAATTGCTGTTAATAGTGTTCATCGTCTGTTTGATTACGTCTTAAATTGATTTTTCCGTACATTTCTACCATATGTACATTAACTGACAGTCACCACTGATAAGCTACCACTAAATATTGTAGAATTTGCTGTAAAGTTGCTTTGCAATGATTTGTATCGTGAAAAGCGCTGTACAAATAAACTTGAATTGAATGTGAAAAGAAAAAGAAAGAGTAGCCATACTTATGGTGACCGCATCAGTCAAGATGCTATTTTCTGCCCTCACAGCCATGTAAAGAATGAGATTTGTCTAGATAGTGTATATGAGACTGGTTAAAACTGCATCTTTGCAGTTATTAATTATTCCATTTGTGTGTTTAGAAGCAAATTATGATGTTCAGCCATACTGAGATGTTACTTACCTGGTAGTACTTACCTCGTGAGTTTATTATTTAAACCAACATTCAAAGTGATAAATATTAACAGGTAAATATAAACTGTAACCTCTCTAAAAATGAAGAAATAGTTAATATTTCCAGATTATCATGTTTTCCTTTCAAAACAAACATTTTTTGTGTATTTTCCAAGTCTTTTTAATGTGGTACACAGTAGGGCTGTCAAAATGACTGAAAAACTCAATTCGAATTTTCCACTTAAATATCAAAATTCGATTTATATAATAATTCGCATAATTTAGGGGGGAAAAAAAAAGCCACAAGAGGGCGCATCGAGTAAAATATTATGCACGTTTCTTCAAAGCATAATAAAATAACATGACTATCTTTGAAAAAAGTGCATAGTGTTTAAAACAATGTTTATAAACCCTATATAATTACTAAGTTGCTTAAAACAATTAGCAAAAAAAAACCAGCACATGATGTTGTATAGGTAATAACAAAGACCGAAACCAATCCAAAAGTAGGCTACTTTTCATTTAAAAACATGAGAACAGTGGGGGCATGGGGAAAAAACCGCCATAAAGTTTAGGAAATTGTTTTTAAGTTGAAATACATTAATTTTACATAAGCACTTTCTAAACATCCGCTCTCCGTGTGAGGGACGGGTGACCGCTGATAGATCTCCATCTAGAACATTCGGTAATAAAACAGGCGGACATCGGTCCGGGTGCCGGACCCAGAAGAAGCCGTCCCATACGGCACGGACCCTCTACAGCCAAAAACCGAAAGGTTAGGATATGATTTAAAACCCGACGGGGCGCTTCTATTTGGCGGTCGCAGCTTTTGCAGTCTTTACTATCAGAACGCGGTAAGTGGAAAAGCACAGGACCAATTGCATGCGAGTAGCTACTCCCACGTGGTACCCCTCAGCCAGCAAGCCTGTGCATTCCAGGCGGTAAATCATTGACGACTCTAAAGTGAAGAATAGATGAGAGATAGAGGCAAGTTAAGTTGAAAAAGGCGAGTGAGACGGAGAAAGTTGAGGAAAAGACGAGTGAGACGGAGAAAGGGAGAGAAAAAGACGAGTGAGAGGGAGAAAGGGAGAGATACAGACGAGTGAGACGGAGAAATGGAGAGATACCAAACGACGAGTGGAGGTGGCGGCGAAAGGGAGAGGAACAACGCGAGTGTGAGAGGCAGGAGATAAGGGAGACGGAGAAAGGGGGGGAAAAAGACGAGTGAGACGGAGGACGGGAGAGGATAAGAGAAAAAGACGACAGGAGCGGAGAAAAGGGAAGGAACGGGCGCAGGCAAAAGACGCGATGTTTGAGACGGAGAACGGGAGAGAAAAAGACGAGGTGAGTGAGACGGAGAAAGGGCGAGAAAAAGGCGAGGAGGGGGGGAGAGAGCGCGGAACAGGAGGAGGTGGAACAGGCGAGTGGGGTGAGACGGAGAAGGGGAGGCGAGGAGGGAAAAAACGCGGTGAGCCGGAGCACGGGGAGAGGAAACAAGGCCTGAGAGGGGAGCGAGACGGAGGGCACGGGCGCGAGGCCCCCAGGCGGAGGGAGGACGGAGAAAGGGAGAAAGGGAGAAAAAAAGGCGAGAGAGACGGAGAAGAAGAGAAGGCAGGGCATGAGGGGAAAAAGGCCGGGTCGCGAGACGGAGACAGGGCGCGGAAAACCGGCGAGAGAGACGGCGGGGGGCCGAGAGGACCGGGAGAGACGGGAAAAGCCGCGTGCGGGACGGCGGAAAAGGGAGAGGGAAAAGACGCCGTAGTGAGGACGGAGGAAGAGCGCAGGAACGAAAGGACCGGTGAGAGAACAGCCGAGGAGTGGACGGCAGCGGACAGGGAGCGACCTCACGGGAGTGCGACGGCGGAAGGAAAGGGCAGAGGGGGGAAAAAGGCGATGCAGGTGAGGTAGAGACGGAGAAAGGGAGAGAAAAAGGCGGAGAGAGCGCAGGAGGCGACGGCGGAAGGAACCGGGCGAGGAAAACGACGAGTGCGCGCGAGGAAAGGGAGAGTGAACAAGCGGAGTTGAGACGGAGAGAACGGGAGCGAAGGAAAACGACGCGAGGGAGACGGAGGAACGGTGAGGAGAGAACAAAAGGCGTAGTGAGACGGAGAAAGGGCGAGAGAGGGAACAAGCCGAGGTGAGCGGAGGAAAGGGATGAGAAAAAAGCCGAGGTGAGACGGAGGAAAGGGAGAGGAAAAAGACGCGTGAGACGGAGAGACAGGGGAGCGGGAAAACGACGAGTGAGACGGAGAAAAGAACAGGAAAGGGAGAGAGAAAAGACGAGTGCGGACGGCAGAGAAAGAAGGGAGAGGAAAAAGACCGGGTGAGACGCGGGACGGGACGAAAGGGAGAGGGAAAGACAAAGGCTGAGGGAGACGGAAGGAGGAAAGGGCGAGAGAACGGCACAAGGCGAGGAGAGACGGAGGCGAAAAAAGGGAGCGGAAAAAGGCGAGATGGGGCGGGAGAGAGAGGAGGCGAAGAAAGGGAGGGAACAAAGCGAGTGAGACGGAGGAAAGAAAGGACAGAAAGGAGAAAGGGAGAGAAAAAGGCGAAGTAGTCGGAGGAAAGGGAGAGGAGGAAGGGAAAAAAAGCGAGTGAGACGGAGAAGGGAGAGAAGAAAAAGACGAGTTGAGACGGTAGGGAAAGGGAGAGGAGAAAAAAGGCGAGACTGAGAGGAGGAATAAGGGGAGAGAAAAAGGAGAGAAAAAAGACGGAGGGTGAGACGGAGAAAGAAAGGGAGAGGGGAGGGAAGATAAAAGAGAGGGGAGCCGGAGGACCCGGGAGAGCGAGGAAAAAGGCGAGGCGAGACGGCGGCAAGGGAGCGCAACAAGGGGAGCGGAGACGGAGGGGGGGAAGGCAGAAATGAAAGGAGAAGGGACGAGAAAAAGGCGAGAGCGCCGGATGGCACGAAGAAGAAAGGGATGCGAACACGACGAGTGAGGCCGGAGCGCAGCAAGGGCAAGGGGGGAAAGGAGAGAAAAAGACGATGAGACGGCGGAATCGGGAGAGGAAACACAACGGACGATGAGACGGAGAAAGAAAGGGCGAAGGGGCAGAGCAACGGCTGAGTGAGAGCGGAGAAAGGGAGAGAAACAGGCGCGCCGAGCCGGAGGGACCGGAAAGGGAGAGGGAAGGGGGGACCAAAGGCGAGGGGCGCGGGACGCGAGCCCGGGAGAGGAGGGGGAAAAACAGACGAGTGCGACGGAGGGAAGAGGAACGCAGGAAGGGGGAGGGGGAACCAGACGCGGCGACGGCGGAGGAAAGGGGGAAAACAACGCGTGCGACCGGCGAAAGGGAGCGAAAAGGCGCGTGCGACGGAAGGAAGAAAGAAAGGGGGAGGAACGAAAAAGGCACGCAGAAAGCGCGACGGAGGAACCAGAAGGAAGACCGGGGCATGAGGCAGGAAGGGAGAGAACAAGGCGAGAGCGCCGGAGAAAGGGAGAGGCGAGAGAAAACAAAAAGGCGAGGTGAGACGGAGAAAGGGAGAGAGGAAAGAGGTGGACGGAGACAGGCGATAGGAAAAACGACGCAGTGAGACGGAGAAGAACGGGAGAGAATAAGCAAAAGACGAGTGACGCCGGAGAAAGGGCGAGGAAAAAGACGAGTGGAGACGGAGGAACGGGAGAGAAAAGGCGAAGGAGACGGAGGCAAGGAAGAGGAAGAAGACAAAGGGAGAGTTTTGCCAAAGGCGAGAGAGGAGAGAGACGGATGAGGCAAGGGAGAGGAAAAAGACGATGTGAGACGGAGAAAGGGAGGCGAAAAAGACGAGGTGAGACGGAGAAGAAAGGAAGAGCAAACGACGAGGTGAGACGGAGCAAGATAGCAAGGATAAGGGAGAGAAAGGAAAAAGGCGAGTGAGACGGAGGGAAATCGATAGGGAGGAGAAAAAAGGGAGGAGAGACGGAGGAAAGGGAGAGGAAGGGGAAAAAAGGCGAGAGGAGAGACGGAGGGAAAGGGAGAGGGAAAAAGGCGAGTGAGACGGGCGAAGAGGAGAGAAAAAGACGAGTGAGCGGAGGAAAGGGAGAGGAAAAAAAAAAAAAGACGAGTGAGACGGAGAAAGGGGAGGAAAAAGACGAGTGAGACGGAGAAAGTTGAAAGGGAGAGAAGGTGAAAAAGGCGAGGAGGTGCGGACGGAGAGAAAGGAAAGAAAGGGAGAGGAAAAAGACGAGGTGAGACGGAGATAAGGAGAGGGGAAGGAAAAGGCGAGTGAGACGGAAGGAAAGGGGAGAGGAAAAAGCCGATGTGAGCGGAGAGAAAGGGAGAGAAAGAAAAAGGCTGAGAGGAGACGGAGAAGGGAGCGAGCAAAAGGCGAGGGGAAAGAGACGGAGAGAGAAGGGAAAGGAAAGGGAGAGAAAGGAGGAAAAAGGCGAGTGAGACGGAGAAAGTTGAGGAAAAAGGCGAGTGAGACGGAGAAAGTGGAGGAAAAAGACGAGTGAGACGGAGAAAGTTGAAAAAAAGACGAGTGAGACGGAGAAAGGTGAGAAAAAGACGAGTGAGACGAAGAAAGGGAGAGAAAAAGACGAGTGAGACGAAGAAAGGGAGAGAAAAAGACGAGTGAGACGAAGAAAGGGAGAGAAAAAGACGAGTGAGACGGAGAAAGGGAGAGAAAAATAAGGAACAAATGGCGCTCTCCAAAAAAAGAAAAGTGGACAGCGAAAATAGAGCATTTAATCCAGAATGGACAGACTCATTTCTGTTTATACTTCCCACTGGGAGCACTAAACCAGTGTGTCTCATATGTTCAGAAACCGTGGCACTTATTAAAAGTGCCAATGTGAAACGCCATTATGAGACAAAACATAAAGGTTATGAACAAACATACCCACTCAAATCTGAAGTGAGATCACAGAAAATAAGTAGTCTCAGAGCCCAATATGACCAGTCCACCAAGATCCTGAGTCACACATTCACTGCCCAACAACGTGCTCATGAGTGTGCCCTCAGAGTTGCTTGGATTTTGGGTCAACACAAAAAGCCATTTACTGATGGAGGGGTTTTCAAAGAATGCATGAGTGCAGTAGCCGAAACACTACTTGAGGGAAATCAAAAACAAGTGCTTTGTGATAAAATAAAGCAAATACCCATGTCAGCATCATCTGCCACAAAGAAAAGTGAAATATTAACTCAGGATGTGCTAACCCAGCTAGATGAAGCCGTGCATAAGGCATTATGTGTAGGCTTAGCTGTGGATGAGTCCACTGACACGTGTGACAATGCTCAGTTGTTAGTGTATGTCAGGTTTTTTAACACAGACCAGAAAGCATTCTGTGAAGACCTGTTAGGTGTCACCCCCTTCAGACCAGTACAAGAGGAGAAGACATCTACCTGGCCATTAAGGAGATGTTAACAAAGAGAGGAATAAAGCCAAAAGAAGTGGTTTCAATAACCACAGATGGAGCCCCTGCCATGATAGGGAGAGAGAAAGGAGCTGTATCAAGACTGAAAGAGGACAATCCTGAGCTCATAGCTTACCATTGCATCATTCATCAATCTGTCCTCTGCGCCTCCCTGTCAGATGAGCATGCTGAGGTGATGAATACAATGATGAAAATGATCAATTTTCTCAGGGCATCCTCTTCCTACCAGCATCGCATGCTTAGGGAATTCCTCAGAGAAGTTGACGCCAATGCTGATGATCTTTTGCTGCACAACAATGTGAGATGGCTCAGTAAAGGCAGGGTGTTAGCACGCTTTTGGTCCATCAGGAGGGAAGTAGCATCTTTTTTGGCAGAGCTAATAAGTCAGAAGGCAACACAGTTTTCTCTCTTTTTAGAAAATGAGAAACAGATGGATAATGTGGCCTTTTTGGTTGATATCACTTCACATCTGAATGAACTGAATTTGAGGCTACAAGGCAAGGACAATTCAATTTGTGAACTGATGACAGCTGTCCGCTCCTTTCAGAGGAAACTTGAGGTGTTCAAGGAAGACCTGCAGGGAGACTGTGCACACTTCCCAGCAGTGCAGGAACAGATTCAGGGACAGAGAGATGTATCTTCTTTTGTTGACTTTATTGATAAGCTGATTGTAAACTTCAGCAACCGTTTTGACAGCTTCAGCTTTGGACAGCAGCTCACCATGTCCATTCAGAACCCATTTCTCATCACAGATGTCAGGGGGTTCTCAAAGGAAGTCACACAGCACTTTAAATGGGTAAATGCTGGGCCTCTCCAGATGCAATTGGTTGATCTCCAAGCAAATGTGGCCCTGAAAGAGCAGTTTGTAAGAACTGACCCTTCCACTTTCTGGCTCCAAATGGTCCCTGAGACAGCTTTCCCAGGTCTGAGGAAAGTAGCCCTACACATCTTGACCATGTTTGGCTCCACATACAACTGCGAGGCAGCTTTCTCCACAATGAACATAATCAAAACTAAATATCGTTCCAGGCTCACCAATGAGCACCTCCACATGTGTATGAGAATGGCTCTGACTCCATTCAAGCCCAGGTTTAAAATCCTGGCAAGACAAGCTAGAGCTCAATTCTCTCACTGAGCAAAAAAAAAGTGGGGGAATGGGATATAAGAGGGGAAGAGAGTGATACTTTAAAACTGTTCCAATTGTTAGGATGTGTTGAGATTTATTATCTGTAAAATTGGTTGAGACTGTTGAGTCGAGATGTAAAACAGAAAAGGGGAAATTCAAGCTTTTCCTCCATTTAATTTATTTTTCTGAAGTTAAGCACTTTATTTGAACATACACAATTTTCACATTTTATTTATTTTATCTTATTTTGAAATGCAGCCATACATTTATTTAGTTAATGAGAGAACATACACATATATATATATATATCTACAGTCATACATATATGTTCAGTTCTATGTTACATGACAATAAATATTGTCAAAAGTTTTTGAATTGTACTGAATTAATTTGATTTGACAGTCAGGTATTGATTACATGCAAATGTTGATAGAACTACTAGGCTACTAAAATATATATCACACTAATAAGTTAGACATTATGATCTTCCGGACCTTTGCTTCAAGAAATTTTCTCTAACTGGACCTCTTTAAATTTTAGTTGAATACCCCTGCTCTAGAAAATGTGATAAATATGCATTCTGTGTGAGCGGCTTGGTTTCAGTTTTGACTTAAACAACATCATCTCCACATTGATGCTCTCGTTTTCTGCAATATATGGATGAACAGCGTAGCAGCGCCGCATCTAGTGGGTTCAACTGAATAGGCTAACAAAAGCATTAAAATGCAATGACACTTACATTGTCATCGCATTTCGTGCGCCACTAATAAGGCTGCCTGATGGCTGACGCAGACCTAAAATTCGAATGCAACGTTTTTGCATACGGTTCCAGAGCTCATGGCAGCTCCAGTTGTAAAGTTGTAACGTTTTTTATTTTATTCGACGAATATTCGAAATTCCAATTTTTTTTTGACAGCCCTAGTACACAGGTGTAATATCTTTATGGCGGAATCACAGCAGTGACAGGAAACTCTTGAGCCTGTGAGAGGATCCTCTGATGCAGCATTGACAGGATCCTCTTGGACCAGTGACAGCGTTAGCGATGACCTCTGGGACAGGGAGGTTGAGAGAGGAGCTCTGGGACTGAAGCAGCCTTTGACACCAGCTTTGTTCCCATCATGAGAGGAACCTTTGTGGTGGACACGACGAGAATCATTGTGACCCAGACAATCAAGCCAGAAACCTCTGGAAAACTTTACAACTGGAGCTGCCATGAGCTCTGGAACCGTAGCGGGTTCTGGGGCAGTAGCAGCAGCGGGAACCCTCAGGCCGGGACCTTTCAAGTGAGGAACCTCTGTGGAGTCTCAGCAGCTTCTGGAGCAGCAGTGACAGGAACCTTTATCACAGCCTTCACAGGGATTTCCTGATCAAAGGCAGCTGAGAAAAAGAGCTCTGTGTCCATGACTGAAACCCCTGATGCATCTGTGGCACGGATCTCTGGGACTCGGACGCCGGTGGCAGGAACCTCTGGAGCGGCAGTGAGAGGAACTTGTGAAGCGGGCTTGACAGGGAACTCTGGGACACTCTGGGTGACTCCATTATTAAAAATATGATTGGATGGTGCAGTACTAAACTAAACTATCTATTTACAACTCACATCCCTCGGCGAGTAGTTCCGCAAGATGCTAAAACTACAGCCTCAGGCCAAGGCGCCAGATGCAACCAAGGTCTGCCAGCCCTGCAAGACGCTAAGGCTGGAGAGATGGAGTCAGCAGCACTCCATGTTTGGCTGATAGTAACGTGATTGTTTTGCCTGGCTTCCGTGGTGTCGCACTTTCAAAGACTCAGGAGGCAGAAATTTGCAAGCCCGGAGGTAAGGTGGTCAATGTTAGTTTGCTTTATATTTCTCACTGACTCTGGACTGAAATGGCAAGATTGGCTTTCATCTTATGAGAATGTTGTGACTGTATTGTTAATATCTCGCTGTGTCCCATCTGATTAATACATACTGTAACGGGTTGTGACGAGAGGGGCGGGGCCGAGAGCCGTGGGGAACGGAGCGAGGCCGGTGGAGTAAATGCTAATGCACGACACCTGCGCTATTCACCGGTCTCGAGTCCCATGGAGGATCTCCGGAAGGATAAAAGGAGGATTGACGACAGTGTTGGATGAGAGAGGACTAGGCCTGGATTTTATGTTGTTTTGTTTGTGTGCGGCAGTCGTCCGTGAGGGGCTGCTGCTTTACTTTAATTTTGTGTTTATTTTATTAAATTGTTTAAATGTTCGCCGGTTCCCGCCTCCTCCTTCCCAATCTACAAACGTTGTTACATTGGTGCCGAAACCCGGGAGGAAGGAGGGACACGCTGCCAGAGATCCCTTGCCGCTGTGGTGAATCCGCGGTGCCATCGAGCATGGCGGAGCAGTCTGCCGCCATGGAGGCTCGAGGTGGTGGGCTGGAGTGAGTTGCCGGGGGGACAGACGAACTCGCTGCCAGCCGCCTGGACTGTGGAGGGACGGTTGCCGTCTGTGAGGGAGCGGAGGAGTCGCCGCCATTCGCCTGGGCCGGAGCCTGCTGCCACCCACCATGATGGGGAGGAGCAGGGAACGGAGGACTCCTGCCGGCTGCCCGAACGCGGAGGAGTGTCGTGCCGTCCACCGAGGGCTGTCCAGTGCAGCTGCCTGGCATCGCAGAAGAGTTTACTCAGCTGGTGGAGGGCCGAGCGGCAGTGTGTCTGGGAATCGGAACAAGATTTTTTTTTTTTCCCTCTCTCCCCTCTCTCGTCTCTGTCTCTCCTCATCCTTCCGTCTCCTTTTCTCTAGCCTCGTCTGTCTGTCCTTACCCCCAGGTACGCCGCGGCCGCCGTGATCGGCTCCCCCAGAGGGGGAAGGGGGGAGTAGAGCGCAGTCTCGTGAGTACCCCCCGGCCTGCGAGGGGCGATGGGGGTATGTGACGAGAGGGGCGGGGCCGAGAGCCGTGGGAACGGAGCGAGGCCGGTGGAGTAAATGCTAATGCATGACACCTGCGCCACTCACCGGTCTCGAGTCCCACGGAGGAGCTCCGGAATGATAAAAGGAGGAGTGACGACAGTGAAGGAGGAGAGAGGACCAGGCCTGGACTTTATTTTGTTTTGTGTGGGGCAGTCATCCGCGAGGGGCTGCCGCTTTACTTTCATTTTGTGTTTGTTTATTTTATTATTAAAGTTTTGTTTAAATGTTCGCCGGTACCCACCTCCTTCTTCCCGTGACTACGAACTTTGTTACACGGGTCACTCGAGTTTAAGTCCCAAACGAGATATTTGAGAGATAATACATAACACTGAAGGTCATGTAGGCCAAGCTTTTCAGGAGGTCCCCAACACCAAAATCGATCAGTTTGACCTCCATAGTCTCAGTGTTGAACAGAAGGTTGGACATCTTGATGTCCCGATGGAAGACCCCCCGGGAACAGCAAACGACAGCAGTATCGATCGCCTGCCGCATGAAATGACGCACCAACGCCTCACAGAAGAGGTCGCCCTGATGCTCCCAAAAATCATGCATGTCCATGCATGGCGAGGGCCGCTCTAAGTCCATCATGTACTGGTCGGGATGGTCCTGCCAGTCCAGCAGCTCTATGATGTGGTGACAGCGGGGGCCTTGATTAGCCATGACTGTCAGAGCCACCTCTAGAGGAACCAGACTGGGACGGTCATGCTAGAAGAAAGACTGATTTTTATGATGGTCAGATGGAAGAGGTTTCTCAAATAAGGATTTATCTCAGTCTGTATACTCTGTCTTTTATATGAATCCGAAAAATGTTAAATATTGCAAACAGTGAATGAGAGATATGACTCGTTTTTTGTCTTCATTGTGAATTTCACAGCCACTGGAAGGCCGTCCCTTCAAAGACGGAGCCGCATCCTCCTTCCCCCAACTTCTTGACGATGATATATGTCCAGGAAATGTAGTCTATTAAAATATAATTATAGTTTTTTTTTATATTATTATTTAATAAAGCAGTTGTCCTGCAATATGGCGCCATACTTTTTCTAAACTATTTTCCCTTGTTTCTATTTCTCATATAATTATATACTTCTACTTTTAATTACTTTCATTTTCCTGAGAGAGACATTGCTGAATCTATTTTGTTAATTCGTTGCCCACTGTAGTCTATTTACGTGAACTGCAAAAAAAGCAATGGTTTGTAAAACAAATGGTTTAAAAAATTATGAAAAACAAACTTAGAAGAACCACCTTCCAGGAATATACTGCAGCTACAGCTGTATTATTTAATACAAACTTCCTGTTAGAGTGTGTGGTGTTAATATTGTGTTTTTAGACAGGAAACTCCCCCTTGCTCTGCAAGGCTGTAACCATGTCTTGAACATTGGGGGGGACCAAAAACTTGTATTTTTATATATATAAATATATATGAACACACAACACCACACACACACACACACACACACACACACACACACACCACACTACACACACACACACACACACACACACACACAAAGAGGAGAGAGAGGAGTGAGAGAGAGAGAGGGAGGAGGGAGAGAGAGAGAGAGAGAGAGGGATGCAGGGAGAGAGGAGGAGAGGAGAGAGATCGTATGGCGCAGATGAAACACAGAAACATTGTGGAGCACAGAAACACCCCGCAACTTTTTTTAAAATTATAATATATATAATTTCTCAGCAACGAGGTGTTTTTGAAGTAACTAAACACACAGCTTCATTGTTTATAGAGAGAAACGTACAGATGCAGGTGATTCACACACACGACATTGTCCCCCTCAATGTCTATAGTGATGTCTATGGTGGTTACGGCCCTGGTCGTGATCTCGTCACAGTCCAGATGTCTCAGCAGATGTGATGCACTCTCATCTGCTGACGGACTGACTGGACTGTCCTGATCTTGAGGCTGGACGTCCTGCATTTGCTGCTCCTCTGCAGTGGGGGACTTCAGGAGCACTGGAAGGAGGTTCCTGATGATCACTGTCCTCTACAGTACAGAAGACGTCCTGTAGAGAAGTCTGATCTAAAGAGAGCAACATCTACCAATAAAGTATTACTCGTATTAATTCTTTATTTAGGGATTACTTTTGATAACTTGAAATCTTGAAATTTTTAATTTCTTCAAACTATGTTATCCATATTTAAAACATTTATCACATATAGTGGAAAGAGTCATTAATCTGCATTTGTATAATGTGTGATGATGATGATGATGAGGGTTTTTATATGTGTGTAAATGATTGAGAAAGTTTTTGGTGCACTGCATATACTGCATACCATAGACATATAAAATACCTAGACGCCTCATATTATTCTATATGTCTATGGTATGCAGTATATGCAGTGCATGGGGCTCCGCACACAGGGATATTTATTTATTATAAACTTGTTAAGACGCGGAACGGCGGTAACTCGTGAATATTAAATTATTTTGCGACCACAACAAACGGGAGACTTTTCAGTTGCGCACTTCAGCTTTCCCGGCCTCAGCGTGTGAGTCACACAAGCTCGGAAAAGGTAGGCTACAGGTGCCAAGTGACCTTCAGTAGAACAACAGTGAACTGCGGTCTGATGAGATGTTATTTCAGTAAAACAAACTTTCCTGTCCTGTCAGCCGTTTTTACTGTGCTACGGCGCACGCTCTTCAACTGTATGCGAATATGAGGCGCGCGCTCACTTCATAAATAAACCGCACTAGAAACTGCGAGCATACATCGTCAGTTAAGTCATGAATTTAAAAAATGGCAATTAAAGACTTGAAAAAACTGTGCAGCTGTATATATGGCATACCATTTAAGAAACGTCTCTCAAATGCATGCAGCCTACTGAAATATTATGCAATTCAACATAGGGCGCAAGATGATATTTAATTTTTTATTTATAATTTAATGAACAAGTAGGCCAAATGTGAGCACAGTGCAGTTGTACTAGAAAATATGCGCTAATTTTTCCTTAATTTGTAATGTACGAAAATGAAAAGAAAATGAAACCATATTTAAAAGCATAAAATAACTTTCTTACATTATTTTCATTACCTTTGTACAGAGCTCGATTTAGGTATGAGAATAGAAAGTTAAACATTGACTTTTTCAGAGTTCATTGATTATATAAAATGCAGTGAAGGTTGACTATAGTTATCTGCATGTCTCATCCATGAGTAGGCCTATATGCAATGATGGAAAACAAGATTTTGGGGGTGTTAAGACCCAGAACCAAGCTTACTGAGCAATAAAGCTATAGTGAGCACTTTTATTAAAATACCTGGAGCCTAGGTAATACACAAATAATACAAAAATTGTCATTCACTCAGTATTACTTGATGTAATTCTGTCTCAAATGTAAAAATTATCTCAATTACATTTAAGTACAAATTAGTTGTACTCAGTTGTGTTTTAGGTCCTAAAAACATTTCCTATATAGAAATAATGAAGATTTCTGTGCCACCCCAGACTGGTTCCTGGCCACCCCTATACACATCCTGGCTCTGCCACTGCCTAAGAGGGCAAAGTGATTAATATCAGTTCATTTCTGACTCTGAGTATCTCTATTGCTCGGAAGAAGAAAAAACACACGTTTGTGAATGGGCATTTCATTTACATTTGAGAGAAACTGAGAAGATTATAAACAAGGATACAAACTGGCCACCTTTCACTGAAAATTGCTGTTCTGAATTCAAAGGCCATCTGTGTGATTCCAGTTGAAAACTCTTGCTACTTCATACTTCAATACAAAACAATGCTGAACGTTGTCAAAAAGGAGATTTTTAAATGCTATAATAGTGATTTTATAATGTCTAAATATAAATCCATTAGCAAAACATGAAAAAGAACTATATTACAGAGTGGAAATGGTAAAGGAGACAATAAATTATCCTCTGCTGCCAGCTAGTGGCCATAGTGGGAATCATGACATTCATTTTAATAGTATTTGTTTTCTACCAGGTGAAATCTTGGCAGAAGTCTTCCACTTAGCATGGCAAATTTTCCATGAATTATCTCTATAAGTAAAAATGAAAAAAAATGCAGATGTTCTTTAAAATAAATTTTACTCTATAAAATATGAAAAATATGAGTAACTTTGAGGCAAATTTATTTATTTATTTTTTTTATTTTTCACTTTTTTCCCTATGGTATTAAAAAAAGGGGGAAGGGGGTTCAAACCTTTGTCACTTTTTTCACTCCTGATGAGTTTGTATCCTTCCATGCACAAGCTAGTAATGGGCTTTTGGTCATTGACTTGCAGGACGTTTTCTGCGGGAGTTAGTGTTAGGGGCTACTAGAATTCAGGGGGACGACAACACTGATCTTGCATACCCCTTGGCAAATGTGCAGTTGCGCCCCTGCTGAGCGGGGCACTGTAGGCTATGTGTGACTTCTGCCTCCATTACTTTTGGGGGTCTAAAAGTGTGGTAAATATGGTAAATCAATAAATAAAAATGATAAATAAAAACTTTGTAAATATATAACCACTTGCTTTAGTTGGCATCTCTGCCTAAATATAATTTCATCATATTAAATAAATAGAATAAACCACACAGGCAATTTGAGTCTACCTCAAAACATTGTGTTGTATTTACAGAAGGCATTTGTAAAATGTTAATTTACTTGTAAGACACAAGTTGTTTCATAAGGTCTGACAGATTGGGAAAGGAGATTACCAGCAGGCTTATGCATGGCACAGATCTGTTCACTTGACATGAAGCCCGACTGTTTCATTTTTAACCGTTTTTGACTGATTTTGACATATCATTTTTTACCTCTAATACACCACTATGTCCAACTGTCTTTGGGCGCACACACGACTTCCGGTGCGTGAGGTGTGTACGCGCATTGGCGTAGTTTACGTTAATGTGTGTGTTGATATCCAGCCGAAGAGCAATCAACCATAACTTCAGGCGAGCAGGCTCAGAAGTGGGGAATACGTGGAAAGTCACCACGAACGAATGAGTTGCGCCAACGAGAAAGAGAACGTAATCTTTTAGTTTTAAGTCGGTTTGAACAATCCGGATAAGCGCAAGTAAGTACCATTTTGATTAGCCGCCGTACCTACAATGACTGTGCACTGTGTAACCAATGAGGGACGTATACGCGCGAGAGATCACTTCCGGCGCTTGCGTAAACTACACCAGAGCGCGTACACACCTCACGCACCGGATGCCGTGCGCGCGCCCAAAGACAGTTGGACATAGTGGTGTATTACAGGTAAAAAATTATATAAATACTGTTCGGTTTCTCGCACAAACCGATCGTTTCGTGTCTTAGGACATCAATGTATCGTCACGAGCCGCAAGGTTTAATTAGGTTTTGTTTGTGTATGTTTATTTGACTCTCAAAGCCTTGATTCCAATCCACTTGCATTATATGACTGACAGACTGAAACGGTTTGAGTTAAAAAAAATTAGTTTGTGTTCTACTGAAGAAACAAAGTCACCTACATCTTGGATGCCCTGGGGGTAAGCAGATAAACATCACATTTCATTTTTGGGTGAACTATCCCTTTAAGGTGTCAGTAAGTTCGTTGCGCGCCACTGACGCTAGAGGGCGCGAATGTCCCGCGGCGCTGCCGCGTCACGTGTTAGGGGCGGAAGCGTTTATGTGAGCCATGCTGAGTCCCGCGCGGGCGCAGCCATTTGCTCTTTTCCTCGATCGCTTCAACACCGGTGAGTGCGGAGCGACGCCGCTCGTCCTGTTGTTGTTTTCCACCGAGGACAAAACACTCCTGAAAGACTTTGTATTTGGCTGAAGGTGTCGTAAGTCGACCGGATTGGTTTTATTCGCCGCTGTTGTGGAGTTGCGCGTGTTTCATCGCGGCTCATCTCTGTCGCAGCGCCGTCGCGAGCTGTTGGGGGCTGCTGGAGCCGCGCGAACAACGCTCGCTTTGTTCCCCTGTTTGTGAATTAGTCTTATTTTCCTAAATTTCCGCACGCTTAAATGCGCCATGAGTTGGTTTCCGGACCGACGGGCCTGCTCGAGGCCTTCAGGCTGCTGCCGTGACGGACTCTCGGTCGGTTTCGGAGAAGTTCGGGCTCCTGAAGCAGCGGCCTCGTGTGTTTCCGCGCATCCTCTTGTTTAGACGCGGCGGCTGTGCGTTTATTAACGCAGTCGGGTGTTTCGAGTCTTCTAAGCTGTTTGACTTTTAATACGAGTGAGAAAGTGGTGTGTTCCGGCAGTTTAGTGTAACTGTGGTCGTAATTTGGGCTCGGCGCGGCCTTGTGTGTGCTGTGACTAACCGTGTCCCGCCATCTCTCCCGCAGAGTGACTGCAGCACAAAGACCAGCACAAACGCACACAGACAGCAATGGCGGAGAACGAGCCACAGGTCCAGTTTAAGGTAACGGGACTTTAACTTTTAAAAGAGGCTAGAGTAATGAATAAAAGAGCCTAACGTTAGGTGAATGTTTAATTGTTAGCGCGATTAACTGCTAAATTGTTAAGACGTGAATTAGCAGAGTTGTTCTAGATAAACAACGCAAAACAGGCGCCTGAGCATCGGTTTATAAGGAGAATATTGGTGTAACGTGTAATCGCATATTGCATATGCACGCATTAGTAGTGTGGTGTAACAAATTACATGCTTTAATAAAACAACGTGTCAGTATTGTGACTGAAATTTAAACCTTCCAAAGTCACAATTTCAGGCAATTGTGATGCTTGAAGGGGAGCTATAAATAAAATAACCATTTGATTCTTTTGAAACTTATTAGTTTCTAATGAAAATTAGTCAGGTGCTCATTCAAAATTGTGGCTACATGTGACCACTGACAATTACTTGTGATGTTAAAATGATATAACAGACAGAGTATGGATATTTCACAGCCTCAGGGTTATTTATTTTACTTATGACACTATTTTAAACTAATATTGTTCTTTAATAAGATGATTCAGATTAAAACAGGGGGAAAACAATGCTGTGAATGTGCACACGATTAGACGGTCTGCAAAATAATTATTCAATAAATATAGATAATTCTGCGATTGGTGCCATTTTTACAGTTATCTGCCAGTAATATATAATTACATTAATGGCAATGTTACATTATAATATAATTGTGTTCGTGTGACTCTTCACACCAGGCATTTAATAATGTTTACATGAAATTAAGACGGTGGATATTCTTTTATCATTCAACTTTGCCTAAGACACGTCAGCCAGATTCTGCTCATGAATGACAGACTGGGTTATGTGGGTTATTCACCATATGGCCTTTTACGGTAACTTGAATTTGTTTGTTTTTTTTAGTATCATTATTCTGTAGTTTTTCAGTTAATCTCACAAAACCGCATTTGATTAAAGCCTTAAATTGTTTGAAATGGTAACAGATGTATAGTATTTCCTTGCTGCTATGTCTTTATGGGACATGTTAACTATTGTATTACCAGTGCTCATGCGAACTGTCTTTCCCGTCCACAGCTGGTTCTGGTAGGAGATGGAGGTACAGGGAAAACCACCTTTGTGAAGAGACACTTGACTGGGGAGTTTGAAAAGAAATATGTTGGTAAGTCTCTTGCTTTGTATGAAAAGCCCATTTCATTCACATGGCATCTTGACGCAACTATTCTGGAGGAATGTGTGGCTTTGGTGCGACTGTCACAGTTATTGGGCGGCTTTTGAATTTCTCTGTGTCCTCTTAGCCACGCTTGGAGTTGAGGTGCATCCCCTGGTCTTCCACACCAACAGAGGAGCCATCAAATATAATGTATGGGACACAGCCGGACAAGAGAAGTTCGGAGGCCTGAGAGATGGATATTACATCCAGGGTATGCAGTGTTTTATCATGTATTCACATTGTAGACTTTTGCTGTCCAGCAGCAATGGTTTAACATGTGCGTCTCTGTCTCTTTATAGCTCAGTGTGCAATCATCATGTTTGATGTAACTTCTCGAGTGACCTATAAAAATGTGCCCAACTGGCATCGTGACTTGGTGCGTGTGTGCGAGAACATTCCCATAGTGCTGTGCGGTAACAAAGTGGACATTAAAGACAGAAAGGTCAAAGCAAAGAGCATTGTGTTCCATCGTAAGAAGAATCTACAGGTACGGAGCACATCTTTAACTCAAACTCATGAAATGCACTAAATGTTTGTTAGATCTTATTGTGAACAATTCATGCATGCATGTTTAATTTTCGAAGAAAAATTGAGCTTGTAATGTTTAATCAACATCATAACTGGATCTTATGGTAAGTTGTCAGACTTCTCTCTGGTGATGTTGATCTGCCTCCACTTTTATCCAATCAACAACCAATGCATAAAACCAAGTCCCTAATAGATAATTCATTAAACTTGGATGTATGGTACAGTATGGGAATGATCGGTCTCTTCCATTTCAATGCAACTTCAAGTTATCAGAGTTTCCTATGTAGACAAACATGCATTAGTTAAGGCTGAATGTCAGGCTGTTACTGACTGTAAATGTGAAGCTTGACTGATGTATCCGCTCTCTTTCTCAGTACTATGACATCTCTGCCAAGAGTAATTATAATTTTGAGAAGCCCTTCCTGTGGCTCGCACGGAAGCTGATTGGTGATCCTAATCTGGAGTTTGTTGAGATGCCTGCCCTTGCACCACCTGAAATTGCTATGGATCCATCACTTGCTGCACAGTATGAGCACGACTTGAAAGTAAGCGCATTGTCCGGCCAGTGAGTTCCTGCTACTGCTGCTCCTAAAACTGTTCCCGTTTAGTCTGTGCTGATCCGTAATTGTCGTTTCTCTTCCAGGTGGCTTCAGAAACAGCTCTCCCAGATGAAGATGACGACCTTTAACCTGTTAGCCTCTGACCTCCTTATGGCAACGTCACTGGGATTTCCTGGTGACGGTTCCTCCCCCCTCCCCCTTTTACTGTAAAACCCCAGCGCAGAATATTTTTATTTTTCAATTTGATTTGTTTTGTGTTTTGAATTTGAGTAAACCGTGTGGTTCATTTCATTGTAGACATGCTAACTGTTGCCACCAGACACACACATGCAGACATGCCTACACTTTGGACACACTCGCTCACTCAGAGGTGTGAGAGCAGGTCGAGTGTCCCAGTGCTTACTTCTCTATGTAAGGCTCTAAGCACTTAGAGGAATTCTTGGAATAAAAACATTCTCAATATAATAATCCTTGCTTGGTCTTTTTTTGAGCAAAATAACTGTCGGGAGTGAACATTTTAAGTTGTGGTGGCCTACGTTTTAAAAAAAAAGACTGACAATTTCCTCTATTCAATTGTTTACACGTAAAGCTTTTTTTTTTTTTTTTAGGATGCTTCTGAATGTTTCTTTTGCATTTGCTCAGACAAAGAAGCAAAGTAATGCGAAGTTGCTAGTCATTGGTGTGATATTTAAATACTGTGGATATTTTTGGAGTGCAAATTGCTGTCAAGTCTAACAACAATCCATGAGGTCAAGAATAGAACAGCATGCACCTAGTTTAAGGTCTGATGTGGTTTTACATAAATATATATAGGTGAGGTGTCTTACTTTATCTGACAGTGTTCAGTGCGGTTCATATTGAAGAGTCAAACCTTTTTACTTCAATATTAGATGCTATTGTAAAGTATGGGATTTCCTTCAAATGAAGAGGGTGTTTCTTTTTTTATATATATATATTATATGTTTGGGGGTTGTTTGTTTGGAATGAATGCAATACCAGTAAACCCAAAATGGGCACTACTCCGTATTGGGAAAACTTAGTATATGTCACTTTTTAAATTAGTCATTTTAATTATGTACTAGATTTGATTAAAAAGATGTGCTTAACATTGTGAAAATGCCATAAATATTAAATGAAGCCTCAATCAATTAGACAAAATAATATATATATATATAATGCAACAACATACTGGGGAAATGTTTTTTATTAAAACAATATTTAAATTGTGTATATATGTTACATATATTTCACATACTTGTAAACAAAGTTTTGGATGCGATTAATTGATTTGACAGCCCTAATTTAAATATTTGCATTGTACTTGGTAATGTTAAAATTAAGAAGTTACATTTTAAGTGGTTACATACAGTTAAGAAAGTCAAGACCGCTGAGATGGCACAGGCCAAAACAGACTTTTTTTCTTACTTTTCACATAAGGGGGAATGCAACTTTGTATTTGTAAGTGATTTAATGTTAGATTTGTTTGTCATGAAATGTGTGTATCCCATAGTAAACATTCATTATAGAGTCAAGACTTTATTGTCATACAATCGAACGGTGCTGTTATATAAGCAATTTTATGTAATATATTTACTGTAATGATTTTTTTTTAATATATCTAAAATCAAAGGCTGCCTGCCTATGCCTTTGTCGTTTTGTTTTTTGGATGTCGGGTAGTTTTTTTTTTTATTTATTTATTGCAAACAATTCAGAGATGACATTAATGAAATAAACTAAAAAGTTGTTTTTGATGTTAGTAAAAACTGCGGTTACCATGGCACTTTTAGTCATAATGATGACCTAGCGCAATGCCTACGTACTGCGTAAAACTACAATGTGGCCACCAGAGCGCAGAAAATAGCCATGTATCTCACTCGTGTCTGAGTCTGTGGAGTCTGGGTTCACACGCATTGAGAAGGACGGGTTTTAGAGACCTTCCTCCGCTCTACAGTTGATGAGGTTGATCATGAGAAGACGGCTGTGACTGTGCTTCCTTATCCGCTCAGTGTTGACAGAGCAGAGGGTTAATGAATGCCAGCTCTCCTGCTTCATGCGCGGTGAAGTGGGCTATACTCATTGATCTTTAACTCCAGCAGCTGTGTGTGTGTGTGTGTGAGTGTGTACCTGTTTTTCTATTCTGGTGGGGACTTAAACTTGAATACACACAGACTCATGGGGACTCGTGTCACGGTGGGGACCTAAATTGAGGTCCTCACGGGTCAACAAGCTAATAAATCACACAGAATGAAGTTTTTTGAAAATCTAAAAATGCAGAAAGTTTCCTGTAAGGGGTAGGTTTAAGTGTAGGGTTGGTGTAGGGCAATAGAATATACGGTCTGTACAGTATAAAAACCATTACGCCTATGGAGAGTCCCCACAATGATAGCAAACCAGACGTGTGGTGTGTGTGTGTGTGTGTGTTAGAAAATAATATATCTCACACACACCACAGTCTTGGCATGAAAATGGTCTTTACAAGTAGCTAATAAATAGTTACTAATAGAAGTGGAATAACATGGGATTCCATGTCAGAAACGCATAGCTGATATCTGAATCACAGAATCATGTTTTTTTTAAGACAAGAAAAGTTAGTAGAAACTAACGAATAAGTAGTATATAATGAATACCTACCAGTAGATACATATAGGCCTATATCAGTTAATAATGCAATAGTTACAGTTATTTAAATGATTACTATATAGTAATATAAATTGGAAAAGGTAGTAGCTATTATGGACAAATAGGCTACTGAATGGGTTATGAAAATTAGAATTAAAAAAAAAAATCAGTAAATGGTCAATGAAAAGCAGTGTGAACTTTCTGGAAATGCAATAAATATTAAATGAAACTTTCAAATTAATCAGACAAAATGTATTAAAAAACTGAATGGGCAACAGTGCACAAAATGCGGGGGAAATAATGTCAAATATTTAAAAGTAGTTCGTTATCACAAATAAGTTCATTGGAAATATTTATTTATTTGTATTTTATTTTTAAGTAGTTTTAATACATACATTTAATAATTATATAAAAATGATGACATTTTTTTTTTTAATGGTTAGATATAGCCAAGAAGGTCAAGACTGCAAGATGGGACAGGCCAAAATGCGTGTATTTTTCTTTGAATTTCCCTATTGTGGGGGCATTACAGACATTTGATATATTTATAATCGCTTCCTTTTCATGCTATGTTGATTTTATGTTATTATTACACATCTGATAGTTATCAAAGAGCATGCAATTGGTGCCCCCTTGATGTTTAAAAAGGTCATATCACAGTGTATGCATGAGCTGGGCCATATAATGGACTGAGTGAAACTGAAACGGATTCTAGTCGGTATTGGAATATCTGAAATGTAGTGTTACCAGCAAATAGCATATTAACTAGGAAATGTAAAAAAATTTCCCCGCGCGCTTCATTAAATATTTGTAGGAATAATGTGGACCAGATCGCACACACAGGTGCTCGCGCAGGGCGTGACCGTGGACAGGTGAGAGAGAGAGAGAGAGAGAGAGAGAGAGAGAGAGAGAATATAACGAGAAGAGAGAGGGCGAGGGAGGAAGACAGATTAAGCAGACTGAACGCAACTGTTGTTTTAATCCTCTGAGCGGATAGATTTAGAGGGGAAAACTGGTTTGGAGAAGAGCAGCCATATTGCATGGAGCTTCGGTGGAATAGCACGACTCACCGGAGCAGGAATCCGCGGACTTCAGGAGCCAACGACCCGCTCAGCAGCCCGGCTGACGGCTACTCTTACCGCGCACTTCACCGGCTCATTTGACCTCCTCCTATTTATTATTTACTGATTTTATTTTTAAGATAGTGTTAACCCATAGATTGAAAGATGAAGGACCGACTGGAGCAACTAAAGGCGGTAAGCGTCTGCTTATTCTTCTTGTTTAGTGAAGTGAGCGCATGTTCAAACTGCTCTCCAAGTGTATGGGAATGACATTACGCAATGGAGCTCGTCTCAAACCTCCTTGTCAGTTCAGTGCTGTTAGACAATGATTATAGTATGAATAAGGAACATTTTGTAACTTTTGTACATTTGTGGCTGTTTCCACCAAGAGACATAATACAAAAGCGTCTGAAATTGAGTTTGTGGATGAATATCCAACAAGTGCTCACTCGAGGCAGCAAAAGTCATATCAGAGATGGTGTGAGGAGTGACTAGAGGAGAGCAGACAGTGTCGGACAGCTGATGTGGTCACCTGACTCATGGAGGGGCCACGGGCCTCTGGACAGATGGGGAGGGGAGACAGATGAGGATCATCTTAAAATGCTTATTGAAGAAGAAAAAAACAATAGACAGAGTTTGCCATCCATTCTGTTGCCACACTAACCAAAAAAATATATATTACGACCATAGTTTTGTTTTGACCCGTTTTCTGCTTTTTTTGGACAGTCACCATGATGTTCAGGCAAATATTTCATGTTTTTATGTATCATAGTACTACTTTTATATGTACCATGTTTTTCAGACGTACAATCCAGTACTACTATGTTTATATGTACTGTACCATGGTTCTATGTTTTTGATATACTGTAAACCATATTTTTCAGATATGTAATGTTACCATGTTTTATGTATATATAGGCAGAACTACCCTGGTTTCTGGACATATATCATGATGGTATTACCATGTTTTTTTATATCTGCCATGTTTTTCAGGCTTATATCCCAATATTACCACATTCTGGGGCATGGATCATGGTACTACCATGTTTTTTCAGACATATAACCCAATACTACCCTGGTTTTTGGGCATGTGTCATGTTGGTACCATGTTTTTTATGTATCATGTTTTCAGACATAATCCAATACTACCAAATTTTTAGGGCAAGTATCATGGTACTAACAAGGTTTTTGATATACCATGTTTTTTAGACATAAAACCCAATACTACCACATTTGTGGGCATATATCATGGTAATACTATGTTTTTTGATTATACACCATATTTTCAGACTTCTAACCCAATAAAACCAAATTTTTGGGCATGTATCATGGTACTACCATGGTTTTTGATATGTACCATTTTTTTCAGACACATAACACTATACTACCATTGCATTTTGGCATGTATCATAATACTGCCATGTTTTTTTTTTATTAAAAAAAAAGATATTTACTGTGGTACTGTTTTTTAACTTGCACATTGAGTCCTATAATGATGTACCATGGTACTACCAAGTTTTATTGGACATATATCATGTTTTTAGACATGCTCCATGAAACATTTTGGGCATGTATTATGGCAGTATGATGGTATTTTTTAAGGAAAATTGAAGTGTGCACTAAATTATGTAATACATGAATATGGTATATCAAAATACAATATGGTATTATCACCTGATGACAGTACTGTACAGTGTATGATATGATACCAGAGTACTGTTGGCAGGGATTGGTAGGGCTAGTTTGAGGTTGTCAGATCTTATGGCCAGGGTCAGAGGTGAGGTCAATATTCAGTCAAATATTTCCTTTGTTGACTTTGTTACCTGAAGCTGTCTAGCAGGCAAGAGGAACTTGTGTGTGTGTGTTTATGGCCGAACCTTATTTACATTAGTCATAGTTGTGTTTCCATGCTGTTTTGCATACAGAAAATCTCACTCAGGTTTTTTTTAGACTCCTGTTAGTGGTATAATCTTTAAAGTTTCTTTACTGAGTTACAATAATAACAGAAATAAGATTTGACACTTTCTGGTGTTTGCCCGAGCAAAATTCAGCAACACAGCACTGAGGTGGGCGGTTGCTAGGGTGTTCTAAGTGTTTTTATAATGCTGCTATATGTTGTATCTAAGGGTGTTCTGGGTGGTTGCTATGGGGTTGCTAGGGTGTTCTGGCAGGGTTGCTTACTGATTCAAGACAAAAGAGCCCATACTTCAGTCACTATGATATTCTGATCTGTGTTATGATTGTAAACAAAAACTGGATTAAAAAAATGTTCAATAATAATAGAGTGAAAACTAATGAAAACTAGACCACATTTAAATATAAAATAGGAATTCAAATGCATTATAAAAATTAAAAGCAAAATAATCCTGGTTCAGATCCCTGCATATGACTTGGGCCCCTCTTTTAATATAAATCTTTTAGACTTTTTCTTATTTTTTTTTACCAGTTTTATGATCCATCAGGGGAAACCTTAAGTCCAGTCACTTTAATAGCAGAAGTTGCACGATTTGAGTTGTCATTCAGCAGGCCTGGAAGAGTTACTCAGTGAAACTTAATATTAATTTCATAGCGAAGTGTAATTTGTAGGCTTAGGTGTAGGGCTGTCGCGATTCGTCGATTTTATTCGACTATTAGATTTTTAAAAATCCTCGACTTCATTTTGCTCGCGTCGACTAACCGGCAAAATACCGTAAGTGGTGCATTTCACGGACGAGAATCCATAAAAGACATTAGACTGTTTTCCAAGGCTGTATGATATATTAAACCCATTTAAAAATAATAATTGTGAATTCACAAACGCTACGATTTAATTAAATATGTATATGCGATGCAGTTCTAATACAGTATAGGTGCTTTCATTATTTCCATGCGTGTAGGTTAAGTACATGCGTCACACAGCGGCTCCGTTCACAGTAAATGCTGTTCCACAGGAACAGTTATCATTTACATGTGTGTGGAGTGGCTCAAACTCCATCTGTGCATGTTGTGTTTGGGTTTATTATAACGTTCATCTGGGAACGCAACATGCGCCATTTCATCAGATTTGTAAGGTAAATCATTTATAAATCTACCCAAACTCAGGAGAATACATTGCGGTTTTAAAATAAATGCTCAAACCCTCACTCTGAGTTTAAATGTTTTGATGTCCGCATATTCATTAAATTACTGTTGCTATAGCATTTCTGTCCTAAAGAAAGGGCCAAATATTAAAGAGTATGTGGACATTTGAATTAAATGGTGCTTGCTTGGTCAATATTAAACAAGTATTAGATCACAATGCAATGTGTAAAAAATAATCATCAGGCCATTGGCGCCCCCTGCAGGCCTTTGTTGCAATGCGTAATGTACATTAGCTCTATTGTTTATAATACATTATGTATTTTAACAGTTTTGTTCAATAAAACCATATGATTTCTTGCTTTTGATACTTTATTTGAACTTATTATTATTGCCTCATTGTATTTATTTTAAGTCATTTTAAAGGCTATTGTTAATTTACATCTATTTTTATTACCACAAAAAAAATCAATATAATTATAGGGCCCTATGAAATCAGTTTTATTTCCAAATAAATTTTTTTCCATTTTCATTTTTTCTAATACTCTGTTTTTTTAATGGTTAAATTACATTTGATTAATCAAAGCTGTCTAATTAATTGCGTTTTACAGTTTTATCTTTACCAAATTCTGTGTTTTCCATTATTTTCTGGATTCCAATTTAATGGTTCCATTAAACTGTAATAAACAAAATCATCTCCCATATTGATTTTATTTAAAGGGGTGGTTCATTGTGATTTCACTTTTTTTAACGTTAGTTAGTGTCTAATGTTGCTGTTTGAGCATAAACAATATCTAAGAATAAGTTACGAAGCTGAAAGTTCAATGCAAACGGAGATGTCTTTTAAAATTCTGGCAGTTTAAATGCCTACAAAAACGGCTTGTAGGGAATACAACAAGTGTACTTCCCGGTTCCGTGACGTAACAAACCCCATATAAACCCCACCCTCTGGAAAAGGCTTGCAAGGTGGGCGATGCCCCTTGGCCTGTTTCTTCTTTAGAGAATAAGAAGAGAAACTAGACTTGCCCCGTAAAAAATCTGTTCATAATGAATCACTATTTCTGTCTTTCTAACGTTCTAATGGATTCACAGTTTCAAATCAATGTTCCTTAAAACAGCGGTTTCTCATACTGTCCCCTCCGTTCCCCTCTCTGCACAGCTCTGCTCCTCTCTCATCTCGTCTCCTCCCTCTCCATTCTCTTCTCTCATTCAGCGATCCCCTCAGCTCATTCCAACAATTAGACGTGCATTCGAGCGGTTTAGCCAATCACAACACACTGGGCTGGCTAACCAATCATAGCCCATCGCCTATTTCTGAGGGAGGAGCTTCATAAAAACAGGAAAAGATCAGACCGTTTCTCAGAGAAGAGACAGAGCAGTGTGGAATAAAGGTAAAATAATGCGTTTTTTAACAAACGAAGCATTAACACATGTTAGACCAGCCTGGTCTCATGTTTATACATAGGTATTAATATGTAACATTTAATGTATGTTTTTGTACGTTTTTATTAATGCTAAAACATACAATTTAAACGCATTTCAACGTTTAAAACGTACAAATCACTACGTATTTTTAGCTAAAAAACATACAAATATTTACGTATCTTTTTTTATATCATTAAGAAATTTCTATCAATTCATTTTTATCATAGCAAATTTTCCGATTTTTTAGAGCCCCTTAACCTACCTACCAACCAATTACTTATTTTACAGCGAATATCTTTTTTTTTTTTTATAATTTTATTACTTCGCAATTTAGATTTTTTAGACCCCTTAACCTACCCCCAACCTTCAACCTACCCATTTTATCGAATCTAGCAAGGATATAAAACTATAAAAAAATATGCAGGAAAATAACCATTTTAGTAACAGTATAGCATTAAAATATTTTTATAGTCTCTAATCCCACTCCTACCTATAAACCTAAACATGACTATTTCTGTACAGTATAAGAAAAACATGACAGACAGATAAATGCAATTACAATCATTTATTTATTGCAAAAATGTCAAAAGGAGTACCAAAAGTAATCCAAATGATGACGCGTTGCACCCGCAGTCCTCTCTGGCAGAATACAGTAGGTTTGTGTGAGGTGCAGAGCAGAATTAATCGCTAAAAATATTATCCAGATAATTTTCCCGAACCACTCCGAGAACTCGTGAAGGTGCGCGCGCATCATTCAAACACACCTCACCATAAACACGGCATGTCGCAATCTGTGACAAATGAAGGCGAGAGGCAATGAGCGTTCGATTATCCTGCCGTAAAAACCTGTCGTTTGAAGCGGCAACATTTGCATTTGTACTACGCGCATCAGGACCGCGCGGCCTTTCTCTTGACGTTCCCACGGACTTGCTGCTAGGAATTTGATAATAAGATCGCGAAAAAGACTTTGGATTTAGGTCTGTTCCTCGCAGTCGTAATGTGATTCGGAAGATTTTTTGGATTACCGCGCACAAAATAAAATTGTTTCATCTTTCAAAATTATGCTGCGTTTTTTGGTGTATTTTTTATAGTTCTAGTTGTCAGTCCAGCATGGTGTAGAAAACGCTTTTTGTGGCCCATGACAATCAAAGTAAACATTATATGACAAGTAAAGGTTAAACGATTGCAGAAATGTTATTTATTTTAAGGTTTAAAGTGAAGTCTTGTTTAACATTATGCAGGCATATTCTTGGAAACGAGCTGGCAGCAGAAATCACAACAAAACGAAATGTTATCATTTCATAAGTAAACAATTTAATAATGCAATTGAAAACAAGCTAATTCATATGAGAACTAAAAACTAATAAAATTAATGCTGCGATTTCAATATTCATAAGGATTAATTGTCAATACGTCAGTTTTGTAGGTTTAAATTCTGAAAATACGTCAGTTTTGTACGTTTAGATGCTGAAAATACGTCAATATTGTAAGTTTTAGTGCCTGTAAAAACGTAAATAAATGTAAGTTTTAGTGCCTGTAAAAACGTAAGTAAATGTACGTTTTATAGAACCACATGTTACGTAAAATAACTATGAATATCAAGGAGATCACATGTTAGAGTGCACCCCATAAACACAATCAAGCCTAAAAAAAACCCAGTGAACCACCCCTTTAAAAAAAAAAAGTATATATTTTTTTTCAGAAATACTGCACATTTACATTTTTCTCCTTAATAAATTCTGGTAAATAATATTTCTGGTAAATACTCCTTTAAAAGTGTTTTTTTTTCTTTTTTGACTAAACTAGAACATGTGGATATGTTGTCATTCTTACACTACAATACTGAACTTTGATTTCAGTGATTTGAGATGGACACTTGCTTCTTGCACTGTATGTACTTTTTTGTTTTGGATTTCATTTGGTTTAATTAAATATAGTTTAATTAAATATTCTTAAGTAAAATGGTTGATTTTTTGAGGGGAAATTAGTCGTTTAGATTAATCGATAAATTAGTTTGATAGATTAATCGAAATAAAAATAGTTATTAGTGGCAGCCCTAATAAGGTGTTTGTTCAAATCTTTACCCTTAGCAATAGTATTAGTGATACTTGTCTTGGCAAACAGCACTAAAATCAGTTGTTTGGGGCATGTCTGTTTGTGACCCTCTGTGTTAGGATATCCTGTTGAGAGAAAAAGATCTTCTGTTCTAACCTCCCACTACATGAGTTATTCTGTCTGTATCTGTCAGTAATGTTTAACTTGGTGTGGCCACACTGTTCTCCTCTTCTTTGTGTGTATATAAGAGTGTTATGGGCTCAGTACACACACACACACACACACACAACACCACCACACACTGTGCTTGTCCTTGGAGCCGAACGAACTGTGGGACATTAAACAGCTGAGCGGGAACACTGTGTGTTGGTGACAATTTGTATTGTGTTGTCCTCTGGCACTTCCAATTGCCTTCTTATGTAGTGTTCTTCTTTAGATGATGAATGAAAAACACACTGTATCGCATTAATGATATAGACTTTATCCTTAAAGGGATAGTTCACCCAAAAATGAAAATTACCCCATGATTTACTCACCCTCAAGCCATCCTTGGTGTGTATGACTTTCTTTTTTCAGACGAAGCCAATCGGAGTTATATAAAAAATATCCTTGCCCTTCCACGCTTTATAATGGCAGTGAATGGGTGTTATTTTCCAATAGTCCAAAAGACATCAAATAAAACACATCCATCTATAATAAAGGCATTCTGAAGCAATCGATGTGTTTGTGTAAGAAAAATATCCATATTTAAAACTTTATAAACTGTAATCTCTAGCTTCCGCTAACTGTCGTATGCGTGTTCACAATAACACCGTTCCGGTCGATGACGTAGGACGTAGCGTAAGGTCCGGTGAGACGAATGCGGAAGCGCAGCGGAGAGAGCAAAACAAAACACCAGTCATGAATTAGAATTACAAAACGAAGATTTGTAAAGAAAAATGTTGGAGGATTTCAATATAAGCCAAGAGGGGACTGGTTTTCCTTTGCTAAAGCAAGGAAACTTTGCTTCCTTTGCTCCTGTAAACAAATGTCGGTTCTCACGAGACTAGCATATTCTCACCAGAGCTAACGCTACGCCTACGTCATCCGCCGGAATGGCGTACTATTGTGAATGCTCGTACAACAGTTAGCAGAAGCTAGAGATTACGGTTTATAAAGTATTAAATACGGATTATTTTCTTACACAACCAGATCGATTCACTTCAGGAGGCCTTTATTCACCCAACAGAGCTGTGTGGGATACTTTTTATGATGGATGGATGCACTTTATTGGACTTCTTTTGGACTATTGAAAAATAACACCCACTCACTGCCATTATAAAGCTTGGAAGAGCCAGGACATTTTTTTAATATAACACTGCTGTTATTTTGGGTCCTGAAATAAAGAAATTCATACAGGTTTGGAACATTTTGAGGGTGAGTAAATGATGTCGTATTTTCCATTTTTGGGTGAACTATCTCTTTAAGGCACACTGTTAACTTGAACTCACTATACTTTAACCTACTAAGACACACACTCTCTCTCTCTCTCTCTCTCTCTCTCTCTCATTTTCCTTCACAGGGAGTCTCTTGTAGGCTTATCTCTTTACCTCAGTTCACAGCTTTTCCAGCATTCGTGTGTATGTGTGTGTGTGTGTGTAAGTGTCTTTGACCTTCACAAAAACCCGTTGGGTTGGCAACACATTGTTAATACTACAAATAAACTTGAAAAGAGAGCTGAAGTCTTTGTCAGAAGGATGGTTAAAATTACACTGTCACAGGAATAGTTCAGCTGAAATTCTCTAGTACAATCTCAGTAAGTGCTTGTTTTCGTAATATTGCCTTTATGTTAGACCATAGTTGATGGTCTTTTACAAAAATGTATTATGGTAAGTAACCAGTTTCCACCAAATTATCATCAGGTATTTATGGAGTATTTAATGAGCCCTACACCTGACATGCATAATATATTTAATTAAATCAAAACAAGGGAATGAATTATTGATTTATGGACATATGGACGAGGGAACTAATTCATAAAACAAGATAAAGAATTCTTAGTTTGTGGTTGCGATTTAACTAAAAAGTAGGAACGAATTAATAAATTATGGGAAAAAATGTATAATTTGTGGCCACAATAAATATACTTTTGTCCTACGGGGATCTGTAGGTATTAGTGGTGTTTGCTAAAGAAAAATATTGCTCTTTGGTTTAGAGATTCATATGTCACACTGCAACATTCATGTTGTCATCATGAGGGCTTGTGAAAAGGGCTCATGTGAAATGCATTTTTAAAATGATTTCATGTTTGCTGAGGTGTGTTTATAATCTTAGTATCATCAAAACTGTCATTTTTAGATATAAATTGTAATTTTCTACCTTAATTTCAGTTCTCTGATAGGAAGGGGCGTGTCTGCTGTGAGACTTCTATGGAGCCAGATCAGCCTCAAAAATAATACATTTACAAAACAAAATTCATAAATGCACAGCACAATTTACATTGAAAAATCCGATACGTAAATTCAAACACCAATTTCCATAAATGCACAACAAAATTCATAAATATTTCCCCAAATGCTCACACAAATGCATCTTACCTAAATAAATTAAAAATGTTTACACAAATATGTATATATCAAGTTCTTGAATTAATTTCCATCACACAGAATCGGATTTTGTAAATGTAAATTGTGCTGTGCATTTATGAATTTTGTTTTGTAAATGCATTATTTTTGAGACTGATCTGACTCCATAGACTTCAATCTAAACGGACACTGCTATGATTGGCTAACATCTTTGCATATGAAATCAGCATTAGCTCTCTAGAAACGTTTACTGTGCTTTTACTGTAACAGCCACCAAGATTAACTGATTGTGAAAAGTGTTGATTACAACATTATATTTAGAATTACTCCCGTTGCATCAATGTAGCCGAACACAGTCTACTTACACATGAATACCACAACGATCTCCTTATTGCAACAAGATTTCTGCAGTCTAACGAATACTTTCGTCATAACTAACAGTGACAACGCAATGTAAATAAGAGACTGGTTGAGCAGTGCAAACTGTGTCATTGGCCATAATGGCAGTTTGGTGAAAACGCAGAAATCAGATGATCTTGTATTGACTGCTCCAGCTTTGATCGCTTATAGAGAACAATATAGAGAACAGATGGTTTTCACGCTGCTGACAGGAACAGTGTGAAGTCGATTGTTTAATCACTGGCTTGATTCATTAAACAGCAGCAAAGACAAAGAACGTACAGTCCTTTACAAATTACACTGATCACATCATGATGCTCATGAATTTCAGATATTTAGATTGTTTCTTGAGGCTAGTCTATAAAGATTAACAGCAGTATCACAGCATTTTTCTACATTTTTGCTAAATAAAAGTACATACATTTCTATTTAAGAAAACTACTGATGCAAAGCTTTTGAATAGTAGTGTATGTCTTTAAAAATTGAAATCAAATGACAGATGTATAGATATCTCCTATTACATATTTCTACAGAAGCATATAACTGTAACTAAATATGGCTGGTAATTTGGCAGAAACCATGGTTACCATGGAATGTTTTTGAAAGTGTAATTTGAGCCGTCAGAAATGCTGAACGAGTAAAAGTGCTTTGTCTTCATATTGGGTTTCACAGTGTGTGTATGTGTGTATGTATGTGTGGCTCCTCTGTGGTGGAGTGATGGAGCTGCAGGTTTGATGACTATAGAGAAATGCTTGAGTGGTGTCATAAAAAAAGGTGTTATTTCACTCGGACTTCAACCCTCATGTCTTCTGACTCGCATTTGAGTTATAATGTTATCACGCGCCATTCTCTGTTCTGTGGCGGTGTCAGTGTGTTATACTGCTGTTGTGACATTCGACAGGAAAGCTAAGTGGAAAAACAGTACTGGTCTCCACATGTTCTTCATAAAACGTCACAAGACACACCTTTATGTGCATGGCAAAGAAAAAAGTGCAGTGCAAGACACTCTGGCAGTTGTAACATTTCTAAAGCCCACACAAAATCACAGTTGAATTTACCCTACTTCATGCATGTACTAAATTCTACCTCAGCCATGTTTTATATGTAAGAAGAGCTTGCATGCAATAAAAATGGAGATTTGACAGTTTGCTAATACAGCAGTCCTTCTGCTGTTTCAGAGCAGCTTACATTGTGCCTTGTCAGCAGAGGCCTGTAACACCGGATATTCATGTGACATGATAAATGTAAGAACCATGTTCTTAAAGTGCAGTTTAATTACGAAACCCATTAACTAAACATAAAAGAACCCAGATCTAAAGAGGACTAGACTATAAACTCATGTCTTTTACAAGAGGTGAACAACATATCGATGACTGATATGTCATTCACTGATAACATATTCATTCGTTATTATTAAAGTGCCCCTATTATGCCAAAGGTTTCTAAAAGTGTTTTGGGAGTCTCCTACAATAGGTGTACATGCCTACAAGGTCAAAAAAATGCTTCCGTTATCTCAAAACATGCATTTAATATCACCTAATTTTCCAACGATTCTCAAACGATTAGTTCGAAGCAGTTTGAAGATTCAGTCTCTCTAAACCCCTCCTTTCCATGAACCTACTCTGCTCTGATTGGTCAGATGGCCCAGTCTGTTGTGATTGGTCTACCGCGCACAGCATGTGCCGGAAACCATAAGCCCAATGCCATAGTTCTGCCTTTTGAACGCTCGATATAAATTATAAACATTTATTAATATAAACATATACTGTAGGTTGTGATTCAGTGGAGCTTTGAAATAATTGAAATAAATTGAAATAAAGCTGAAAAACGTTCAAATATACGAAAACGAAAACCTTACACTTGAAAAACTTGAATGGAAATTAGAAATGTTGCCTAAAATAAGTTTAAGCACTTTAACTGAAATAAAAACAAATTAAAACTAAGTAGAAGTATTAAAAAAAACACTAATATTAAGAATTATGGCAAACACACCTAACAAGATTACTAAAACTGAAGATACAAAAATTAAAGCTAATTCAAAATATTTATTATTTATTCGTTTGTTGTTGTGCATGAAATACATATGCTTTTTGTATTCTAGCAGTTGGGCCCTTTACAACAATATGACACATGGCTGTCTGATTACTAATTCATGTTATGGTTACTATGATCATATTTCATAAATATGAAATGAGTCACTTCTGATTTGTTAGCAAATTGCCATTCACAATTTAAAAGTTGATTATTTGCTATCTGTGGTTTTGAATACATAATCTAATTAACTAGCTGAAAAAGGGTTTGAAAGAGTTAAACTGCAAAAAGTAAAATTAGTGGTTAGTTCTTGATTGTCAGTTATTGTTAATGGCTTAGAAATACCCCATCCTGGAAATGACCTGTCATTTTTTGGGAGTTGCTCAATATTAGCAGTAGATATGTAATTAAAGTAGTTTAAAGGGATAGTTCACCCAAAAATGATAATTTTGTCATAATTTATAAAAAATGAAGATATTTTGAATGTGTGTAACCAGTTGCTGTAAAAAAAAAAAATACTATGGAAGTCAATGGCTACCAGCAACTGTTTGGTTACACACATTCTTCAAAATATCTCCTTTTGTGCACAACAGAAGTAAGAAAGAAATTCATACAGGTTTGGAGCAACTTGAAGGTGTGTAAATGATGGCAGACTTTTCATTTTTGGGTGAACTGTCCCTTTAAATATCTTTCTAAAAGTGTCTTAAATGGTCATTTAGTATGCACTTCTTACATTGTGTGTTTCAGACATGCGATCATGATGATGATGATGTTGAGATCGCCGTGGACAACGCTGCCTTTATGGATGAGTTCTTCTCCCAGGCAGGTTCTTCCGTGTATTTTACAGTGTGTGTTCTTTGAAAATACTTTTGGTGTGCTTTGTCTGAATGTGTGTCATTGTGACCTTTATTGCTTGTTTCAGATTGAAGACATCAGGAACAGCATTGATAAGATCGATGAGAATGTGGCTGAAGTGAAGAAAATTTACTCAGTTATTCTTTCTGCACCAACATCAGACCAGAGTAAGAGACGGGCTCATGTGCGCTCATTGTGGGCATTTTGACCCAGTTCTGCATTGTTTTCCACTGACTGGTAGTAGCAGGTTAAACAGACTGAACATGAGTCATATACTGTAGTGATAATGTTGTTATATCACAGCTAGTGTAAAGGTAGCATCTGTTCATTAGAGTTCTGTTCATTAACATTAGTTCATGCAATAATTAACATTAACAGACAGTCAACAATAATTTTATTGCATTTGTTAAATGTCAATTTCAACACATGTAAAAAATTTTATAACCGTACACCTCTCTTCAAAAAAAAAAAACTGTGTAAAATGTTACAGTAAAAAAATGTAAATTGGTTAACTGTAAATTACCTTAACATATATGGGGAAAAACTCTAATTGGTTTAACATAGTAATATATGCATTTTTACTGTAAAATACTGTCAAATTTTGTCGAATTCATAGGAAACTGTGAACTACCATAGGACATTCCTAGAAGTTTCTTCATGACACTTCACATATGATTATTTTATTACATTTAAAATTAAATTAAATTACATTTTATTACATTTTTTTCTTATCATTACTGGACATTAATGATACTTTTTCTGTACACAGGCACCAATATCCTATCCAGTGCCACCATGTTTTTAAGTTCTGGCAACTACAGCGTCCTTTTTATACCTTCAATTTAAAATGATATGTTTTACGCTATACATGTGCTAATACATTTTTAACATCAAGCTGAATAAGTTAACATTAGTTAAATGATGAGCTAAAATTAGCAGTGAACAACTGAATAATTAAAAAAGTCAAATCTTTTTATAAGATACCTAATGAAACTCATAAGAAATAAAACTCATGGCAGATTTATTCAGACATAAAATAAGACATCACAAACAGGTTAAGTAAAACTGTAATAAATATGTAATATAATGCATGTATTTAGCAAAATGCTCCTTTCTAGAGTTATTTCGTTTCTAGTTGACTAACGAGTTATGGACATTGATTGGCTTACCTGAGGTAAACGTTATAGGACATATTGTTTATAAACTGTTTTTATTGACATCGATTACATGAGATATGATACACTGCAGTAAGTTCTGCTTCCTTCATAAGAGACTTAAAAAAAACAACATCCCGAGCCCAAACTTTTGAACGGTAGTGTGCATGAAACCTAACTCCGTTTAGTCTACTGAGCTTTGAAAGAACAACCTTTTAACAATGACAAAACACACACATCTTCATCTGCTGAACTTCTGTTTTCTTGTCTGTGAACAGAAACGCAGGATGATTTGGAGTCGCTTACTAACGATATCAAGAAAATGGCCAACAATGCTCGTAACAAACTGAAGAGTAAGTGTCTTTGCTCGTTTACAGGACTGCTTTGTGCTGTTCTCATTAGGTGAAAGAAATAGGCCACAAAGAACTAGGCTTGGCTTTACAAACACTTCTGACCCAGAATAATGTGAGCCATTTCTCTTTTACCTTTAGAAAAGCAATATTTACCCTGTTGTCAATGTTATTTGAGTATCACTGAGATGCTACTTTTCATATTTGTTTTAATTTTATTTCAAGTTTTAGTAATTGTTTGTGTTTTTGATATTTTTATAAGTTTTTTCTTTCTTTTCTTTCTTTTTTTTAAATGTCTATATATGTCTTAATGCCGTTTTAGTCATTTTAGTACATCAAATTAAACTAAATGAGAACTAAATGTTGCTTTGGCAACTAGCTGAAAAGTAAGGTTAAGGTTTTTTTTATGATGTTATTTTAGTTTTAGTTAACTAATAATATAATGTGTGTGTGTGTGTGTGTCCATACAGCCATTGAAAGGAATCTCGAGATGGAAGAAGTGGAGAGAGTATCGGCCGACTTGAGAATACGCAAATCACAGGTGAGTCTGCATCCCGCTCAGGTAACACACACAAATACACATGCTCTCTATTAACTCTGCCCTCATGTTGCCCTGCCAGCACGCCGTACTTTCCAGGAAGTTTGTTGATGTGATGACCAAATACAATGAAGCTCAGGTGGACTTCAGAGAGAAAAGCAAAGGTCGCATTCAGAGACAATTAGAGATCAGTAAGTCACTCCTGACTAAACAGCAGTGCGTGAGACAGCTCTTATCAAACAGTGTGCAGCGTACAACACGTTTCTTTCTCAAGCTTGTGGTTGAAGCGTGTCAAACTGACACTGTGCTATTCCCCTTTTCTGTCATTGACTTGCTTTTGTTCTGCTTCTCGCTCTAGCTGGTAAAACCACAACTGATGAGGAGCTGGAGGAGATGCTGGAGGGAGGAAACACAGCCGTTTTCACAGCGGGGGTAATGCATGCGTGCATGTGTGTGTGGCAGAGCTGGAGTCAAAACCTTTCCCTTCCTCATAGCGTGCTCCCATAGGCAGTGCACGAGATCTATAGTCTAAAGCAGCACTCAGAAAAAGAGGTACAAATCTGTCACTGTGGCGCTAGCCTTTCAAATTATACTATGTATTAGAGCTGTCAAAAAAAATTAACATTTCGAATATTCGTCGAATAAAAAAAAAAATCCACATTAGAATGCAAAAACGTTGCATTTGAATTTTAGGTCTACGTCAGCCATCAGGCAGCCTTATCAGTGGCGCACGAAATGCGACGACGATGTAATGGTGCTTTTCCACTGCGTGGTACGACTCGGCTCGGCACGGTACGGTACGGCATGGTTCGGTTCGGCTCGGCACGGTTTGCGTTTCCACTGCAGACCTGTCAGTACCGCTTTAGAGTGGGCGGGAATATTCACATGTCGTTATAGTTGCGCCGCCTCTACTGCCGCGACTCCTAAAAAAACGTTTTCATTCCGCGTCACCCCATCAAGCTCTCGCTGGATCCGCTCCTCTGCTATCAACGAGAGGAACGTCTGTACTTCCGCAACAGACAACAAAACTTTTTGGTTGTTAAAAAAAGGTGCACTCGTTCAAAACAGTTGCGTTCGATGCTTAGCAGGCTGTGCTGATTTAAATCTAGCAGTTATTTTGTGTTTGTGTCACAAGTTCAGTAACGCAGATAGTGACGATTCTCTCCGGCCAAACAGTGATCAGCAAAGTTTACACGTCATGTTTTGGTAAAGGTACGGTTCACTTGGAACCCCAACCATGGTGGTAATAAAAAAAAGTACCAGGTAATGTACCCAGTGGAAAAAACCCTAAAAGTGAACCGTACCGAGCCGTACCGTGCGTTACCATGCAGGGAAAGCGGCATAGTGTCATTGCATTTTAATGCTTTTGTTAGCCTATCCAGTTGAACCCACTAGATGCGGCGCTGCTACGTTGTTCATTCAATATATTGCAGAAAACAAGAACATCAATGCGGAGAAGATGTTGTTTACATCAAAACTGAAACCAAGCCATTCACACAGAACGCATATTTATCACATTTTCTAGAGGGACATCTATCAGCACTCGAGTCTCGCACAAGAGAGCGGCATGTTTAAAAAGCCATGTAAAATTAAAGCAAGTTCAACTTTTAAAAAACATGTATAAAGACGTTATGGCGTTTTTTCCCCATCCCACTCTATCTCATGTATTAAAATGAAGAAAGTAGCCTACTCTTTGTGATTGGTTTTCGGTCCTTTTTATTAAACTATACATACATGCATGGTGCTGTTTTTTTCTAATTGTTTAAGCAATTTTATTAATTATATATGGTTTATAAACATTATTTTAAACATTATGCACTTTTTATTTCAAAGATAGTCGTGTTATTTTATTACGCTTTGAAGAAACGTGCATAATATTTTGCTCGATGCGCCCTCTTGTGGCCTCAAAAGAGAAGCCAAAAGCTTTTTTCCCCCCCTAACTGAAATTATGCCTTTTAAATTCGAATTTAATTCGAATTTTGATAATATTTAAGTAGAAAATTCGATTTGAGTTTTTCAGTCATTTTGACAGCCCTAAGTACACTTAAATGCTAATATAAATTTTTTGAAGTACTAATATGTATCTTTAAGGCAATGGCATTCCGTCCATATATATACAGTATATGCTCCGCATACCCAGGCCATTTGAAAGAATAAGCTCACGGGGTTATTAATATAAACATGATTATAAGTTGACCCCTTGTGATTTGAAATGTAACTTAAAGCTTAAAAAGTTAGGAAATAAGTACGTACAATGATTTATTTGCCAAACGGCAGTAATTTTCTTTAAATCTACCAGTTGCGGTTGCTTCCGGGCGAATGGATTCTCCGCAGCTTTCTCGCCTCAGCTCTGTTGCTATGACTCGTCTCAGGATTATAGCGGTTCTCATGATTTGCTGGTCTGCGGCAGATTTAACTTAAATGTATTTTGATTTTCTCAAGCAAAGCAAATTTTAAAAGTCCACTGAAAACCTTACATTTTTGGTCATAGACAACTTATGTTGAAGTCAACGTTATTGCCTAAGCGGTAAAAATTATTATTTTTTTTTTATAAAAACATGGGCTATATAAAATTTTAATAATAAAAAAATTATTTGTTTTGCGTATGCTCGTGTCGATACAGTTGAGTCCTTCTCTGGTTTTATTATTGTTTGCAAGGTTGCAACGTTACTTTGCAATATTTTAAATACTTTTGGGTATTTTGCATGGTCTGTTAATGGAGTGTCACACGGGTGGGAGTTTTAACTCCTATTCACTGTGAATAAAAAAATCATTTATCTGATGCAGAGACACATATAGACCGGTGGAATCCCCCCATCTCCCCACTCTCTGATTATGTATCATAACTTAATTACGTGTAAATGTTATTTGGCGGTTTTTACTTGGAAAACCAGCTATATTTTTCTTGCATTCGAATAACAATGGATAAACCTGAAACGATAGCAGAAGGATAGGAGATTAATTGCATTTACAAATAAGGTAGGAAATGTGCATACTTTTACATAGAGACCTGCCACGGTGTTTCTTATTTGTCATCTTGATCCCTTTTGAGTGTCCTAAAAGCCAATGGGGGTGGGGGGTCTATCACTCAGCATACCCAGTTAGCCGCTCGCCACTGCTTTAAGGTACTAGTATGCACCATTTAGGGTTAAAAAAATGTAGAAGATCAGATGTACCCTTTAGCTTTTGTACCTTAGGATACCTTCCCAGTGGCAGCTTTTGTACCTTTTTTTTTGGTTCTCAACCAGGGAGCATCAAGATGGCTTAAAATGATTTAAAATAAGATTAAACAACTACAAATCAACATATTTCTTATTTTATGTAACCCCTTCAACAACTGTTTGTTTTCTTTAAAGAACCAGGGTTCCCAAGGTTTTGGAAAATATGGATGTATTATGTAGCCTAATGTTAAAAGTGTGATTTCTAGACCTGAAAAAGTCAATTAAGAGTGTAAATTAATTAAGAGAATCTTAAAACAGAATGTTAAAAAAAAAAATATTATCCTTTTTAAATTTATTACCAGATTTAAAATTTTTATGTGGGTAGAAACTCTGAGTCATAAATCTATTTTTAAATCCCTATCCAGTAAATCACAAATGACTGGAAGAGTCGTGGAAATGTATCGTTTAAAAGAAAGGCCTGAATAACATACAGCTCTTAACATTTCTGGAATCCTGAAATTGTATTATTTTAATTTTAGAAATTTAGTATTCAGTGTGCGGCTAGCTACTTTTTTGTTCGTTTTCAGTTATTTTAATATTAATAATATTGATAATTAACATTAAAAAATATGTATTGTTCAAATTAAATATGTCATTTAATTAAAATGGTTTTCTAGATCTTGACACTGCAGATTTAAAGTGGCACAAAATAAGATTTTGGTCATATTGCTCACCTCTAATGCAGCATATAAACTGTATTAAAATATGTGGACTCTGTCTGGCATTGGAATCAGCACAGCAAGCAGTATTTTGTCATGAATGTAACAGTTGAGTGATTCATTGTTTCCTGTGATTGTGGTTGCTGTGTAAATACAATCTTATCTCATAGCATAAATGCTACTTAAATGCAACTTCCGTGGCGACTTCACAGCAGTAGAGAAGTAGCCCACCCACACACTTTATGATGCAATGCAATGCAAAAAACACATTACTTTTCATATGAAGTCAAATGTAATGCAAATGGTTACTTGTTTTTAGAAACGATTATGTAACATGTTGCTTTTAACGTAATGTTCCCCTGACATCTGAGGGTTTTGTTGTAACTGTTTAACTGGTCACTGATGGCAAACACCACTTGACTAGTGGTAGTTTGAATCTGAGACCCTTGTCTTAAACCATATTGAGACTCAGACCAGGACATCAAATAATGATGATATAACTAGTGATTAGAACTAAAACTTGGTAACCATGAATGAATGCATATTTGTCACTCAGGCCACTTTAATGTCTCAAAACCAAGACCACAAGATCTAGACTCCATCTCTAGAGAACTGGATCCTCACACTTTCATAATCTTTGTTGAATATGAATATTGTGTTGCAGATTGTGGATTCAGGGATCTCTAAACAAGCGCTGAGTGAGATTGAAGCGCGTCACAAAGACATTGTGCGTCTGGAGAGCAGCATAAAGGAACTGCACGACATGTTTGTGGACATCGCCATGCTGGTGGAGAGCCAGGTACATTCCTCCCTTCATCACGCATCTGTTTGTCCATCGTTTTTTCCATCCTTTCATACTGTCAGTGTTTTCTGACTTCCCCCTCATTGTCATGCATTTCCTTCTCTTTCTCTGCCTCTCTCGGTCTTTTGTCTGTAGCATCCTTGTCTCTCTTCCTCTTTGTTCAAACTCGTTCTGTTGGTTGCTAAGCCGTATGCTGCTGGTCGGAGTGACTTCCCATCAGCTTATTCTCTCACATGTGAGTGCTCTCTAACTGTCCTCTTTTTATTTCCCTTACTGACTGTATTCCTTTCATTCATCTAATTTATTATTTCGTCACAAACTTTATACACCCATTACAACCTCACCTTCAATAGAAGAAATGAAAGTGAGTAGCTCTTTTCCAAAAACCTAGTGAGCTGCACAGCTAGATGATGTTTTAAATAAGCAAAATTGAGCAAAATTATACTTATTTATAAGATACCTCGATTTGATCGAAAATACAGTAGAAACAGTAGTATTGTAAAATATAAATAATTTAACTGAATATATTTAAACAGTAATGTATTCATGTGCTGCAAGCTGAAATTTCAAGCATAATTACTCAAGTCAGGACATGATCCTTCAGAAATCATTCTATATGCGAGTGAGCAGAAATCTTCATATTTATCCATGGTGGAAACATTGTGCTGCTCCAGGATTCCTTGATGAATAGAAAGTTCAGAACAGCATTTATTAACATGTAAATAGTTTGTAAATCACTTTAATGCATCCTTACTGAATTAAATATAATTTTTTTTTATTTTTATGTTTTACTGGCCCCAGACTTTTGGTGGTGTATCTTTTGCATGAACAGCACTGAACTGCTGGGTTGCTGGTTTCATATCAATCACTTATTAGTTCCATTTCAGTTTGGTTTCTGCCTGTGAACGCAGCTCTCTGTGTAGATCGTTAGCAGGGATGCAGTTCACTAGGTTTAGGAGCAGAGCTAATTCAACACAATCTAAAGAGCTCTGGTAAATTATTGACCAATCCATTTAGCTTATTAACTGCTTGCTTTGGAGAAAAGTGAAAGGTAAGCTTCTGGTATTTCTCTTATAAGTCCCTGTTCTTCAGAGTGTCAACACTGAATAAGGCAGACCGGGGCTAGTTCTCACTCTTCTTACTCCAGTGAATCAGGGTGGGCTTGGTTTTCAAAGCCAATTTCTATATAGCCGAAGTACTGACTTGAAAGATATATTGAACATGTTTACCACTATTGCCCTGGAAATTAAAAAAGTTATTTTAAAAACATTGACTGCCTAAAGTGATAGTTCGTCCCAAAATGTTGTCATCATGTACGCTCCCTCATGTCATTCCAAACCTGTATAACTTTTTTCTTCTGTGGAACATAAAAGAAAATATTTTGAAAAATGTCTGAGTAAGCACACAGTTTCTGGTCCCCATTGACTTCCATAGTATTTTGTCCTTACAGTGGAAGTCAGTGGGTACCATTAACTGTTTGGTTACAAATATTCTTCAAAATATCTTATTTTGTGTTCAACATAAGAAAGAAAGTCATACAGGTTTGGAACAAAGTAAATGATGACAAAACTACATTTTGCCGTGAACTATCCCTTTAAGACCAATTTGAGATTAAAGGGGTCATATGATGCGATTTCAATTTTTCCTTTCTCTTTTGATTGTTACAAGCTCTTGGTGCACAAAGAAGAATTAAAGTTGCAAAGACTAAAGTTTCAACTCCAAAGAGATATTCTTTATAAAAATAAGACTCTGCCACGCCCCCCTAAAAACGGCTCGTTCTAACACGCCCCACATGTCTACATCACTGTGTGGGAAGATTTGCATAACGCTGCCCAAATGTTCACGCAAAGAAAGAAGGCGTAACTTTTATTCTAGCTGCAGTATTGTTGCCGCCGCCGCCATGCCATGGAGACGCTGTGTGTTTCATTGTGAAAGCGAAACTACTTTGTGTGGCCTTCCAAAAGAAGACGAATCTGCTTAGTCATGCATAGAGCTGTCCATGCGCGAGTCCGCCGGGGTCGTCACATGTGGTTGCCGCACGCCCGCCGGATGCTCCTTCGTCGAATACGCCGGCCACGCCGTTCTCAAGCCCGCCCGCCGCTGCTCACCTCAAGGACGGCCTCACTCACTCTAGGAGACGCGGTGTGTGACGCTGTGTGTTGTGAAAGGGAAAATACTTTGTTTGGTCTTCCAAAAGAGGCCACAACTAGAAATCAGTGGTTAAGTGTATTTACAACACTGTTCCAGAACAAATCAACCGAAATATTCAGATGTGTCCAGTGCATTTTATGGAGGACTGTTTCCTGATCCTGGTAGAGTAGACTACAATTCTGGCTGTTCTGACTCACAGACTGTACGTACGTTTTTATATTTAAAGAATTTGCAACTGACGATTCAAACACGAGTTTTGAGCAGTGTAGTGTAGTGCTTGTTGTTTGTCGTTTCTCTGATCCCAAATGCAGACATGGTTTTATGTTTACGCGGCGCGATGCAATTCAACGCGTAAAAAGACAGTATAAGTATTTATAATCCGTAATTATGTCCCCACTGGATGCAAAAAATGCAGACGTTTATGGTTTAATGTTTTTGTTTCGTCGCTCCGGCCGGGACAGGGCATCACAATATGGTAAGGGGCGTAACATTTCCGTCACACGCTTCAGATATTCGGCCAATCACAACGCACTGGATAGCTGGCCAATCAGAGCTCACCTCGCTTTTCAGACCAATGAGCTTTGTAAAAATCGATGCGTTTCAGAAACTTTAACGAATACAAACACGTTTCATTACACCAAATACACTAAATAATATTCTTTTTAGCAACATCATATGACACTTTACTCGCTGTGGACAACTAGCCCAAGCTTCCCATTCTGGGTGTTTCGTGGTGCTCCTGGGTATATATGTATTATTTGGAGATAAAGACACCCTGTATGTGTGTTTTCATTGTTTTTTGTTTTTTCATATGTTTCAGGGCAACATGGTTGATAACATTGAGGTGAATGTAGGTAAAGCAGTCGATCACGTTGAAGCGGCAAAGACTGAAACCACGAAAGCAGCCAGGTATCAGAGTAAATCCCGGAAGGTATGGACTTCACTGTAACAGGCAATGAGGCTTCTGCTGTTTCTTTTCTCTTCCGTTTTTGCCCCACCTCCTCTCTCTCTCTCTCTCTATCTTCTTCCTCTATTTTCTTTTTTCTTTCTTTTACCTTCTTTCTTCTTCACCCAAAATCCACTGTAGGGCGGTATGATTGAGAGGATTGAGAACAACATGGATCAGTCAGTGGGTTTTGTGGAGCGGGCGGTTGCTGACACTAAAAAAGCCGCTAAATATCAGCAGGAGGCTCGACGTGTGAGTTCATGATGAATATCAGGCCCCACCCTTTCCCGCCCTGCCTCTCCTTACTGTGTCCGAACCCGCTGACGTTACACATAGAGTCACATTCACACACTAACAAACCCAGTGATTAATACTAATCCTGATACGCCCTGAAACCTCCCATTACAGGATTTCAGTGTAACTCAGGTAATGAAAAAAAACACATTACACACACACACATCTGAGAAGGATACATTTTAACAAAGCCGTTCTGTGTTAAAATGTGAGGAAAAACAGCCTCTTTTGGTGTGAGCGAGAGCTTACGGTGATTGATCTGTTAGCACCATTCATGAAGTCAAGGGGTTTGTAACCATTTTGGTCTTTTTGCCACTTTTATTTATACAGATAAAATCATAGAAAACACAGCATGTGTATAAAAATATAAAAACTTGCTCCACCTATGAAACTACTTCTCTTTATTGTCATTGTTCAGGTACAACAATGACAATGATAGATTTTCATATTCAATTTAAAGGAACACTCCACCCAAAATGAAAATTCATCATTCATTCATCCTCATGTCGTTCTAAACCTGTATGACTCTACTTTCCTTTCTTCTATGGAACACAATATAATATATTTAAAGAATGTTGGGAAGCGAACATCACTTTCATTGACATCCATTTACTTCCACTGTATGGGCAAAATTCTCAAAATATCTTCCTTTATGTTCCTCAGAAGAAGGAAAGTTATACAGAAAATGATGACTTTCATTTTTGGGTGAACTGTCACTTGTATAGTAGTATTATATTCTATTACAATTATATAAGGAAAATCAATTAAATAGTTATGTATTAAGGCATATACAAAAGTAGAACAATAGAAAGAATAGAAAAGTATTACAATTAATCAAAGCTATAAAGCAATGATTTTAACATGAAGGTTTATTGTACATGGAATGAACTGACCAAGGCAGTGCAAAATATTAAGACTGATTTAATATTTACACATTTTTGGAAATGATCTTGCGAAGAGACAAATTCTGAGATTCCATCTGGAAATATGTCACGTTAAGACAGTATTTTGGGTTGCAAATGATGAATATGATGGGCATACCATGGTGAAGCACAAGCTCTCCTTTCTTTCTTTCTTTCTTTCTTTCTTCTTTTCTTATTTTTAAATCTTCAAAACTCTCTGAAAAAAAGGTATGAAAACTGTCACTGGGGCAGTCAGTAGGCTACCTTTTCAAAAGGTACCCCTAAAGGTGCATAAAAGTACCTCAAATGTACATATTAGTACCTCAAATGGTATATTGGTAGTTTTTGAAAAGATACCACCCCAGTGACAGCTTTTGTACTTTCAGTACAAAAATCATAATTTAGTGCAAAAAAATACAATTTAGTAGAGTAAATTATAGTTTTCTAGACATTGTCTTTTCAATAAATGTAATGTCATGAAATGAATACCAGATTTTCCATCAAAGATCATTTGTTGGCCCAGACTGAATGTTGTGTCTTTATATTTGAGTGAACTGTTTATTTATTACTCAAATGTTAACGTAGATGCTAACAGTTGTGTTGTTGTGTATATGTGTGTTTCTTCACAGAAAACAATTATTATAGTGTCTGTGGTTTTGGCGGTTTTGGCAATTATTGCTTTGATAGTGGGTTTATCCATAGGTCTGAAATAAAGTCTCAGGTGAGTAAATTTCAGAGGACTGTGTGTAAGGTTTGGGAACTGGGAATGGTGTGGGTGTTTGATATTATTCAGATATCGACCGGGTTTTTAAGTTCTTCTCTAGTCTTCCTCGTGGATGTAAATAAGCATGCTTTGTAGGGCTGGGTAAAAAATATCGATATCTCGATATTAATCGATTCTCATTTTTACGGAATGATATCGATTCTTAAATCCCAAGAATCGATTAGTCTAGCCTGTTTTCAGTTAATGGACAGAATGTTGAAGGGCACTTCCCATCCGATATATCGCAATAAGCATTGTGCTTTGGTACTTTTAATATGAAACAAAGTCTCAGATTTCAAATTTTGTCCATTGTACTGCAGTATTTAAACAATAAATGCTTTACGTTTTGGCGCCGTTTAATGTGAAGTGACATTTCGCTGTAGCGTCTCAGATCAACAGACGCGGCGCTCGTGAACTGATCATCTCCTTCACATTAATACCAGTTTCAGCACAAAAATAAACATGACTAAACATCCGAAGGCAAGTTAAAAGAAAGAGTACAACTTTACAATCCGTATCCTGTCTCATGTAATCTCTCAATCAGTGTTTCAGCCGCGCAAAGACGCCAATATAACGGCTTGTAAACAATGTCACGTAACGTCACATTTACCTCAGAAAAACATATTCGGTGACCATAAACTCATTAGTCAGCTAGAAAAATAAACTGTAGAGAGGGGCATTTTGCTAAATATATGCACCATATAACATATTCATTATAAATTTTACTGTTCTTCAATGTTCAATTTATGTTTGAATAAATCCATCAAGTTTTTATGCCAGCCACCATTATGTTTATATAAAAAAACTAATTGAAGCTAGAAATATTATTATGTAATTGTAACTTTATTATTTTAAAAACTTCATTAAGGGTAATTTTAACAAATCAGTCAATTTTAACCTTCAATATTATAGTAATGTAGTACCAGCTGACTCTCATGTATATTTTACAGCATTAGTTGAGAGAAAATTCGGCATGTACTGTACCTGATATATATCCAAAATAATCTATATTGAATCGAATTGAATCGAATCGAATTGGTAATCGAATTGAATCGCAAGCTCGTGAATGAGAATCAAATCGAATCGTGAAATTTGTGTCAAAACCCAGCCCTAATACTTTGTTTGGGATCTCCTGGACGTCCTTAGGTTTGGTTGTGGACTTCATTTCTATGTTGTCTGTGTGTTATGGTTCTGTTGGGCTCCGTTGTTTGTTATGGTGTTGAAGGGTTGAAGATTTTAGATGTTTGCTGTTGGATTAATGGATCATGTTTCGTTTCGTCTCTTGTAGAAGATGATCATACTGGGTGTGATTGGTGCTGTGGTGCTCATCATCATCCTCATCGTCATCCTCACACAGGTTCTATGAAAACCTCTGTGGCTGCTCACAAACTCTCCATTATTACAGATGATAATTTCCTCCACTCCTTTTCATCCTCCCTGTTTTTCCTTGGAAGTAAGTCGAGACAAATGCTCCACCCCCTGCACCTGTGGCCCCTCCCTTCATCAGCACAAACCAATGGGAAACTACTCTGCTGGAACCCGAGTGACGGTCAGGGAAACAGACTGTGTTTTTTTTGTTGTAAGGACGTGATGGGAAATGTTTAAGGAACTTCTACTACATGCAAGGAATGGCGTTTGAAGGAAGCACATTTTAAATACATGGACAAATCCATGAGCACAAAATAAGGGACTTTTATGAGACTCACAAGGGGAAGTTAACCTCCATTTTACGCCTTAATGTTTCTATTGTATTGTGTGTTCATAAGACACATCAATGTCTACATCTACTGGATGAGCTGCTGTTCTTGATCAAAAGTGCTCAGAGACACAGATGTGATTTCAGCTTCTATTTTGGATCTCTGTGAAATGAACACAATAAGCTAAGCATTGATGGGTCGTCCAGAACGGAAGAAGCCCACACGAGTAGATTTTTATTGTGATGAACGTCTGTATGGGAATTAACCTAAGGAATAAATTACATTATATATTTTCTAAGTATTTTGTACATTTTTGAGAAATGAATTGATGGATTCAAAGGGATCATTGTCAGAAAAATTGTCATTTGTTTATATGTTAATAAATTATATATTAATTAATATTTAATAATCAACCGATAGGGTTTCAATAGTTATAATACGTTTATATGCGAGTATGGGTTCAATAGTTACACTATTACTTAAACTAGTATTCCTAATCATGCGATTACAGGCCTGCAAAAAAATGATCCAACAATACTTTTTTCATGAATCATGTTATTATCATGTTATTAGGAAGCACAGGAAAACTTCTTGTTTGGTTTGTATTATGAATGTGCTCCAAACCTGATGGTAAGTAAATGCTCGCTTTCTTAAACACACAAACACACACAGGCCTTAAACCTAAACCTTTCCTTTGTTTTACTCCTCTTTCTCCCTTCTGTCATTTTAAAAGAATTGTGCATGGTTTTTCATGAGCAACATTTTAAAAGACGTGGTCTGCTGTGAGAACTTTTCCCCTTTCCCATGTGCATTTTCTAACTTTCTCCTGTTCTCATTTATTTGTCTTTACTGTCTCTTACATATCCATCTTTCTCTCTGTAGAAGAAATTGATGATCATGCTTTGCTGTGTGATTCTGGGGATTGTTGTCTTTTCTTACCTTTACAGCTTCTTTTCTTAATGGTAAGAATTCTAATTAATATATAGTATACACATATATAAGGGAGACTGGGGCAAGTTGTCACAAGTAACTGTATAAACTATATATAAATGTGTTTTTTCTCCAGCAGTCTGTGTATTTTAATTGCAGTTTTATAATGATTTTGAATATACTGCCCTCCAAACTAAAATTCCATGGAATGAGACTGTGTTCATCATATAAACCTTTGGGTAAACAAACACATTAAAACCACACTGACATGCATTCACAACTATTTAACGAAGGCGAACAAGAGTATTGTGTGCTTCACATTTTGGGCAAGTCTTCATATACTACCAAGAAGTCTCTTGTGCTCATTAACAATGGTTCTTATTATCCATGGAAACTTTCCATTCCACAAAAGTTTCTTTATGGGGGATTATTTTAAAATGTTCATCAACCTAAGAACAACATGCTTCTTTTAAGAACTGTTCACTGGAGAACCCCAAAGAGTTTTTCTATGGTATCACAGTACAAATTGTGAAATATTATAATTTAAAATCAGTTTTAATATAAATTCAAATGTAATCTATTCCTGTGATGCAGTGCTTAATTTTCAGCATCAGTCTTCAGTGTCACATGATCCTTCAGAACTCATACTAATATGATGATTTGCTCCTCAAGAAACATTTCTGATTATTGAAAACAGTTGTGCTGCTTTGTTTAAAAAAAATCATTTATTTGAAATAAATATTCTGCACTTTTGAACAATTTAATTTCTTTGCCTGAATAGAAGCAAAAATAACAAAATTTCTGACCCATTAAAGCGGTAGTTCACCCAAAAATGAAAACTCTGTCATATATACTCACCTGTGCGTTAAGCCGTAAAGACCTTCGTCATCTTCGGAAAACCAAATTAAGAATTTCGGATGGAATCAGAGAGCTGGAGACCCGCATAGACAGCAAGCAACTGAAAATGTTCCAAAGTCCAGAAACATCGCAGGAATCTGTTCTAAAATAATCACTGTTGACATCAGGGGTTCATCAGAGCAATTATACCAAGTATAGCATTTATGCGCATCACCCTGGCACCGTGATGAACCCCTGAACATTTCAGTTGCGTTGCTGTCTATGCAGGGTCAGACAGCTCTCGGATTCCATCAGAAAAATCTTAATTTGTGTTCCGAAGATGAACGAAGGTCTTACGGGTCTGAAACGACACGAGGGTGAGTAATTAATGACAGAGTTTCCATTTTGGGTGAACTATCCCTTTAATATATATCATCTCAATTGTCACTTTGACTATCTTTCAGCTTGAAGTGCCCTCAAGACCACACTATTAAACTGACTCACAAGATCTCCTGTCCTTGCTGCTTCTCAGTTAGCCTCATATCTCAAGAGATGCACGTCCTGTGTAGTGCTTCATCCAGACAAACCCGTCACACAGAGCACCTGAGCGGCTGAAGCCCAGCGCCTCCTGCCGCACAACCGCAGCTGCACACCAACACATCCGTGCTGCGGCTTCTCCAACATGGACGGTTCTTAAAGAAAGCAGCCCGGCAGACACACTGCCCTTCAAAAGTTTGGGATCAATACGATTTTTAATGTTTTTAAAGAAGTCTCTTATGCTCACAAAGGCTGCATTTATTCGATCAAAAATATAGTAAAACAATAATACTTTGAAATATTATTGCATTTTAAAATAATGGTTTTCTATTTTAATCTACTTTAAAATGTAATTTATTCCTGTGACCAAAGCTGAATTTTTCAGCATCATTACTCCAGTCTTCAGTGTCACATGATCCGTCAGAAATCATTTTAATATGCTGATTTATTATCAATGTTGGAAACAGTTTTTTTTGGAACCTGTACTACTTTTTTCCAGGGTTCTTTGACTGACTAAAAAATGTTAAAAAGAGCAGATTTGTCATCGTGTAACAATATACACTACCGTTCAAAAGTTTGGGGTCATTCGTTCTTTTTTTTTTTTCAGAAAGGAAGTGTTCAATTGATAAAGAGTGATAATAAAGACTCATATTGTTATAAAAGATTTATATTTTAAATAAATGCTGTTCTTTTTAATTGTATTCATCAAATAAGCCTGAAAAAAAGTATCATAGGTTCCCAAAAAAATATTAAGCAGCACAACTGCTTCCAATATTGATAATAAATCAGCATATTAGAATGATTTCTGAAGGATCGTGTGACACTGAAGACTGGAGTAATGATGCTGAAAATAACAGCTTTGATCACAGGAATAAATTACATTTTACAAAAGCCTATATTAAAATAGAAATCTGTTATTTTAAATTGGAATACTAGTTCACAATATTACAGTTTTTTCTGTATTTCTGATCAAATAAATGCAGCCGTGACTTCTTTAAAAACATTACAAATCTTACTGATCCCAAACTCTTGAACAGCAGTGTATATACTAGCCTATATTTGTTTGTCTAGCTATTTCTTTGTTTTTCCTCTGGTGCGCTTTCCCTCATGGTCATGTCTCATCATTTCGTCTTATAGTTCAATATATTGTGTGGTTTTATGTTTTGCTGTTGCTGTTTATTGTTTATAGCTGTAGTAAATGTTTCAATAAGGGATGGTTGTATTTCACGTGTTCTGTAACTATCTATTAAAAAGAGACTTAAGAAGCGTGCTTTTGTTGTAATTTGCTTTAATGCTCACATAGTCAAGGTTTAATCTTTGAAAGGATTTTTTTTAAATACATTTTGTGTAATGTGGATTTAATCTCTAACAGCGACCAATCAGAGGACAGACACCCTGGGATGTTTTGGATCAAGGCAGGTGGCTTTGACTCGGCTGCTTTACATGACAATCAATATTATAATGCCTTCGTTTTAATCCTCTTCTTACCAAATGCGGTCGGTGACCAAAACTCAACCAATGAGTTTTCGGAGATCATATACGTTCGTTGATAGGTTTATAATTCAAGAAATATATTCTTGCCAGTAATAGGCAGCCATAATGACCCGATTTTCACTCCGCGGCCAATAAACTGCCCGTTATAAGCAACAATCCGAACATTTATTGGCTCCCGAAATATAATGAACGAACAAGGGGCGTTGACGATCAGAGCCTCCCGTATGATGGACATCAGTTTGAACCAATCATCTCTCGCCTAATTTACATTCCCGCCACCTCATTGGCTGTTTATTCCAGGGGCGTGTCGTTTGAGTAGAAAGTAGTGGAGTGTGTGTGTATCGTGACAATCCGAAAATGGCGGATGAAAGCGAATTGATTTAACTTTATCGTACAAAAATAAGAATATCAAGTGAAGAACCACAACATTGCACAGGATGAATGTGCAGTCCAACGCGAATTGTTAAGCCTATTTTCACTCGACACTGTCGGCAGAAAGCGAAAGTAGAAGGCTAGGTATTGTTTAAAGGTCTTTTTTGTTTTGTTTCTAGCAGGCTAACGGGCCAGCGCGGGTTGTCAATGTTAGTGCTAACGTTAGTGAATTAGCTGGTTAGCCTCCACTGCCAGGGGCTTGACTTTGCTGCTTTAATCCCACCATATGCTTTTCAGTAATAGAGTAGTTACAACTGAGTCTTGCGATGAAGACAAGCCCACATTTAAGTGGAACTGTATTAGCATTACGTTACTGGTTCTCGGTCAAAAGTAGTGGAGCGTTCGCTCAGGCTAGCCGCTTCAGAACGGAAATACATGTCAGTTATCTGTCACAGCTCCTCGCTGTTTATTTACTTCATGAGCAGCAGATGAAAGATGTTCGAGTGCTTGGCGTTTAAAACGTGTAGTTTTGATTTGTTGTCTGAGAAATGGGAAGTTGGGAGCGTTTAAACTGACTCTGTTGTCTGATCGTACTGCTGGTTTACATAATGACTGTGTCTCCAAGCCTAGTGAGCCTCCTAGCTAGACAGCATTTAACTCTGCTGTTGTGTATGCTGATACGTTAAAGTAAAGGTTGCTGATTTGTTTAGCAGTCTTCCAGTCACTCAAACTGGTTTCAGCTCTATTGATTCATTAACGCAGTTCCACTCGCCGCACCTGATGCCATTTATTGATTACAGCGTATGCAAGGAACCTTCTAGTAATTCATCCCTTCATTTTCAGAGCATGGAAGAGAGTTCGCGTTATAGCAAACGCCTGGTAAGTTTCTCATTTACTCAACAGCTATTACGTGAACTAAATTGCTGTCTGTGGTACATTTGCATGTAGTTTTAACCGAGCTGTAACGGCGGTATACCGTCGACAGCTGGCGCTCTTGGCCTGTAGTCACACCCGAGGGCTTTGTTGCTATTCCAGTGCACGCGTCAAAGGGAAGAGACTGTCAAAACCTCTTTCTCATGTGTTTACACTGCCTTATCACTTAGACCAGAACCCCCCCCCCCCCCAAAAACGGCTGTCAAACTCGCGTCCTGGAGGGCCGGTGGTCCTGGAAAGAGTTAGCTACAACCCGAATTAAACACACATGAACCAGCATAACAAGCTCTTACTAGGCAAAGAAACTTCCATCAGGTGTGTTGAGGCCCAAGTTGGAGCTAAACTTACTGACAGGACACCCTGCCCTCAGGGACCCCGAAGTTGGACAGCCCTGACTTCGACTGTGCCACGGAAGAAGGAAAATAAGAAGAAAGTGAATAGAGCAAGCTAGTGTTATAGAGGCGTTTTTTTGCTTTTGTTAGTTGTATAAATAAAAAGAAAACAAATAGAATGCAAAAAGATTAGAGAAGCTAGGTTTTTTTTTTTTTTAAGAAAACAAGCTGTTAGTAAATGAATAACTGAATGAATGGCAAGTCTAAAAGGGGCAATTTTTTTAAAAGAATAGATTTAGAATAGAGAGTGCTAGAGTTAGAGGCTCAGATAAAGATGGAAGAGATGTGTTTTTAGCCGATTCTTGAAGATTGACTCAGCTGCTCAGATTGAGTTCATTTCTGTGTTAATCTGTGTATTGTTACCTCAACGTCTTATTTTGTTTTCTGCTTTCAGCGGACTGGCACACGGCGGCGTTACCAAGATGACAGCATTTCAGATGATGAAATCGAAGGGAAGAGGTCCTTTGACGTTGACGAGAAACTCCAAAGTGATCGATACAACTCAGATCTGGTCAAAATTATGGATGGGAAAGGTGCGTTTTGGACCTTGCTTGTTGTTTAGTTCCTGCACTGACTTATGGTGAGCTCCATGCGCTGAGTTTCGGTTCCTCTTATCCTAGCTAACCATATTGTGAGTTTTCTTTGCCACTGCCACCAATGATTTGGTTATGAAGCAACATTTTCTTTAAAGCTGTTTTGAAATACTCAAAACTTGCCGTTATTTGGAGATCCAAGTTAACGGTGCATGGTGTTCTTTGCAGACTTCACCTTGGAGTACATCCAACGGGAGGGACTCCGGGACCCCATTATCTTCAAGAAAGCAGATGGTCTTGGCATAAAGTATGGCCCATTTCATGATGCCAGTGTTTGTGGCCACTGAACCCATTTGAAAGCTCTTTATATTATCTGTCTTTTGTAGGATGCCTGACCCAGACTTTAGTGTCAGTGATGTGAAATTGTTTGTGGGTAAGAAGGTTTTTGTTCCTCTCTCACTCTCATGCCTTGAGCATTTTTATTATCGGTGACACCTGCTAACAGTCCCTCCCCTACCTTTGCTCTGATAGGCAGTCGCAGGATGGTTGATGTGATGGATGTGACCACTCAAAAAGGCATCGAGATGTCAATGGGACAGTGGAGGAGATACTACGAGACGCCGCCTTCTGAACGTGAAAAGCTGTATAATGTGATCAGCCTGGAGTTCAGTCACACAAAACTAGAGCATCTAGTCAAGAGACCTACCTCGGTATGTGCACACGCAATTAGTAGTCAATAGGGTTGGGCCGATGGCTGATAGACATCACAATGTTGAGCCGGCATCGTGACCCCCCCCCATACCCCCCGCAATCCGCCACATCCCAATACCGTGTTCGGAAAGAAAATGTGTAGGTGGAACCCCTAAAGGGAATAAATACGAGATGGGAGGAAAATATATATTTCAATATTTTTCCTCTCAGTTATATAATTGGGTAATTATACTACATATATATTTCCGCATCAGGGAGCCGCTATTATACCTGGCATTGAAACTGGCATCGTGCTTTTGAATGCTTTGTTTCATTTTCACTTTCGAGATTTGCGATAGCACATACTCTGTTTATACTATGGAGCAGCAGTACTTAAGTTACCACACATTTTACAAGATTATATGTCTGTCAGTGGTACTGAGGATCTGCAAACCATTCGCCATCATCCTCAGTCAACTCTTCTTACTCTGTTTATGTGGTAAGTGAAATTTTATGTACTGTATTGTAACAGGCAACCGTTACACCGTGTCTACACCGGACGCGACGGTTGTCGTGCTTTCCACATCAGCTAAAGTCTGTCTACACTGGACGCGACAAAGCGACCTTTGAAAATCATTTGAAATTTGTCAAATGTCAGCACGTCATAAATAGAATGCGGCAGCAATTTACTGTCAGGGATTTGTCATGTCGCGCCACGCCGCATCCAGTGTACACAGCGTCACTGATTATAATGAGTTCTATAGACTGATCTATATATAATAAATATCTATTATAGATCAGTGTTCTATAGCGTTTTGTCGCGCCATGCCGCTCGCGTCTGGTGTAGACACGGAGTTAGGAATCGTGTTTTCCCTTATAGGATTCACGCTTCAGGCACCCCCTAACTCACACCTCCCCCCCGCTCGCCCCCATCCCCCGATGTCATCGTCCATCTCGATGTTTCACTGTAGACATCATCCGATGCCAATTTTGTAGACATCGTCCAACCCTAGTGGTCAACCGATATCGAGTGTTTGCTAAATGTCTGTAATGATAAAATCTTTTGGCACTATTGAATATTAACAAAAATGAATGTGATATCAAATGATAATACAATAATAAAAATAATATTGTTATACTATTATTGTATGATAATAATATAATGAATCCAATTAAATGATTAGAAATAATAGTATGTGATTTAAAATATCAAAGCAGCACTGGAGGGTTATTAATATAGGATGCAATAAAAACAGATGAAGCATTGGCATTATTTAAGCAAATTTTATGAACATTGTTGGTAGTTGTCATCTCAGCAAAATACATTTTCGGGTTGACCTCTACACAAGCATTCATGCCTTTTTTTTGTGCGAAACATTTTATGTGTTGGCTTGTTTTAATTAGGTTGATATGATTGACTGGGTGGACAACATGTGGCCAAGGCATCTTAAAGAAAGCCAGAGAGACTCCACCAATGCCATTATAGACATGCAGTACCCTAAAGTACAGAAGTGAGTTGTTTTGCTTTATTAATTCACACAGTTCCATTTAAACCTTTTTTGTTTGAACACTAGGGCAATGTGAACTTGCTTTATGAAGATTGTTCATATCAGTCGTGTGTGTTTTTCAGGTATTGTCTGATGAGTGTCGAGGGATGCTTCACAGATTTCCACATAGACTTTGGTGGCACATCAGTCTGGTATCATATCCTCAGGGGAAGGAAGGTGAGTGCTTTCTTAAAGGTACAACGCTATGTAGTTCAGAATGAAATGCTTCAACAAATACTTCCAACTTCAACAGAAATAGTATGTGAAACAGAATGCATAATGCAGTAATTAAACATTTCAAACAGTGTTATGCTTCTATGTGACATCAACATGTTGCATGTTTAATTCATGGAGTGCTTTCAAATTTTCATGGGAAATATTTAGCACAGTTCATCCAATTTGGTCTAAAATGTCTTAACATTGTCTAGTATAATTAAATAAGTCATGAAAGCATTCATGACTGTAATTACTTCGAGTTCAGAGGTCAGGCTGTCAAGGGTCTACAGATTAAAATCTTTCTTTTCAAAATTTGCGCACATTTAACAGCCATATTTATTAATGTGCATTCCCCCTGTAAACAACTAAACTAAACAAAAATGCTGTAAATAAAAGGTTACGTCAGCCACATTGCACTGTGGGATATGGTATTGCATGCATGCAGTCTGTTCTGTCTGTTATACTGCATATTTAGGCAATATAGTAGGCTATCGGGTTATTGTTGCTTACAGACAATACTATGTGCAGTGTAAATGCTATATACTGCAGAAATTATAATGGTATTATAGTAGCAAGCTATTTCAAATGTGCACTACCATTCAGAAGTTTTGTTGGGAAGTTTTTTTTTAATGTTTTTGAAATCTCTTCTGCTCAGCAAGGCTCCATTTTATTTAATACATTCTGTAAAAGCAGTAATATTGTGAAATATTAAAATGTTATATTTTATGCAACTTTCTATTTGAGTTTATTTTATAATGTAATTTATTTCTGTGAACAAAGTTGAGTTTTCAGCCTCATTACTCCAGCCTTCAGTGCCACATGATTCTTTAGAAATCATTCTAATACTCTGATTTGCTGCTTAAGAAACATCTGATTATCAATTATGAAAACGGTTGTGCAACTCCATATTTTTGTAGAAACGGCAACACATTTTTTCAGGATTCTTTGATGAACAGAAAGATCAGAAGAACAGCATTTACTTTGTAACAAATCTTTGTAACATTATAAATGTCTTTGCTGTCACTTTTGGTCAATTGAATGTGTCCTTGCTGAATAAATGTTAATTTCTTAAAAAAAACTGATTGACCCCGAGTTTTTGACCAGTAGTGTAGTTAGAAATTTGTGATTTCTTAGTGCTTTAAACCATTAAATGTGATGAGACTCATCTTCTTTCTCAGCTCTAATTGCTATCGGGCTGCTTGCTCGTTTTGGATCAGCCTCTCCTTCTCAAATCATCTTGTTCTCCATAATTGCAGCATTTATAAACTTTCCGAACCTGTGTGTCAGTCAACCCATCTGATGTTTCATTATGGCCTGTCCTTATTGACCTTGTTGTGCTGCATGATCTCAGGTGTTCTGGCTGATCCCGCCCACACATCAGAACCTGGAGCTCTATGAGAACTGGGTGTTGTCAGGGAAACAGGGTGACATCTTTCTTGGCGATAAAGCCACGATGTGCCAACGGATTGAACTGAAGCAAGGCTACACGTTCATGATCCCCTCAGGTACACATGCTCATCATGCTTTAAACGCTTTAGGTAGGAATCTCACAGGTTTTCTCAGACCAAACCACACTGTTTGTGTGTGTGTAGGGTGGATCCATGCAGTTTACACTCCAATGGATACGCTGGTGTTTGGGGGAAACTTTCTGCACAGCTTTAACATTCCCATGCAGCTCAACATTTACAACATTGAGGACCGCACACGAGTGAGCACTCAAACAAACACTTGATTATTATTCCGTTTGATGCCCATTTGTGAACTTTTTCTGACTGTCTCTGTGGTTTATCCGTGCAGGTCCCTACTAAGTTCCGCTACCCTTTCTACTTTGAGATGTGCTGGTATGTGTTGGAGCGTTACTTGTACTGTCTGACCAACACGTCTCACCTCACACCTGAGTTCCAGAAGCACTCACTGGGCATTGGTCAGGGCACAACCTTTTTTTAACCAGCTAATAGCACATCAATACAACCGTGATTACGTTGACACACCTGTTTTGTGCTTCACAGGGCTGACGAAGGAGGATGTGATTAAACAAGGAGGATTTAATAGTGATGCAGAAAATGTTGAGAAAGAGGAGGAGAAGGTGAAGGAGGAGCCAGAGGAAGAGGCAGCATCTCCTGCTCGTCCAGGGGTGAAAGTTCACCTGACACCCTTAGAGCTGGAAGGGCTTTGGGAATTACTGCACAGGTTGGAGGAATTGCCAGCACACAAGAAATGTGTTCCATCAGGCATCAGAAATGCCCCAGCACTGCTCAGTGACATACGGGTATGAACATAAACGCCATGTGGCCATAGAAATATAGTTGTTGTTTTTTTCAGTAACATAAGCTCATAGAATTTTTCTGTTTTTCTTTCTGTCCCAACAGAAGCTGCTAGAGGAACATGCCAATGATAACCCCAAATTGTCTTACACTGGAAAACCAATTGTCAAATGGCCCAAAAGGGTAGGTTATACACTGACCACCATTTCATACAGCATGTACAGATGTGGTGAGTTGAAGTAAAGGTGTGTCTGCTTCTGTCTAGCCCTCGTGGTATGAGCCGCCGCCGCCTCCGTCTCTGCTGTACCGCCCACGCGCTCCCGGTTCAGCCCCCGTGTTGCCGCCGGTACCTCGACCCGTGAAGCCGTCTTCCTCCATCTCAGCTCTGAGACGCAGGCGCGTGCGCTGCAAGCGCTGCGAGGCCTGTCTGCGCACTGAGTGCGGCGACTGCAACTACTGTAGGGACATGAGGAAGTTTGGAGGACCAGGCAGACTCAAGAAGAGCTGTGTTCTCCGTCAGTGTCTTGCAGTGAGTATCTGTGTTCAGTGTTAATGTCATCAGTAAAATTACTGAAATAAAAATGTAACATTTTTAAAGTTTTGTCCAATACATTTATGCTACTTTTTTAAAATATTGATAATAATCAGAAATGTTTCTTGAGCAGCAAATTGGCATATTAGGATGTTTTCGGAAGGATCATGTGACACTGAAGACTGGAGTAATGATGCTGAACATTCAACTAAAAATAATATTCAAATATTGTATATTCATATAGAGCATATTAAATGGAGAATGGTTATTTTAAATGGTAATAATATTTTGCAATACTTCTGTTTTTAAAATAAATGCAGCCTAGGTGAGCATGAGACTTTTTTCAAACGCATAATAAAAAATGCATCAACCCCAAACTTTTGAATAGGAGTGTATGTAATTGTGCTTATTGTTGTCATTTAAAATTTAACACCTGAAATTAAATGTGGTGTTAGTCAGAGTAAAATTGACTTGTCCATGTTAATGAATGAATACAATTTGACAGAAATATTGTCTAAAGGAAAGCATTGTCAAGAAAAACTAAAGCATAAGTTGTATAAAAATGAACTATGTTTGAGTGTTGTATCTCACGCTTGTGTTGCGTTTCTAGCCGGCGCTACCTCATACTGCAGTATGTGCCATATGTAAGGAAGGCTATCAAGAGTCTGAAGACTCAGAATCCGTCCAAACGCTCATGGAATGCTCTGAATGCGCTCGGATCACTCATCCAGAATGTATACAGGTACGTGTCTGTCCCACATCTTGCTTGTATGGAATTGGCTGTTATATGTACTGTTATGTTAATGCCACATGTGTATATTGCAGGTGCCCGGTGAGGGTATTATTAATAAGGACCTTCCCAGTTGTTGGGAATGTCCAAAATGTGTCCAGGCCAAAAACATAGAGGTATGCTTTCTGGAAATTTTCTTTTTTTTAAACGCAACAAGTCATCCTGTTTAAACAAGCCTTTGCTTGACTCACTCCTCGAATGATAATGGAGTCTAATTTGATATGATTGTGTCTACATATATATATCTATATCTATATATATATATATATTTTTTTTTTTTTTTTTTTTTTCTTCACGGAAGCTCTTCCAGTAGTAGTGAGGAAGAAGAAAAGAACAGACAGCAGCGTATCTAACAGCAGTCACTTGTCTGGTCCTCCGGCTAAGCGGGCATACAGAGAAGGGATTGGGGTGGGGGGTCTGCGTATAGGGCGCAAAGGTCGCCCACCCCTCTCCCCCTCCTCCCTGCCTCTGACCCGCTCCAGACGGCAGCCGCCCCCATCCCAGAGACTCTTGCTGCAGCACCAGCAGAACAGGAGGAGAGCAGGAGCACTGGAGTTACAGCTCAGGAAAAGGGTATGTATGCACACAGGTGCACATACAGTACATATGGTTTACAGATATAATGTTGCTTTCCATTCATTACATTTACATTTGTTGGACAACATATTTATGACAACCTTTATAGTCAGAAGTTTTTTTTTTTATGTGCTTGAAAGAGGTCTCTTATGCACATTATGGCTGCATTTATTTGATCAAAAATATTGTAAAAATTATTACATATTTCAATATCAAATAACTGCTGTTTAAATATATTTTAAAATGTAATTTATTTCTGTGATGAAAAGCTGTATTTTCAGCATTATTACTCCAGTTTTCAGTGTCACATGATTCTTCAGAAATAATTTTGTAATATGCTGATTTGCTGCTCAAGAAACATTTCCAGTTATTATAAATGTTGAAGCAGCTGTGCTGCTTATTTTGTGGAATACATTTTTCCAGGATTGTTTGATGTATATAGAAAGTTCAAAAGAAGGTAATTTATTTGAAATTTAAAACTTATACAATTTACTGTTACTTTTGATCAATTTAATGCAATCCGCTGCCTGAAATGAAAGGATTCGTTTAAAAATTTAAAAGAAAACATACTAGTCCTAAACTTGTGAACCGTTAGTTGTAAGTTGGAATATCTTGCATCCGACTAAGGATAGAGCACCGTATGAGGACGGACAGCTTTATAGACATACAAAAATGAAAGGCACTTTTTCAAAACTACAAGCTCTAATCTCATTGGCTTACTGCACATAGTTTCTGGGAATTTTTTTTATTTTATATTATATACAATTTAAGTAGTTATGTTTTCTGAAGATTTCATGGCATTTATTATTTGAATTATTAATGTTAAAAAAAGTTAAAGATAGAAATATAAAAAAAAAAAGATATGAGTTGAATTTACATATGTACATATCCTCTCTTTCCTCCCCTTTTTGTCTTATGCTCCCTTCCTGTTTTAAGTGGCCGGTTCAGTCAAAATAGGTTGCAATGTGAATCAGGCTTTCTGATGATTGTCGTGTAATGCTGCATGTCTGATTTCCTACTTTCTTTTGCAGATAAAATTAGAAAGGAACAAAATCCTCCAGTCGGTGAGTGTTTTGAGCCTATAACATCTGCATCCCTCATCGCAGCGCAACTGTAATCCTGCTTTTCCCATTCTCTCACACACTCTCTCTGTCGCTCTCGGCTGTGCTTTCGTTCTCTCTATTTCTGTCTGTCTCTCAGACCCGTTCGTCTGTCTCTCTTTCTCCAAAGCTCCTGCGTCAGCGGAGTATGGAGAGAGGGGGCGCAGTTAGAGCGGGACCCGGACGGAGCGTTTCCCATGGCCGAGGGATGTCCTCCTGTCGTGGAAGAGGGGTAAGACGCCGGGGAGGTGGCCGAGGGGGAGGTCTGAGAGAAAGAATGGAGATGGAGGTTGAAAGAGATGACTCTGTGGAAGAAGAACAGGAGGAGAGGAAAGAGAACGGACAGTATAATGGTAAAGAGAACCGACCTCAGAGACGAGGGGGTAAAGCCGGTGAAGATGAGAATGGAGACGGTCATCGAAACGGAGAGAGCGAGGAGAGCAGTGAGGGAGGAGAGGCCACTCCATCTGACACTTCTGTGGTGCTAAGTGATGAAGTCAGAGGCCAGGGGTCCTGCGTCACGGTGACGTTACAGCCGTCGAGGGGTAGGCGTGACCCTAGCGCCATTGTTCCCAAACTGGAAGCCAACTTGTCTTCTAGAAGCCTTCCTCAAAACCACAAAGCCCTGCTCCGTCCCCCACTGCGAAATGGCGCCCCTCGTTCAGACGGTCCTCATTCCCCTGCGGACAGATTGCACGTAAACAAATCACTCGCTCTTTCGTCATCACCACACACTCTGACCAGAAGCGCATCCAAACACTCGCACATGGTGCGGAGTCTGAGATCAAACTTGAAAGATTCCCCTCACCGACTGCCTCGAGAGAGAATTGTGAAAAAGACTCGATCGGAAAAGGCGAAGTCTTCCGACTCTTGTCCCAGTTCCACCTTGCGGCCCTCAGCGGAGCAGAACGGAGGGAACGAGCCAGGCTGGGAGAGAGAGGTTTGGGTGTCCGTGTTCCGCTACTTGACTCGTGCAGAGCTGTGCGTTTGCATGGCTGTTTGCAAGAGTTGGTACAAATGGTGAGTGCATGATTACCACACATCTGCCTGTTCCTGTGGCTGTGTTAAAAAATCTAGTGAGCTACCTTGTTGTTTACTGTCAACATAAGGAGGTTCTTTCTGAAACGGCGTACTAACTGAAACGAACCTTATAAATGACTGATGGGAAATGCTCTACATGGGCAGCAACCCCATACAGGTGCATCTCAATTAATTCGAATGTCGTGGAAAAGTTCATTTATTTCAGTAATTCAACTCAAATTGTGAAACTCGTGTATTAAATAAATTCCTCTTGACAATCCCCATAGATTCTACTATGGAGTTCAGGTTCAGGGAGTTTGCACCAGCAAAATCAAGCACAGTAACACCATGGTTATTGAACCAGCTTTGGTGCTTTTGGCAGTGTGGGCAGGTGCCAAGTCCTGCTGGAAAATGAAATCAGCATCTCCATAAAGCTTGTCAGCAGAAGGAAGCATGAAGTGCTCTAAAATTTCCTGGTAGATGACTGTGGACTTCAGAAAACACAGTGGACCAAAGTCCTCTTTTCAGATGAAAGTAAATTTTGCATTTAATTTGGAAATCAAGGTCCCAGAGTCTGGAGGAAGAGTGGAGAGGCACAGAAACCATGTTGCTTGAAGTCAAGTGTGAAGTTTCACAGTCTGTGATGATTTGGGCTGCCATGTCATCTGCTGGTGTTGGTCTACTGTGTTTTTTGAAGTCCACAGTCAACTCAGCCATCTACCAGGAAATTTTAGAGCAATTCATGCACTTAATTCTGCTGACAAGAGGAAGATGAGAGACACCAGACCCACCAATGCAGATGACCTGAAGGCCGCTATCAAAGCAACCTGGGCTTCCATACCACCTCAGCAGTGCCACAGGCTGATTGTCTCCATGCCACGCTGCACTGATGCAGTAATTCATGCAAAAGGAGCCCCTACCAAGTATTGAGTACATGTACAGTAAATGAACATACTTTCCAGAAGGCCAATTCACTAAAAATGTTTTTTTTTTTATTGGTCTTATGAACTATTCTAATTTGTTGAGATAGTGAATTGGTGGGTTTTTGTGAAATGTGAGCCACAATCATCACAATTAAAAGAACCAAAGACATAAAACTACTTCAGTCTGTGTGCATTTAATTTATTTAATACACCAGTTTCACAATTTGAGTGGCTTAATTACTGAAATAAATGAACTTTTCCAGGACAATCTAATTTATTTTTTTTTTTCCCGTAATTGCGATGCACCTGTATACTCCATGCAAATAGTGTATTGTAGGGCCTGCCATGAAACTTAATTTTTTTTCGTTTTTTAAATGTGTCGTGCTTGCACTGGACGCATTGTATGGCCATGTAATTTGGCCAAAAATATATACATTTTTAAAGGAGTCATATGATGAGATTTCAGTTTTTCCTTTCTCTTTGGAATGTTACAAACTCTTGGTGCATAAAGAAGATCTGCAACGGTATTTAACACGCCCCCACATATCTAGGTCATTATGTGGGAATATTTGCATAATGCGCACAAATGTGCACGCAAAGAAAGAAGGAATGACTTTTATTCTGGCTGTAGTTCTGTTGTTGCCGCCGACGCCCATGGTCGTGTGAGATGCTGGTTGTTTCATGTGAAAGCGGGAAAAAATACTTTGTTTGGCTTCCAAAAGCGGACACCAATGACTAGAAATCAGTGGTTAAGGTGTATTTACAACAATGTTCCAGAACATTTCAACCCAAATATTCAGATGTGTCCAGCGCATTTTAGGGAGGACTGTTTCCTGATCCTGGCAGAGTAGAATACAATGCTGGCTGTTCTGACTCTCAGACGGCTAAGCTACGTTTATATATACTATATATTTTTTTATATATATATTTTAATAGGAATTTGCCACTGACGATTCAAAGTGAGTTTTGAGCAGTGTAGAGTAGAGTTTGTCATTTCTACAGTCACAAATGCAGACATGGTTTTATGTTTTGCCGGAGCGATGCAATGGCCGCTACAACGGTGTTAAAAAAGACGGTTTCTAAGTCATTTATATCACAATTATGCCCCACTGGATGCAACAAATGCCTCTTTTATAATGGGTTTTAATGTTTTTTTCTCATCGCTCCGGCCGGACAGGGCAGGACAGGGCATCACAGTATGTTAAGGGGAGCGTAACATTTCCGTCACACGCTGAGGTATTCGGCCAATCACAACGCCACTGGATAGACTGGACCAATCAGAGCCCACCATCGCTTTTCAGAAGCCTGATTGAGCTTTGCTAAAAAATGCGACGACATTTCAGAAAGGCGGGGGCCATGTTCTTTTAGCAACATATAGACACCTTTAATAAATAATAATAACAACAATAGCTATTGTAATTCACCTTGTCCAACTAAAACTGGAAATTATACAATTTTAATACAAACTGTTAAATGGCTTATATATATATATATATAATAAATATACATAGTATAATAATATACTATAGTATATTAGATATATATATATATATAAAAGTATGATTTTTTTTTTTTGTACATTAAGCACATCAAGCACTTTTATTTTGGTGGAAAAATGCAGGAGGCCCTTAAAACCTCACGTTATGTTGACAACAGGTAGTTTGTTTATCTCATTACAATTTTGGGAAAATGGTTGGCGCTTTTTCAAGTGTACTTAAACTAATGGAGAGATGGAGTATGTGTAGAGCAGCATTTACTGTGAACCGAGATGCTAAAAACACCGGCTCATGAGCTGCTCATGTGTAAATAAACACAGTGCCACGCTTCACTCTGAAACATGCAGTGAATATATTATTTTATTAAATCACAACCGTAGCAATTAGATCTTTTTTTTTTTTATTAATTGTGCAGCCCTACAAATATTTCTCTGCAAAAAATCAGGCCTTAACATGTTGCTAAGATAACAGTATGCCACTCTAAGCATAAACATACCATGTACACACTGAGTAAATTAGTCGTTAATATCTTTTGGTGTTGCATGAAATGTGTATTTATACTCAACATTTCCCACTCTTTGTCGGCCATCTTGGATTATTGATGCAATGCATTCTAGAATTACCTTCATCATGAAGTATACACTCGATGCTGCATCAGAATAGAAGGTATCTTGCCCATGATACTTTAAATGTTGCCTATGATGGCAGCTCACTAGACTTTGGAACAAATCAAAAATGTGTGTTTGTTCTAATACACTGGTGTGATTATAGGGGCTGTGACAAGCGTTTATGGACGCGAATCAGTCTGAGCCGCTGCCGCTCTATAAGTCCACAGGCCCTCACGGGCATCATCAAACGGCAGCCTGTCACACTGGACCTCTCCTGGGCCAAAATCTCCAAGAAGCAGCTCAGCTGGCTCATCAACCGCCTGCCAGGTGCCTGTTCTCCCATCACCACTGCATCTGTTTTAATACACAGTACATTTTATGATATTATTTACAGGCAGCTCTCTCACAGGCCTTAAAGATCTGGTGCTATCAGGGTGCAATTGGGCGTCAGTCTCTGCACTGAGCTCTCCAAGCTGTCCTTTACTGCGCTCTTTAGACCTGAGCTGGGCCGACGGTGTCAAAGATGCACAAATCAGGGAGCTGCTGAACCCACCAGGTAATCCTAAGACAACTCAACTGTTATTTGTTGCTATTTCCTGTATTACATGGTGTGTGATATTGACAAAAAAAAAAGTCTCTATTTTCTGGGATTTTGATGATAATGATAATTAGACCGAGTGTGTTTGTGCTGGTGCCTTGGCTGGTTGTGGTCTGTCATGGACAGCTGACTGCCTAAGCTTGTCGTATTCTGTGCAGTGGTCAGTTCACAGCAGTATTTCAAATTAATTTCCATTATGGGGCAATATTTGTCCCCTTAAACTAATTTCAAGGTCATTTTTACCTTTTTTTTACTCAACTACATGTATGTATCATCTTTTGTCAAATTGTTACTTTTATCAATAATTTCAATTAGAATAATAAGACATTTACAATTAAAATCAACAAAATCCATCTTTGCACTGCAGCGGTGGCACAGAAGGTGCATCTGAAAAGGCATGTATTTACACACTTTAATGCAGCTCAAAAGTGGGTTGCATGCATTTACAATTGCATTTTTTATTTTTTTAAAAGTAATATTTAATTATGAAATGGTTTTAAGAAATTGAAATGGTGATTTAAGTATGAAACACAAACCGGTAGTGGGTGGTGGCAAGTCACTGTCTTAATGGAATAGTTAATATTTTGGGTGAACCATGCTTTTAATGAGTTAAACCATTAAGTCATTCGTTCAGCTGGCTGATTCATTTGACCATTTAATCATTCATTAAATTGATTCATTCAAAATGCAGATTCACTCACTTATAAAGCACTGCTATGTGTTGCTTGGAGATGCAAAACAAGACACAAGAACACATGAGTGGCATACCTAATATCGTAATTTTTAATGATGTGCAAACTGAAATTATCGTAGGCGATACTTATCGCGCACCACTCCTTGAATCCCGTGTCTGTGTGTCTGTAGGCAGTGATAACCGTTCCCAGATGAAGAACATGCAGTGCTTGTGGCTGTGTGGTCTGGAGGTGACCGAAGCCACGCTGAGGCTGATCATCAGACACATGCCTCTGCTCACTCGTCTGGAGCTCTCGCATTGTCCCATCACAGATGGTGCTCTCAACCTCCTCAGCGCCGTGGGCTCCTCCACACGCAACACACTCACACACCTCAACTTAGCAGGTACGCAAATGCACACCAACCCGTTTAAAGATCCCAAATAAGGAGTGGACACATTAAACACGAATGAACCATTCTTCCCTGTTTGATGTCGTCGTCAGGTTGCAGCCGCCTGACAGACCGTTGTCTGGTGTATCTGCGGCGTTTGTCCTGTCTCTCCGTACTGGACCTGGGCGGCTGCAAAGGGGTCTCGCGGCAAGCGTGCGAAAGCTTTATCTCCGAGCTGTCTGTCAATGCCCTCTACTGCCTATCAGATGACAAGCTCATCCAGAGGATATCGTAAAACCCGCCCTCCTCGGGGAGAGAGAGACTTTGTGAATATTTGTTTGACTGAGAAGGACTGCAGAGTCCGAATGTGTGTGAGTGATGGCTTCTGTAGGTCTGTAGGGAGGCTCTCTGACAGAGGACCGGGTTTCATGTATAGCAGCTTAGGAGGGAGGGGCTCAAAGCATCCAGGGTGGGGCTTATGTATAAATAGGTCTGGGTGATGAGTATTCTTTTGTAGTTAACTATTTCACTTTTTTCTGTGTTCACACAAACACTGCAATTGGCAATCAGATCGGTTCTCAGGCCTGTCATGCCATGGGCTCTTCTATTAAAGAGATCAACAGGTGCTATTCCTTTACAGTTTGATTTCTATTTCAGAGCAGCTTTCTGTCTGCCTTTAAAAACCTTCGCTTCTACTGTTGTCTGATACTCTAATCCATTGTCCAGATCCTATCATCTAGACGCAGATTCATTTATCCTCAGTAGTGTGGAGGTTTTGCATTGCATTTCTTTTTTTCCCCCCACTCATCCCCTTACTTTAAATGTCATTTTACTTGAGGAATACCTTTTTGTTCTTAATTCCTCTCCCTCCTTAATACCTGAGAGTATAGAGATATATAAATAAACACCCTTGTGTAAATGTATTCCTCTCCTGTAGTAGAAGTTTTTCCACTTTTTTTCTTTCTTTTTCAAGAAAATAAAAATAATGATAAAAATGTGAGCTTGAATTGATTTGAATTAAGTGGAGAAGCCGAAATCTGCATTGGTTAACCGATTAGCTAATTGCTGTGTGATTGGTTTCGATGACTTACAACACTGGATATAAATTAATTCCAATGGCTGCCCTGTGTTAGTATGGTGGGTAGTCATATATTGCACATGATGATTCATTTATTCACCATAGAATTTGGCAGCCGAATGTCTTCATTCAACCATCAACAGGGAAAAAGATTACGGCTTTTATTGTTCCTGCCTAGTGTACAAATCTGATTTCAGAAGACTGATTTCAGCTCATCCCTGTTTTGATGCTGATAAGATGAACTTTTCAGTACGTTCACTCTGTTCTCAGGTGGGTTTCTAAATTCAGTACATACTGATGTCTGATCTCAAAATGTTTATGAATTCAGCAATGTGCTATTCAGATTCTGTCTGGTTTTAAATGAGTTTGTACATTCAGGACACAAATGTTGTCTGATCTCAGATGAGTGTTTAAATTTAGCACATGATCCAGTCTAAGAAATCCCTGTCTGATGTTATTTGGTGTCAGATAAATATCTGCTTCTGATGTTGTGGTCATTAGGGCTGGGTTTTGACACAAATTTCACGATTCGATTCTCATTCACAAGCTTTCGATTCGATTACCGATTCGATCTCGATTAATTAATTTGGATACATGTGCATGCCAAATTTTCTCATGGAAAAAAATCTCTCAACTAATGCTGTAAAATGTAGCCTACATGAGAGTCAGTTGGTACTAAATTACTATAATATTGAAGGTTAAAATTGACTGATTTGTTAAAATTACACTTAAAGTTTTTAAAATGGTTACAATTACATAATATTTCTACTTCAATTAGGTTTTTTTTAAATATAAACATAATGGTGGCTGTCATAAAACTTGATGTATTTATTCAAACATAAATTAAACCTTGAAGAACTGTAAAATGTATAATGAATATGTATATGTATTTAGCAAAATGCCCCTCTCTACAATTTATTTTTCTATCTGACTAATGAGTTTATGGTCACCGAATATGTTTTTCTGAGGTAAATGTGACGGAAAAAAAAAAAAACACCGTAGTGGATCATTGTTTACAAAACCGTATATATTGGAATTGTTGGCTTGAAACATCTGATTGACCGAGAATTACAATGAGACTGGATACGGATTGTAAAGTTGTACTCTCTTTTAACACCTTCGGATGTTTAGTCATGTTTATTTTGTGCTGAAACTGATCCTCCAAATTAATATCAGTTCACTTGCACCTCGCGCTGCCGCGTCTGTTGATCTGAGGCGCTACAGCGATCTGTCACTTCACATTAAACAGCACCAAAGCGGCATTTATTGTTTAAATATTGCAATACAATGGACAGAATTTGAAATCTGAGACTGTTTCATATTAAAAGTACCAAAGCACAATGTGTGATATATTGGATGGGAAGTGCCCTTCAACATTCTGTCCATTAACTGAAAACAGGCTAGAATAATCGATTCTTGGGATTTAAGAATTGATATTGTTCCATAAAAATTATAATCGATTAATAGAGAAATCGATATTTTTTACCCAGCCCTAGTGGTCATGATGCTGATTATCTGATTTCAGATAACTATAAATTCAACTGTTGCTCTGATTATCTCAGAATGGTTTATAAATGCTCTAATGCTGAGTTCATTAGAACAAACCCGTCTATTCTAAGGTGGTTTTATAAATTCAAAACATTCAAGACTGCTGCAGTCTGATCTCAAATGTTTAGCGACATGCCATTCCAATTCCGGTCTTAAATTAATTTTGTTAGACATGAACATACATCTGCATTACACTTCTTTGTCAAGGATAACACAAAGCAACGACTTATTTCCATTGTGGTCCTTGATATTAGAAGAAAACGCTTTTTGTGACGACAGGCATTTTTGGCATACATACTAATTACAAAAAGCATAATTTTCACTCTCAAACACGCACCACAGAGGCAATCTTCACAGCAGTACAATAATCCAAATCTGTCAAATTTTAGACCGCCCATCTAAAAACAACTTTTACTAAAACCCTCATAATCTGTCCTTAATGTCCGAAGGCAACTTATTCCACTCCTGTGCACCTGAATACGTCCATACAAAGCCTTAACCTTACATCAATTAAGATCCATCTAGTAAAATGACCATGTCGTAATTTAACCTGGGAAAAATAAGAATTAAAATACACTGGAGCTCAATTATTAATTATTTTATGTACCATTTTTAGATTCAAAAGTGCCAATCTTTTTTTAATAGTTAACCATACAAAAGTGTCCATTTTCCATTTGACTAAAACATTGTAATCATAAAACTAATCTCACCAATTTTTGTGACTTCTGTAACAATCCACATTTTGCCATCCACATTCTAGATAAATCAATCATCCAAGAGTTGCATGCATACTCAAAATGACATTGAACACGTCTTATAGCAAGCACCCTTAAACATTCATGATCTAAAAAACTAGTATATCTTGGATTTTTTTTTATTCTAGCATGTACTTTCCGCAACACTTTCCAAACCATATTTACTCCACTTAAATTATCTAAAACACAGCCAAGATAACAAACCGATTTTCTATTTGCTAGGACATAACCATCAACTTTGATTGCCAAGTCCTTTGCCTTATGCAATTTATAATTTGACCCAAAGAGAGAATGGATAGATGTAATAAAAGCTTATTTTCAGTCAGTCATTCCTTCACCTTAACCAGCTCCTCACCTAATTCCTCCTGAATTCGTTCAGTCTCCATATCTGCAACTAAAAGAGCAGCATCATCAGCATATAAAAACATATTTCCCTCACATGCAGCCTGAATATCGTTTATATATAATAAAAACAATAGCGGACCAAGTACGCTACCCTGCAGAACCCCATTATTTAAGACACAATATTCAAGACACAATGCCATGATCTCAGATGAGTTTATAAATTTAGCACATGATCCTGTCTGATCTCACGTCTGTCTTATGTTAATTTATCTCGGATCAATTCTGTTTCTGATGCTGTCTGATCTCAGATCAATTTACAAATTCTAGTGCATGATGCTGGCTCATCTCAGGCAAGTTTATAAATTCAGCTGAAGATGCTGTCTGATCTCAAATGAGTTTATAAATTGTCATCATGATGCCACCTGGTTTCAAATAACGAACACAATGCTAAATGATCTCAGATAAGTTTGTAAATTCTGTATATGCTGTCTGATCTCGGAAGGGTTTCTGAATTAAGTACATCCCAACCTGATGCCATCTAAAGCCAAATGAGTTTATAAAATCAGCAACATGCCATGCTGAGGATGATTTAGTTTTTTTCTTTTTTTTTTTTGGTCTGTCGGAGCTTGATATACATTCAGAACCCAATGCTGTCTGATCTCAGATGAGTGTATAATATATAAATCCTGTCTGATGTTATTTAAATGTCAGATAAATATTTCTGATGCTGTCTGACCTCAGTTAAGTTTAAAAATTCAGCATGATGCTGTCTGATCTCAGATGAGTTTATAAATTCAGCTCAATGTGTTATCCGATCTCAGATGAGTTTATAAATTCAGCTCAACGTGTTGTCCGATCTCAGATGAGTTTATAAATTCAGCTCAATGTGTTGTCCGATCTCAGATGAGTTTATAAATTCAGCTCAACGTGTTGTCCTATCTCAGATGAGTTTATAAATTCAGCTCAACGTGTTGTCTGATCTGATGAGTTTATAAATTCAGCTCAATGTGTTGTCCGATCTCAGATGAGTTTATAAATTCAGCTCAACGTGTTGTCTGATCTGATGAGTTTATAAATTCAGCTCAATGTGTTGTCCGATCTCAGATGAGTTTATAAATTCAGCTCAACGTGTTGTCTGATCTCAGATGAGTTTATAAATGCAGCTCAACGTGTTGTCCGATCTCAGATGAGTTTATAAATTCAGCTCAACGTGTTGTCCGATCTCAGATGAGTTTATAAATGCAGCTCAACGTGTTGTCCTATCTCAGATGAGTTTATAAATTCAGCTCAACGTGTTGTCCTATCTCAGATGAGTTTATAAATTCAGCTCAACGTGTTGTCCGATCTCAGATGAGTTTATAAATGCAGCTCAACGTGTTGTCCGATCTCAGATGAGTTTATAAATGCAGCTCAACGTGTTGTCCGATCTCAGATGAGTTTATAAATGCAGCTCAACGTGTTGTCCGATCTCAGATGAGTTTATAAATGCAGCTCAACGTGTTGTCCGATCTCAGATGAGTTTATAAATTCAGCTCAGTGTGTTGTCTGATCTCAGATAAGTTTATAAATCTTATGCGGTCTAAATTTCAGATGTCCATGGATTCAACATGTGATGCTATCTGATCTCAGCGTAGTTTATAAATTCTGTATATGATGCTGTCTGATCTCAGAAGGATTTGTGAATTTACCACATCTTTCTGATGTTATCTGATCTCAGATGTGTTTCTTTTTTTCTGATTTGGTCTTTGATAATTGTGCACATGATGCTTTTGCGTTTGTAAATTGTGGTCATGATGCAGTCTGATTTCAGGTAAGTTTCTAAATTGATCAAGCGACATGATCTGATCTCAGTTGAGTTGAACATCTGCTGTTTGATGTCAGATGAGTTGCATTCAGCCTCCATACCGAATTAAGGCGCATGAGGAGCGTGTCGGCACAGCCAAGCCAAGCCTGCATCCGATGCATTTTTCACATGAACCTGGATGGAAATTAGGCCTCCGCTTGCTTTCTGCGGTGGGTTATCTGCGTTTTCCCAACAGTTCATTACAGCCCGGTCGGGATATAATGGAAAGAAGTCATTGTCCCCGTCAGAGGATAGTGAGAACATCATGTGTCAGCGAGCTCCAGCAGCACTAGCCTGAGGAGGAGGAGGAGGATGGGAAGCTATCTGCTAACGCAAGGATGCTTTACTGCAAATAAACCTCTAACGTTAACTCATCCATGCTCTCGATTTGACCTCATTTAACGGAACGCCGCTTAATTTTACCGCTCAATTTTCAATCATTGTAGCCTTGAAGAGAGCATTTTATAAAGACTTGCAAAAATGTGGATTTAGCTTCGCTAGCTAAGCAGCTGTTGGCTTGACTGTCAGTGGATATTTTCAGCAAACGGGGTTTTTACAGCAAAATAACACACGGATCAGGCCGGTAATGAGTGTAAATGAGACATCTGGAGTCCGGAGGGAATGAATTCGCCGAACAGATTAAACGACACATTTTATCAAATGAAATGAATTAATAAACGCTCGTGTATCTATGTGTGTAGATGCAAAGGTGGCCGCTGCCCAACAAACATTTCCTAAAAACCTATCCGGCGACCAAAAATAAAACTTAACCACGTAAACTAAAATCTAAACCGCCGAGCAAACTTAAACCCAACATCACAGCAATGGCTGAAGAGGCGTTTCCTTTACATTATCTGGTGTGGAACAATCAATATCAAGAACTGGACCGAGAGCTTCAGATAAAGCAGGTAACGTTAGATGGAGTAGTTGAAACTGTTTAGTATCTTAAAGCATGGGCTGTTTCCTCTATAAAGCCGCGTGTGTTGTATTTGAACGCATGTATTACAGCACGACACAGGGCGGCTGGATCCGCGCGGGCGCACGGCGCTCGAGCTGTCCGTGTGTCTCGGGCACCTGGAGTCCACGCGCGTGTTACTGAGACACAACGCGGATCCGACGCACAGCAACACACAGGGATGGACAGGTACGCGAGTCATTTAAAGGGATACTTCACCCACAGATCAAGCGTGGCATCACTTACCCGTGCATTTCCAAAACCTGTGTGACTTTACTCAGTAGAGCACAAAAGAAGCGTGGACTTCTCCATCAGTGAAAGTAATCCGAGACTGGGCTTTTATGATGTTCAGAAGCCAAGTGGAGTGCAACTACAAACAAACAAAAATAAACATGAGTATATATCATTTTTAAAACCGTATTTAACAACTATTTAAAAATCCATAAAATGTAAATATTACAAACAACATAATTTTCCCCCCCAAAAAATATTATTGAAATGATTTCAGAAGGACCATGTGACACTGAAGACTGTAATGACTGATGAAAATGCAGCTTTGCCACCACAGGAATAAATTATATTTTAAAAATATATCACGTAACAACTGTATTTTGAATTGTAATCCTATTGCATACAATATTCTTTTTTTACTGTGTTTTTGGTCAAATAAATGCAGCCTTGAGCATAAGAGACGTGTTTAAAAACAAAAACATTAAAAATCGTACTGATCCCAAACTTTTGAATGGTAGTGTGTGTGTGTGTGTGTGTATATATATATATATTACACTTGCAGCTTTACTCACAAACATAATAGTAAGCAGACATTTCTAATAGTTGAAATTTTGTACACGCATTGAACAGTACATCTTTGCAGGCATTTTCATGACCCTAAATGATAAAAAGTCACAACATTTCATTGAAAACACAGTAGTTTTCTTAACCACTATTTCCAACAGCTAAAACAACTGAAATGGATCAAATTAACCTGCAACATAATTTAAGGTTTAAGCTTTGAAAAAGATAAAAGGACCATAAAAGTAGTCCATATGACTTGAAAAGCTATACTATAAATTTGTGGGAGGTGCAGACTGAGATGTGAGTTATTCACTGAAAATACAGCAGAATACAAGATTTCAGTCAGTAACTACTTTTAAAAAGGCTCTGGTAAACATACACATTACAACACTGCATGTGTGCACAAGGTATTTTTGAATCCGATTGAGAAAATAGTTGTATTCAAGCATTTATTTGCTTAATTTTTCCCTCTTTATTATATTATTTCAGGCCTACACCACCCCTTTCAATCTGATCAAAATTTTATTTGAATCGAGCTCCATCAGATTTTTTGCAGTGTTTACGTCAAGGCCTTTTTGTCCAGTTGGGACATCAGTCCAATTATGCATTATTATTGGATTGTTTGGGTGCATGTAAACATAGCCAATGTGGTATATCTTTGAATATACCATACAAGCTGATACTTCTATGTTGTTTTCATTTTTTGGAGATTGACATCCCCAGTCCCTATTCTCTTTCATTATATGGAAAAGAGTTGCCATGGGATTCTGGAGAATATCTCTGTTTATATTCTTCAGAGAAAAAAAGAGAGAAATCCACACAGGTCTGGAATCACACAAAGAAGGTTATTATCAGTAATTAAGTGTATCATTTTCATTGTCTTTTAAGAACTTGTGCATCTTCAGTATACCGCATTGGTGCACGGCGGTGGTCATGGCAGTGTTGAATTCTGTGTGCAGTTTTGCAGGAGGCAGTGAGCACTGGAGACCCTGAGCTTGTGCAGCTGGTCCTTCAGTACAGAGACTTCAGAAGAGCCACAGAGAGACTGGCTGGTATTCCTGAGCTACTGAGCAAACTGAGACAGGTGATCCATATGCACACATACACCCTGACTGAAGATGCATTTGATGTTCATTCATTGGGTAAATCCATAATCCTTTTATTAATCAACTTATCAAGTACAGTATTGGTTTGATTTACCATCCTCTCTCAGAAAGCATTCCAACATGTTGTCTTTCTTGCAGGCACACGATTTCTACGTGGAGATGAAATGGGAATTTACTAGCTGGGGTGAGTTTGAGAGCAGAAGAGTTTGGAAAGACCAACAAACTCTTTCGCTTTAACTTCTGTCTCACCATTGGTGAATTTTATTGTATTTATTTATTGATTATTGAATGATGAATCAGTTTCTGCCATTTAATACCCTGTGAGGCTGATGTGGCAATAATTTATATCCAACCAACCAACCCAATAATGGCAACCTAGATGGCAGCTTTAACCGTTTCAGCACCACAGACGTGGACAGCTCCTCTGATCAATTGCTCCTGACCGTCAGTTGTCATTCTGTCTCAATTACTCAGTTCCTCTAGTGTCAAAAGTTTGTCCGAGCGACGTGTATCGTGTATGGAAAAGCGGTTCGTGTTTGAGAGTCGACACCACTTTATTGGGCTTTGAGCACATGACTTGGCTTAAGGGCCGACGCAGCTACATCTTTAAAGGTGGAGGTGAGTCTTCAGGACGCATTCATGCAGGGTTCTCATACAGAGTTCAGTGCTTTGAGGTGTCTTGTGTGTTTCGCAGAGAGCGGGGCCATGGTGATGGAGGTGGACCATGAGAAGCAGGTGGTGTATACAGAACCGCTGTCTCTGTCTCCGCGGGATGCTCCCTCTCTGCTCGCCGCCATGCTGCCCTCGCAGGAGAACACGGCCCAGAGGCTCACCTCTCCAATAGTGTCCACTCATCTCAACACACGCAACATTGCCTTTGAGAGGTACAGGCAGATTTAATTAGTCTGAGTCTGTAAGAAGTGCATTAGTGCATGGCTTCTTTTTCAGTGGCGCTGGTTCCGGAGGTATTTTTTCCATTCATTTTTCCCATAGGGATTTTTAAAAAGTCTTTGTTAAAGTGATATAAGCCATTAATCGAAACAAAACAACCAGCTACGAGGAGAATCACAACATTACAAATATTTATTTGAAGCAAAAAACGTACAAGACTGTGTACTTAACGGTTTTAATGAGGGAAAGAACTACAAATTAAAGAGCAGGTCATATGGGTTTTTGAAAAATATCTCTTTTGCAGTTTATAACGTAGCTGTCCTTAAATGAAAACAATCTGCAAAGTTGTTGATCAAAAAGGTGCATGATAAATAAAGATATTGTCTCTCAAAAGAGAGAGTCGATTCTGAATCGCCTTAACGAGTCGGCATATTTTCGAATCTTTTGCCTGTTACCGGTATACGTCACTGGGTAACACATTTGGTTAATCCCGCCTGCCCGCGAAATACGACCAGTCTGACCTGCCAGCGAAATACGACCAGTCTGACCTGCCCACAAACACTTCCGCTAGTTAGTGTGTTTACATCATGTTGAGAAGACGTTGTGTTCAAGGATACCACAGAAATACAATTCGAACCTTTTGTTGTGTGCATGTCGTTTTACCGAGGACTGCTTCTCTAATCTTGGCTTTTATCTTCGTTGGCTTCTAATCTTCTTAATTTGGACTAACAAGCTCTCCGAAGCACAACCTGTAAGTACGATTGATACGTTATGTGTACATTTTCAATTGAGTGCTCAAAATATCAAATTTGTGTGCTAATATGTGATGTATACCTAGTGCAGCTTTAGGTTTCCAGGTAAAGCACGATATTACTGTCTTATTGAAGTAGTTCTGATAATTCGCTGTGAACCCCACTATGTCCTAAGAATGTGTCGATTAATGTAGACTGACGTTGTTCAGATTACTTAATTTAATAATAAATAATGTAGTGTAGCGCACAGACTTTATAATCATTGTGAAATTGCTGTTTATTTTGCTGCACCGGCAGTTATAGGGTTATATAGTTATAGGGAGAGACGAGTTAGTTAGGCTGGTGCGCCTGTGATACAGCTGTTCTTTTCTGCGTCTGGTCATATGCTGGGTCCCAATTCGCCTACTTATACTATGCCCTAAAAGTATGTACTCATTTTGTGAAGAAAAAGTATACACTTTTGAGTGTATAGTAGAATAGTAGGCAAGCTTTGGGACATACTACTTGGTCATAGCTGCTGCTTTAACGGACGCTCGGTTGCTTAGTTATGTGTATTGTCACTGTTTAAACTACCCTGTCAATCATCTTATCACAGTTAACATCATCCACATTTAGTTTAATTTGATTTCCTACCGTATTGAAGAGAAATTAAGAGGTACGTTGATCTGCTAGTCGCGGGTCTATCATGCCGAGAACTCTGCTCATGTGTTTGCATAATGATGCATTTAAAAGTTAATGACCAAACGTATCATTATAAAAGTTCACGGTGTTGCTGCAGATGAAATATAACGTGGTTAACATTAAATTAATATTTTTCATCAGGTTAGAGTAGACATTGATTATTTATCACTCAAATCTGTTTATCTACCTGTCCGTTGGTTGCGTATATCCGCCATGTTTGTAGTTTTGTAAACCATTTTAATGCGTGTTTGTAGTTCTAATTGAATCCTCGTCCACCGCGCAATGTGTTGTGGGCAATATTAGCCGTTAGAGTCTGCACTTTGAATTCTAACCGGAAGTAGTAGACCATCTGGGTATGGCGTAGTTTTTAAAACATACTATGATTTGGGACATACTAATTCTATTTTCGAATACTATTTAGGATGGATAGTATGCGAATTGGGAAGCAGCAATAGACTGTATAAAAACATGGACGTAGTGTCCGTGACGTCACCCATAGTTTTCTGAAGAGCGTTTTTGAAGCCTACAGTCGCAAATGGGCAAAGAGGCGGGAGCTGGTTGCTGAAACCATGCCCACCTAGCTCGACGGGGGTGACAGCAGCAGAGCCGTTGAGAAATGGCTCTGGACAGCTGCGGCAATCCACCTGTCACTCAAGTGCCCACGGCCTTAATTATGCGGAACTTTAAGGCTTAGTATAATTTAAAGGGATGAATTATAAAAATATTCACCCCCCTCACAGTTGTCATGAAGTTATGAAATTAGCTATATAGACCAAAACCACTTTTTGTACCAGGCTGTACATATATTTTTTCTGCTGTAAAAGTTTTACTAGGCATTTACATGGGATTCTCAATGTGGGACTGACTCCCTTTTGGAGCCAGTCGATGAATTGCAGTTTTAGGGTGTACTCACGCTAGACGTTTTGAACCGTGCCCGAGCGCGTTTGACCCCCAAAGCCCGGTTCGTTTGACTAGTGTGAGCGCTCCGTGCCACGCTCGGGCGCGGTTCGTTTAGCCGGCCCTGGCCCGGTTGGAAGAGGTGGGCCAGGGCACGGTTCGGTTGGGCTTGGGCGCTGTACACATGCAGTGTGAGCACTAACCGCACCAGAGCACGAAACGGATACTGTTTTGTGTGCGCTTTCGTCATTACGACCACAAAAACATATTCTATTACTACTACTACACTTTTCAATAAATTTAATTCAGTCAAGTATGTTTAGGTTTATAATGGCTCTGGCTCTTACCTTATTGATGAACAGGAAATGTAGTTTGCGAGTAAAGCTGCAAATTATTTAATTAACGTCAGCTGCCTCCGTAATAATTTTCTGATATGTACAAGTGAAAATCAATGCACGGCATGAATTATAAATTAATTATTATTAATTATTCGACAGAATATTAGCAAAAGTGGTTTTCTCCTTTATCTCGTACATGACGTAAGCGTGCTCTGGCCCGGTAAGTTTAGTGCAAGTGTGAGTGCAGGCCAGCGGGGGGTGGGGAGGAGGGATAATCGCGCTCGGTTCAAGGCAACCATGCCTAGTGTGAGTACACCCTTAGTCACTTCCGTGTTGGTTTCACGAGGGTTGCCGCTTGGTTCTGATTAAAAGTTAAGACAGGGCGTCTTTTGTCTGTCGTTCTTCAAACATTACAGTAGACATTTTGGTTTACAAACTGTATTGTTTTATCAGTTAGTCATGTTAGCACTCGGCTAATATTTCCACCATTATTGTTTTAAGTGTTCACCGTTTAGCAGCTAAACTTTAGCTTTGGGCACGATTCGCTTGCATAAGTGTTTTTGTATTTTATGTCATTATTATAAGAACGGATTGGAGCACTATATTATTGTTTTATGTAAAGTTGCTTTGTCAACTTGCTCAAGGACTCCTCTCTGTGCCAATCACAGCAGGCTTGGCCAGCTGACCAATCAGAGCAGAGCAGAGCAGAGCAGGCTTATGGAAGGGAGGGGTTTGCTCCGAACTTGCTTGGAACAAATCGTTTCGAAATCATTGGCAAATGACTCTGTAATTTTTTCAGAATATACATTTAATATTAATGTTTTCTGACCTTAGATGCATTTTAACCTGTTGTAGGGGACTCCAACACAATATTAGGACACTTTAAAATACCATATTACCTGCGCTTTAAAAATGATGGAGAAATATACAACTATTAATTTAAAGTTGTATATATTTCAAGTTTATCACAGAATATCTATATATATATATACAGTGGGGCAAAAAAGTATTTAGTCAGCCACCAATTGTGCAAGTTCTCCCACTTAAAAGATGAGAGAGGCCTGTAATTTTCATCATAGGTTTACCTCAATTATGAGAGACAAAATGAGAAAAAAAAACCAGAAAATCACATTGTAGGATTTTTTAAAGAATTAATTGGTAAATTCCTCTGTAACATAAGTATTTGGTCACCTACAAACAAGCAAGATTTCTGGTTCTCACAGACCTGTAACTTCTTCTTTAAAAGTCTCCTCTGTCCTCCACTCGTTACCTGTATTAATGGCATCTGTTTGAACTCGTTATCAGTATAAAAGACACCTGTCCACAACCTCAAACAGTCACACTCCAAACTCCACCATGGCCCAAGACCAAAGAGCTGTCAAAGGACACCAGAAACAAAATTTTAGACCTGCACCGGGTTGGGAAGACTGAATCTGCAATAGGTAGGCAGCTTGGTGTGAAGAAATCAACTGGGGGAGCAATTATTAAAAAATGGAAGACATACAAGACCACTGCTAATCTCCCTCGATCTGGGGCTCCACCCAAGATCTCACCCCGTGGGGTCAAAATGATCACAAAACTGTGAGCAAAAATCCCAGAACCACACGGGGGACCTAGTTAATGACCTGCAGAGAGCTGGGACCAAATTAACAAAGGCTACCATCAGTAACACACTGCGCCGCCTGGGACTCAAATCCTGCAGTGCCAGACTTGTCCCCCTGCTTAAGCCGTCATGTCCAGGCCCGTCTGAAGTGTGCTAGAGAGCATTTGGATGATCCAGAAGATGATTGGGATAATGTCATATGGTCAGATGAAACCAAATAGAACTTTTTGGTAAAAACTCAACTTGTCGTGTTTGGAGGAGAAAGTTGCTGAGTTGCATCCAAAGAACACCATTCCTTCTGTGAAGCATGGGGGTGGAAACATCTTGCTTTGGGGCTGTTTTTCTGCAAAGTGACCAGGACGACTGATCCGTGTAAACGAAAGAATGAATGGGGCCATGTATCATGAGATTTTGAGTGAAAACCTCTTTCCATCAGCAAGGGCATTGAAGATGTGGCTGGGTCTTTCAGCATGACAATGCTCCCAAACACACCGCCCGGGCAACGAAAGATTGGCTTCGTAAGAAGCATTTCAAGGTACTGGAGTGGCCTAGCCAGTCTCCAGAACTCAACCCCATAGAAAATCTTTGGAGGGAGTTGCAAATCCGTGTTGCCCAGCGACAGCCCAAAAAACATTACTGCTCTAGAGGAGATCGGCATGGAGTAATGGGCCAAAATACCAACAACAGTGTGTGAAAACCTTGTGAAGACTTACAGAAAACGTTTGACCTCTGTCATTGCCAACAAAGGGTATATAACAAAGTATTGAGATGAAATTTGTTATTGACCAAATACTTATTTTCCACCATACTTTGCAATAAATTCTTTAAAAAAATCCTACAATGTGATTTTCTGAAAAAAATTTTCTCATTTTGTCTCTCATAGTTGAAATGATGAAACTCTATGATGAAAATTACAGGCCTCTCTCATCTTTTTAAGTGGAAGAACTGGCACAATTGGTGGCTGACTAAATACTGTTTCCCCCCGTATATATATATATATATATATGCATATGTATACAAATATTTCAGTATTTTGACAGCATGTCGAGAGTGACTCTACATAATTTATGGTGCTTCATGGGAGTTGGTGTTCCCTGAAAGCTCTTTTGGCTGTATTTATTCACAGCGACTTTCTGATTGGTTGAATTTTCTGTTCAGCCTCATATGGATGATTGAAAAATAATAAGTTGAAATAATGTCAAAGGATAGCTTCAACAGAATCATATATCATCAATTTAACAACTTCGTAGCTCACAGTAGGTCTTTCTTTAAAGGTTTATTAGTTATTGTTAAAAATCACTTTTTCTATGGAGTGAGTTTTTATTTCTGAAACCAGCTGTTGTACATCTAATTCCCTGTTCTGCCTGACTCCAGAAATAAGTCTGGGATTTGGGGATGGCGCTCCGAGAAGACAGAGTTTGTCAGTGGATATGAAGCAAAGGTAGGTCCACTTTAAAAGGCATTTAGGTCTGAGCCTGGCTGAAAACACTTGTGTGCCTGGACAAAATGAGCTCCCTAATTGTTTTTTTTATAATTACATAATTTTAGGTTTACAGTGCCAGTAATGTGGAGTTAGTGACACGTTCTCGGACTGAACACCTTTCTGACCAGGACAAATCTAGGAGTAAAGGTACATAAACCCATACAGATAGGAAAAATATGCTGACAGTCAGTTTAACTAATAAATATACAATCTGAGACAGTTTTTGAAATTCATTTCCCTTTCTGTGCTGCCACCATCTACTCACTCCTGGCCTCACTGTGCTTTCAGGATCTAGAACTCCTCTTCAGTCGTTCCTTGGTATTGCTGAGCAGCACATCTCTAGTACTGGGGTGAGGGAGATCAGTGCATATCATTTCAGATCAGATGCATTTATTTATCATTTCAATATACTTAGTTGTTTTTTTTTTTATATTATATTTATCACAGTTTTTCTACAAATAAAAAACAAATCAAAATCTCACTAAATGTATACAAAAAGTATGCTATACATAAAATAAACATGCAAAAGAAAAATACAAAAAAGATGCACCATATACAGTGAAAAATACAGATAAGATTAATATAATATTAAAACAATAGCCAAAACATACAATAATATGTATATATACACCCCTTCAAAAGTTTGGGTTCAGTAAAAAAAAAATTGTTATTGAAAGAAATACATTTCTGGTAACACTTTACAATAAGGTTCCATTTGTTAATCTTAGTTAATGTATTAACTAACATGAACAAACAATGAACAATACATTTATTACAGTATTTATTCATCTTTGTTAATGTTAGTTAATAAAAATAGTCATTCATTGTTAGTTCATGTTAATTCGCAGTGCATTAATGTTAACAAGCACAACTTTTGATTTTAATATTGCATTAGTAAATTAACATTTACTAAGATTAATAAATGCACTAGAAATATTGTTCATGCTTAGTTCATGTTAAAACTAATACAGTTAATTACTGTTAACTAACGAACCTTATTGTAAAGTGTTACCAAATTTGAGCATGGATGCATTAATGATCAAGCTTTAAAGGCACTTTATGTATAACAAAAGATTTCTATTTCGATAAATGCTGTTCTTTTTTGAACTTTTTATTCATCAAAGAATCCTGAAAAAAATATCATGTTTTCCACAAAAAAAAACTATGCAGTATTTTTCAACATTGATAATAATCAGAATGTTTCTTGAGCAGCAATCAGCATATTAGAATGATTTCTGGAGGATGATGTGACACTGAAGACTGGAGAATTTTAATGATGCTGAAAATTCAGCTTTTGCATCACAGAAATAAATTACACTTTAAAACATATTCAAATAAAAAAATAGTTATTTTAAATTGTAATATTTTACTGGTACTGTTTTTACTGTATTTATGATAATAAAATGCAGCCTAGGAGGCAGATAGTAGGTTTGTGATGGTGAGGAAATTTTCCCACCGTTTAATCGACGTGTGACAACACCGATAATACCGGTATCACCGCGGGGGCATTCCCTCTTTTCCTTCACTTTTAAATAGCTTAAAAGCACCGTGTGTATTTTACTTTCACTTTCGAATTAGTGGCAGTTCGTGTCAATTGCTTGAATTCAACAACAAAATACAACGTCAAACTTACTTTAGCCTATATATAAAACATAGACCTTTTATTAATAAAACGAATAAAAATACACCATGCTAAAGGGCAGGCTATGCCTAATATAAAATAACAAATAACTTACATAGTTTAAATAGCTATACAAAACTGGAAATAAGTAAACATGTATAATATATAACCAAATAAATAAGAAATGTAGAATGTTTATTAGCAAAACGAATAAGAAAGCTTGGAGGCACGGCATACACCTTGATGTCAAATAAAATAATTAAATGACAAAGTTTAAATAAAGTAAAAGTCAGCAAACACTGTGGAACCAATTAATTAAGAAACGAATGTTTAAAAAAAACTTCCAATATCACCTTAGATAAACGGCAAAAGTCAACAGGCTTTTCAAAATCCAAAATACTGCCAAACAGGTGCTTTTGCATCTCGTTTCGAAACGAAATCATCCGCGATCGTCTTGTCTGTCTCACCTCACTCTTCTTGTCAGTCAGCTCTCACTCTCCTCGCTGGAGAAATGAAATCTGATCTGTAATGCGACTGTCCGTTCGGCACGCTGCATTGAGCAGCCGCGTTCAATTTTAATTGTAGTGTCTGTTCTTTTACTGAACTAAATTATTTTTATTACTATAAAAAATCAAAACAACGGTGGGGGTCGGTGCCACGGTGGGCGTGTGACGTAACCGGTGTTGCGGCTTAACAACGGTATCACCGTCAGCACCATCTATCGCAGCAAGCCTACAGAAGAGACTTTAAAAAACATGTTGTTTAAAGAGTCTGTTGATACTGATTGGAGACAACATGGATTCATATGTTTACTGTGTTTCTAGAGTCAGGTTTCTCAGTGCGCTAGTCCCCATAACCCAACAGCTATCACAGCGGAGGAGTACTTTGATGCAGAGTTTAATCTGAACGACAGAGATATCGGGAGGCCCATTGAGCTCTCCAGCAAAGTGCAGAGGTACGTTTCTATGGCAACTCCAAAGTGCCATGATTTGAACCGTGTTTGCATGTGAGTTAAGAATGTGGTTTGTCTCTATACCTCTGTGTGTTTCGCTCAGGTTTAAGGCCACACTGTGGCTGAGTGAAGCTCATCCACTCTCGCTGGCTGAGCAGGTGACGCCCATCATTGACCTCATGGCCATATCGAACGCCCACTTTGCCAAGCTGCGTGACTTCATCACCCTACGCCTACCACCTGGCTTTCCTGTAAAGATAGGTGAGAAGAAGTGCCACATCGAGTTGATAGATAATTGTATAACGTTAATGTCAACATGCAATCAAAATCTTTTGCTATTTACTTTCTCATTCAGTCATCATAACATTCAGTCTTTATATATTCTTCTTATATATTATATTATTCATAAATTATTCTTCCAAAGAAGATATTTTGAAGAAGGTTGGTAACCAAACAGTTTGGAAGTTACATGCTGTGGAAGTTAATGGGACCCAAAACCGTTTGGTTACCCACATTCTTCAGAAATATCTTCTTTTGTGTTCAGCAGAAGAAAGTCATACTGGTTTGGAACAACATGAGGGCGAAATATCGGAATATCCTGTTTTACACCCAAAATTGTTGTAAATGCCAATTTAAATGGACTTTAGTCATTGTCCTGATTCTTAGAAATTCCTCTCTTCCACGTGTTGAATGCTCGAGTGACATTCGGCAATCTCTGTGGCTGCGATGAACCGGTCAGTTCTGTTACTGTACAATCTCCTCAAGGAGCCACAGAGGCCGGTAAGCATCTCTTCAGGTCTAAAGTTGCCCTGACTGTGACTGTGCCGGGTATTTAGCCTCACCTCACTGCTTTCAGGTCAGGCACCTCCCCCTCTGCAGTGTGAAGTGGACCCGTCTGTGTTTGAGCCTCCCCCAGAATACACCACACTTGGACCAGGCCGCAGTGAACCGATGAGGGATGAGGATGATAATTTACTCCAGTTCGCCATTCAACAGAGCCTGCTGGACGCGGGAACAGAGAGTGACCAGGTAACGGCATCTATCATATGGTATATCCACGGATCATATTACACACAAAATATTCCATGCACTTTCTCGATCTGGCAAGCTCTGTTCTGATTGGCTGGCTGTATACAACTTCTGAGAGTCGCTGCATGTTTTTATCAGTCTGCCTGGAAACATATTTGTTTTCCAAGGTACTGGTTTCTATGATTTGAGAGAATGAATCACTTGATTTATTTAATTTTTTTACTTTAGTTTTCGAGGATATTCAGAGTTTACTTTAGAAGAATGATATTCAGAGTTTATATTCAGGCACTAACTAGCAAGTAAACTAGATTCCTACTACAATATCTATTTTCCCGTTTATGACTGAAATGATCAAGACATGTTATTTTTGGTGAACAAAGTCATATTCGGATTTATTTTCTGTAAAGCCACTCATAAACCGATACTGCCCTGCCATTATTTGATTATTGAAATATATATGGCATGACAATTGCAGAATCCAAAGTTCACCGTTTTGTTTTGTTTTATTTTATAAATTTTTTTGTGTTTTGTTTTGAATTGTTTTGACAGGTGTGACATTTTATTTAAAAAATGTGTCCATACAACATTAGAATTATCTGGCTGTGTTTTTCTTTTATTTTTTTTTTCTTTCATGCAAAGACAAAACAAAACTGTCCTTAGTCACTTTAGATATTCTGACAGTTTTTATTTGTGTAAGTAGTCATTTTAACCTGAATAAGCTGTTACCATAAACCAGCCACCTAAACTTACCAACCACTAAATCATTAAATAATTAACTTCTGAATCATTTATTCAACCACCATCTGTTTTTGTTGTTGTTGTTGTGCTATAACCAAGAATGCAACCACATATTCAACCTATTCAGGATAAATACCAAAAAACAGTTGCATAAATGGTATGGATGGCATTTGGGAAATTTCTCATTTCGATCATCGATAGGTTTCAAAAACGATTAATCGAGTAATCGGGGGCGGGGCTTGTGCGGGGGGTGGGGCATGGCCGTAATGATATAATTAAAAAATCTGAAGATTGTTATGAAAATGAATGTTAAAAATATGACATGAAAACCTGTCTATGAAAACATGAACACATGATTAGGACATGTTAGATTATGATGAAGCAATGTTATTAATAAAGGAATAGCTGCCTGAGGTGAAGAGTGACTTTATGCCAATAAACTAAAGCTCTATGACGCATCCTGTGATAAATCAGATAACTTGGATACATAGCAGACGTAACATTACAACTTGTATCTCCACAATAGGATGCTAAGTTATGCGCTAGACAGAGAAACAGAGAGAGAGAGAGAGAGAGAGAATCGCTCCGCCGGGAGCGTTTTCATGACAGTGCGCTGAAAGATGGGCAAGGACAGAATTTACTATAGATTTCTATAAAGTTCTCATTATAAATGTATGGCAGATTTGTGCTATATTTTCATCTACGTTATTAAGTGTAATAGTTGTAATTAAGTTTTATTTTTAAGTTAAGTTTTAAGTTTATTAAGTTTTATTTTCCATAAATCGCCTGCGCGTTTTCGAAGCCATATGAATTGAATTATGCCCACAAATATGAAGAAAAAAGTACGGCTGCATTATTATAACATCAGTAATAATAATAATAAAAAACATCTAAAAGCAATATAATCATTATCGGGGATTGCATTTGAGCATGAAACTAATCACTGATATGCAGTGCTTTCGGCATGTAATAAATGTTCATGTTAATTAATCATACGTAGGCTAGCTATTACAACTTTCATCTGAAAAATTTTTGCCAATGCAGATGTGAGCTTGACCGAAAGTGTAACTCGGATTGCGCTTTAAAAACACGAAAGTACAATAAATTTACATTCTTAGACTACATTAGTGTCACTGTTGTCTTTTGACAGTCTGTCCTTCAGTGAAGAGGCAGTCTTTTCATATAGAGCATCTATTCTTGTCGTGACGGAATGTCATACTCGGGCTCAACGTAATGCATGAAATCTTTAAATCCTTCTCCGTCGATGAAACTAATGGGCAGCAAATCTTTTCAGCGATTAGCTGTGTCATCTTCTCTGTTCTGCCTGCGTTGCATTTTGGTCTATCTGCAAATGATGCAATGCTCGTCTGAGTTGCCACTCTGTTATCGCCAGACATTTTATGTGCAAATGTTAGATGATAGCGCATTGTACTCGTTGTAGATTTGTGTGACAGCATGGCGCTGCACAGCTTGCACTGAACTGTATTTTCATCGGTCTTCTCAAAGTGAAGCCAGACATCACTACGTGACTTTGAGGCCATGATTCTCTCTCTTCTCACATCTTTTGATGCATCCTGTGGCAAGCTAACCAATCAGAGCTCAGGGCGCCGCCCAAAGTGCTGCTATAACCAATCAGGGAAGAAAAAAAAAATCGATCATTGTTTACATGATCGATCATCGCTGTCACGGTCGAGTACTCAAGTACTCAATCACTGCTGCACATCCCTAATAAACGACTAAGACTTGTCAAAGTTAGTCATCTAAATTTCTTGTTGGTCATACTACATATTAAGATTATTAAGTATTAAGTCTTACATTACAGTGCATTTTGCAGACGCTTTTATTCAAAGCGACTTACAATTGGGGAATACATAAAGCAATTCTTCTTAAAGAGGCAAACAGACACAGGAAGTGCTTGTAATACCAAGTTTTAGGTATTGCTCAAATAAGTACAAGCTTGAATGAAGGCATAACTAAACTTTTTTTTATTTATTTTTTTTAGTTATTTTTTTTATTGATGGAAGTCAAGTAGCGTTGAAAGATGATTTTTCAGCTGTCGCTTGAAAATTGTCAGGGATTCAGCATTCCGGATAGGGGTGGGAAGATCATTCCACCAGCCAGGAACGGTGAACGAGAATGTTCTGGAAAGTGATTTCGAGCTTCTTTGTGATGGTACCACGAGGCGTCGCTCAATAGCGGATCTCAGACTTCTGGAGGGGAAGTAGATTCGTAGTAGTGAGTGGAAATAGGCAGGTGCTGAGCCTGTTGCTGTTCTCTATGCAAGCATCAATGTCTTGAACTTTATACAAGCCGCAACCAGTAGCCAGTGCAAGGAGATAAATAAGAGGTGTAACATGGGCTCTTTTGGGCTCGTTGAAGACCAATCGTGCCGCTACCTTCTGAATCATTTGTAGAGGTTTGATTGTGCTTGATGGAAGTCCAGCCAGAAGAGCATTGCAGTAGTCCAGCCTAGAAATTACAAGGGCCTGGACAAGAAGTTGTGCAGCATGCTCCATTTGAAAGGGCCTGATCTTTATGATTTTGTGCAATGCAAACCTGCAAGATCGGGTGGTTTTTGCAATGTGGTCTTTGAAAGTCAGCTGGTCATCAAAGATTACACCAAGATTTTTGACTGAAGTTGATGGGGTAATTGTAGAAGAATCTAGCTGGATGGAGAAATCATACTGTTGAGTTGGAGTGGCAGGGAAGACAAGAAGCTCAGTCTTTGCCAGGATGAGCTGTAGGTGATGTTCTTTCATCCATGCCGAAGATGTTCGCCAGGCAGCCTGAGATCCATGCAGCTACCGTTGGATCATCTGGTTGAAATGAGAGATAGAGCTGTGTGTCATCAGCATAGCAATGGTAGGAAAAGCCATGTGCCTGTATGACGGGACCAAGAGAGGGGTCCCCAAGAACTGATCCCTGAGGAACCTCAGTGACCAGTTGATGAGCTTTGGAGACCGCCCCTCCCCAGGCCACCCTGAAAGACCTGCCTGTGAGATAGGATTCAAACCAGTGAAATGCAGTTCTTGTGATGCCCAGTGATGAGAGGGTGGATAGGAGGATCTGATGATTCACCGTGTCAAAAGCAGCTGATAGATCCAGCAAAATAAGAACTGATGATTTGGAATCAGCTTTTGCCATCCGCAGGGCTTCAGTGACTCAGTAAAATGGCCACTCCTGAAACCTGACTGGTTAGTGTCCAGTTTGTTGTTCTGTGAAATAAACAATGATACCTGGTTGAAAACAACTCGTTCAAGGGTTTTCGCTATGAATGGAAGGAGAGAGACAGGTCTGTAGCTATCTGTAAGTGAAGTGTTTAATGTAGGTTTTTTGAGCAGTGGGGTTACCTGAGCCTGCTTGAATGCAGTGGGGAAAGTGCCTGTGTCTCTTAACATAATGTTTAAACAACTTTAAACCAGATCTAAATACATGTATATGTATATGTGGTAATTTTCATGATTTAAGCAGTTATCATAGTTATTATTATTATTTTGAGTAATTGTGAAGTTCTAGTCAATACTAAACAACTAGCAGACATCAACTTTTCACCATTCCCTTCACAGCTTTCCACCCACTCCCTCATTTCTCTTTCTTTTCCTGTGCGTTTCTGTAGGTGACCATATGGGAGGCTCTCACTAACACTCGTCCAATTTCTCAGCCTCCGCTTTATGAGGAGGACTCTCAGCTTGAGAGGTTTGTGTGTGTGTGTGTGTGGTGTGTGGGTGGATTCGTGTTGAGTGTGAGGATGTACTTATGATTGTTCAGCTGTTTGAAATGTGATTGTGTGTCTGACAGGGCGATTCAGGAATCTCTGTCTTTGTCGTTGGCTGGAGAGGAGAGTGGCGAGTCCGATGCTGGCCAGCCATTATCCCCGTCTGATCCGGCCCTCATCTCACCTCCGTCTTACATCTCACTGACCGAGCCTCGGGCGCCGGGAGCATTTGCTGTGGCCACCAGTTTTGATGAACAGCTACGTATTGCGATGGAGCTTTCCTGCAGAGAACAGGAGGAGTTAGACGGGTACGAATGACGGAGAAGCAAAAAAATGACAAAATCCAAAAACATAAGCTCTATTCCCAAACCTACTGAGCTAAAATCTGGACAGGGTTTTAAGGCATCATTGGCTCCTGATACGAAGCCTGTAGCCTGTATGAAACGGCTGGCTGCAAATTTACACTGCCACAAAATATCTTTATGGGTAAATTGCATGTATCCCAAAAAAAAAAAAATATAAATTATGTTTTGTTTTCTTTCTGTGTTTTGCGCTATTTGCACCCAATAAGCACATATACTACACATTTTTCATCCAAGAGAATTTTCTTTGTTTTTTTGTTTTTCTTTGTTCTGTTTCTTTCTGCTATATACAACCTGACACACACATTTATTATACATTTTTCATCCAAGAGAAGATTTTTTGTTTGATTTTTTTGTTTTGTTTTGTTGCACTATTAAACAACATGACAAGCATATTTACTATACATTTTTTTATCCAAGTTAAAATTGTTTTATTTTGTTTTGTTGCACTACATACAACTCGACAAGTACATTTACTTCACAATTTTCATCCAAGATTTGTTTGCTGTCTTTTTTTGTTTCATTTCTTGTTTAATTTTGTTGAGCTGTAAACAACCTGTGATTTACTACACAATTTTTACCCAAGAGAAATTTGTATTTTGTGTATTGTTTTTTCTTTGTTTCGTGTTGTTGCACTATATAGAACCTGACAAACAGATTTACTGCACTTTTTTTTTAATCCAAGATTTTTATCAATTTTGTTTGTTGTTTGTGTCATTTTTTTGTTTTTTGTTGTGCTATATATAAACTGAAAAGCACATTTACTACACATTTTTCATCCAAGAGAAATATTTGTTGTGTTTTGTTCTTTTCTTTTTCCACTTGCAGAAACAATTTCAGTCACAAAAAACATTAACACCTATTGTTATTTTGTATGTTTTCACTGTAGCGACTTAATATGAGGAATATTCCACATATCCCATGTGTCATCACATTAGTTCAATAGAGAATATGTTTGTGTGTTTCCTCATTTGTATCAGCCAATAACACTCCTCTTTTTGTTCCCTAAAGAAAGAGGAGAGAAGAGGAGGAAGAGCTGGAGAGGATACTACAGCTGTCTCTCACAGAGAAGTAACTGTAGCAATGCTTGATGTGGGTTTAACAGAGTAATTTATTGGTTGTTTTTTATTTCTGCAATGTTAAATTCTTCTTCTAGATTCATCACTCTTTATTTCTTTTCCAAAATAATAAAGATGGAACAGAAAGAGGAATCGGAGAGAGAGTGTGTGTGCCAAGACTGAAACTATTCATAAGATAATCAAAGAGCACGGCATGAAAATGTGAATGATATCCTCTCAGTTCCACTGTCTTTTGAGTGATAAAAGGTCAACTTCAACTTCATTGTATAATGATACAGATGAAAATGTGAATATGAACATTGATGACTATAATTCATAAAGGTAAAGTACTGAAAATACTATTGCATAAAATAATGAGTATGCTTATGGTGGATGACAATAACATGAAAGTCTTAAGTATTAAATGTTCACAACAATGATCTCTGTTATGATGTTTTTGTGTGCATGGGGAAGCGACCATCTGAGACATATAGACAAAGAAACTGACCGGAACACCTAAAATGTATTAGTATCACTGATGTAAAGGGAATTCGAACAGCCTTTGCCTTCAGAAAAACTGCTCTTCGCTCAGACCATGCGTATACATGTGTAGTGGGATTTAGCTGCAGAGTTCCTCTGTAATACAGTGTTTCTATTATTATTCTTGTATACCGCTGTCATTTTGTTATATAAGACAACTGAATCATCCATTGCATCTGCAGCAAATGAAAAGGTATTCTCCACTAGGTCAGTGACTCTCAATCAGGGGGCCGGGGCCCAAACTTTCAAGGGGCCACAGGGTGGTTGAAATAATTTTTTTAAATTAAAAGAGTTTTACATTTTAATGAATTCATTAAAATGCTACAAAAAAATTATAATCCACCAACCTGTGTGTGTGTGTGTACTGGTATTCCCTATGTTATGGGGACCAAATGTCCCACAAGGGATTGTATATATACTGTATATATATATAATATATATATATATTGTAAACCTTGTGGGGAACATTGTTTTTGGTGAGCTTATAAATGCGTTTTTATAAATTAATAAATGTGCTTATAAATTAGTTTTAAATTTTTTGAAAATAAAGTTTTGTGTGAGGGGTAGGGTTAGTATACGGGATAGAAAATACAGTTGTTCAGTGAAAAAAAAATCATTATTAAATGTCCCTATAACCCTGGAAACCCACATGTGTGTGTGTGTGTGGAGATGTAAACTGAAATTATTTCCCCCTCAATAACTTGTTTTTATTGAAGAATATTCCAAATTCAGAATCTTGAATCATCACATAAAATCTTGTTTAAATTATTTGATATTATTATTCAATATGTCAGCACTGCCTGATTGTGTTAATAAAAAGTTTGAATAAAGCAAGCAGCGATGCCATAGAGCAGAAATACCAGAGGAAATATCAGGGTATTTTGTGTTGAACAGTGGGGGGCCTTCAAGTCAAGTTTTAGTTGACCGATACAGACATGAATATTCAAGATTTAAGTGTTATGCTAATTCATTTACAAGTTAAAATGAATTTGGTTACTTCTGTTCTATAAATATAAAAACATTTACACAGCATCTTAAAATATTCTGAGAAATATTTTATGTCTGTCTCCATGGAGGACATCCTAGTCTGCTCAACATAAACCTCTATATGGTTCTCAGCTCAAAATCATAAGAAATACTTATGTCATTGTTAAAAATTTTGTAATGGTATTTCCTGTTTACTATCACTATTAGCTGGGGAAAAGCTGTTGTGGGAAAATGCTTCATTTAATAATTCATGGTCACATTCATTTACACGCTTTTATTTATGGTATACGGACTGGCTGCATAAAAATGAATTTAACAGCAAGTTGTTTATGAGGGCCCTTTCGAAACATATGATCACGTGACTCATAATGCTAATTTAGGTGGCAAGACGACTCTCCTCCTGACACAGCTAACCCCTCTATATCCCCTACATAGCAATCTCTGAGTAAATCGGATGTATTAAGAAACGAAAATGAGCTCAGGGCCAAATTGCAGCCCGCGCGAGGGATATGGAAGGCCATAAGGGCCAAAAACACGTAAGATTTAACGCGTCAACAGCGCGTATTTCAAGTCAAGTTTATTTTTACAGCGCTTTTCACGATACAAATCATTGCAAAGCAACTTTACAGCAAATTAAGTTTCTACAATATTTAATGGTAGCTTATCAGTGGTGACTGTCAATTAATGTACATATGGCAGAAATGTACGGAAAAATCAATTAAAGACGTAATCAAACAGACGATGAACACTATTAACAGCAATTATTATAAGAGATGCAATCAAACTTATAGCAAAATGTCGTAGTTCTGTAAGTTGTTTCAGGGTTGGCATCATCTGAGGTCCTCTGAGGGGTTGCATCATCTCTTCTCAGGTGTTCTGGATCTAGACTGAAGCTTGTGTAAATCCTAGTACATCCCGTGGCAAAAACAGAGAAACAAATAGAGACATAATTAGCGTAGCTGCTGTTCCAACCAAGCACAATTGATTTGATATGATCATATTTTCTTGACCTGGTAAGGACTCTAGCCGCTGCGTTTTGGACTACCTGTAGCTTGTTTATTGAAGATGCAGGACAACCACCTAGCAGTGCATTACAATCGTCCAGTCTAGAGGTCATCAATGCATGGACTAGCTTTTTTGCATCAGAAACAGGTAACATATTTCGTAACTTGGCAATGTTTCTAAGATGGAAGAATGCTGTTTTTGTAACATGGGAAATATGATTTTCAAAAGACAAGTTGCTATCTAATATAACACTCAGATTTCTGACTGTAGAGGAAGTAACAGTACTCCCGTCTAGTTGCAAATTGTAATCCAAGAGATTATGTGTACTGTCTTTTGGTCCAATAATTAATATTTATTGAATTTAATAGGAGAATTTATTGGTCATCCAATCTTTTACATTTTAACACATTCTGTTAGCTTAGATAATTTAAAAGTTTCATCTGGTCTTGTTGAGATATATAGTTGAGTATCATCGGCATAACAGTGGAAACTAATCCCGTATTTTCTAATAATATTAACACGTTAAATAGGTGTTGTTTACGTGTGAAATACGCGAGTTTAACGCGTTAAAATTCATGTGTTTTTGGCCCTTTTGGCCTTCCATAGAGGGAGCCCGCAGTGTCGCAGACTGACCGGTAGGAGCGCTTCCCCCCCCCCCCGTCCCCCCCCCCCCCCCCCCTGTGCCGACCAGTTCCTCAGCTCCGAGCGCTCGCTCTTTCCACAGCACATTGTCTGTGCGGCCTCGACTTCCTTTTCTGTGCGGATTTCATGGCGAGCCATAGCGCGGAAGAGTTGATTCGCCTACCGTGACCACACCGACCCGTGCATCCACCTCCAGAAACGCGTTCTTTTCGGGTGAGAGGGGCGCGTTACCCTGCTTTTGGATGATCTTTGAGCCATTACTCGCATCAGACTGTCGATTGTGTGTGCTGTGAGCCCGCCGTGTGTTATTATGACTCTGTACCTCTCACTCTCTCTGTCTGTCTGTGTTTAATGTTTGGTTACGTTAGCTCAGTTAGCAAGCAGTCCAAGCGCCTTTCTCATTGTGTGTGTTTACAGTCAGAGAAGCAACGAGAGACGAAAGCGGTTAAAAACCACTAATAATCTCGTGTGTTTCGCTCAGCGTGTGCTTTTGGGGGTTTATCGTGCAGTCGTTTGCATTGTTTCTTGCTGCATGTGCTAATTAGCTAGCGCAGGGCTAACTGAAGAACTCGCAGCGAGCGAGCGACGCGACAAAACTACAACGCCCCCGTTCAAACGAGCGAACCAAGCCGCTGGGTTTAACGCGACTCTTCCAGCGACCCGACGCCTCGCGGGGTTTGTAAACATTTCACATCATTTGCGCGCTCTTCTGTAACGTTAGCTTTTCCTTCCCTGCTTCACACGGGCTTAACTTATATGAGCAACAAGAGCGAGACATATTTCAAAGGAACGAGACCGAAGTTAATCGCGAAGTGCTCACGATGCGGTTTTCCTCAACTGAATGTGTTTCCGAAAACACGTTCATTTATTCAGTCGCTCGTTTTACAGTTATTTAGACTTTACGTGTCATTTCAGTGAAATGGTCCTAAATAAGTGAGTTTAAAACTAGATGGAGCCTATTTGAGGCGCTACAGCATTAAAGCTAGCTAAGCATCTCTTTCAAAAGCCTCGGATGATATTGTGAATGCCTGTTTTATATTTTTTTATTGTAAAAGATGCTGTTTCTAGGCTCTGTTCTTATAACTAATGCTTGTTTAACGTTAAGGTGTGATTTTCTTTTTTTCATACTTATCTGCAGTGTTGGGGGTAGTGCATTACAAGTAACGAGAGTTACGTAATCACAGATTACTTTTTTTTTTTCAAGTAACTAGTAAAGTAACGCATTACTTTTATTAATTTTACAAGAAAATATCGGAGTTACTTTTCAAAAAAATAATGCCAGATCCTTTTTTCCCATTTATTGACTGACAAGTCTCCTGTCCCCAAATTGGGAGAAATCGGGAGTAAAGAGGAGTTGTGTGCGCTGTTACTGTAGGTTCTGACTAAATGTGGGAATGTGCATTATCCCACTAAATCCCCCGCACATAGAAAACCGATTTATTATTCATCAAATGAATTAAACAGTGATGCAAACTCAGAATAGAACCGCCAACCTGCAGTAATTAATGTTAAATAGCAGCAAATTTATCTAATCCCATTTTATTAACCAATGTCTTTGCTGCTGACCATAAGCAAATAAGCAAAAATGACTTTAGAGAAACAAACAATTGTGCTTAGTTTTTTTATTGCTGAAGATTGTTTCTTCTCCTGCGTTCTACTGTAAATACGTGAATTTACTTTTCCTTTAGCCTGAGGTTTATTCATTACAATTTTTGGTGTGAAAGGGCTTTTTATTTTGCTGTAAATAGAATCTTTTTAAACAATCAGCCTGCTTATATTTAAGAAGTACCGTGAAATTAACGCAAAAGTAATATAACACATTACTTTCCATAAAAAGTAACTAAGTAACGTAATTAGTTACTTGTTTTATGGAATACACAACTATTGTAATGCATTACTTTTAAAAGTAACTTTCCCCCAACATGCTTATATTAACATTAATTTGACCCCCTAATAGTATCTACAAATGTTAAGAAATTTCTTGCCATTTTCGTGTTCAGCCGCTTTTATCCTCAGTTGCGGACTGCATGCAGTTTGCACTTCTTTTTATTTCAGGCTATACATTTAGGTGTGATTTTCTCTTTTCAGCTGCCGTTATAAAGTCTGTGACGTCCGCAGGGTAGTTGGCTGGCTTTGACGTCATCAGGTGGGTAGTTCAATTATTTGACATTTTCCCACCACTATCTTTTAAGTATCAGTCACTTATGTGGGCGAAGGAGAACCTTTTCTAGAATGAGTTGTATTTTACACTAGACGAAGTGCATGAGGTGTTTGTTTTGGCGTGATGGTTGGATGTGGTGTGTTCAGTAACTCAGAACGCTTTTGGTCTGAAGCTTGTAACATGCGAAATTCATCTTTGCAGGTGTTTTAAGGATTTTTGGGGTGGTTTCTGGACTGAACGCTGTGCCCCCTCACCCTCTCTTTCGGCGTGTTGTGGCTGTAGCTGGTCTTACTGAAGAACTGCCAGTCGATGGCTCTGATGGACAAACACAAAGTGAAGCGGCAGAGACTGGACCGCATCTGTGAAGGTGAGAAGATAAGACTAATGCAACCAGATGAGATGGATAAAAATAGATATTATTGACTATCAACAACCCACGTCTCTTTAAAGTCAACATGAAATTACGTTTGCACCACTTTACATCCATAATGTGGCTTGTGAAACGAGATACTCGAGGACAACATTTAGGGTGGGACTTGATTTCATCTGGAAATTGATTGGGTTTGTTGAAAGTGGGTGTTACATTGTTATCAGTTAACTGCAGACACTTGTCAAGATATTATGTTTTGATGAAAAAAATGTATCTCTTTGTTTTAATGTGCACTGATGGAACTTTCGCAATAAGACCATTGAATGTAATGTTGGCTTTCAGATGCACAGGCCTGGAAAGCATTGCATTTCAAGTCTTTCGCTGAGCTTCAAAAAGTGATGTGAAGTTTCACTTTGTAATTTGAATTTGCCACTGTAGTTAGTCAGATTTGCTTTATTTGACATGTATGTATTGTCCTAAATGTATTCTTATACAAATGTTTATAGAGTAGGCCTAGTGGGGCTGTCCCCTAATAGTGACTAACCATTAGTCAACGAGAAGAGGCTTATTAGTGCGTGGTCGCAGAAAAAAAATCCACATGAAGTGGCGAAGTCACTACAGTACATCGGACATCCAAACGTTCGTTTTGTTCATCGACCTCAAATGTGGCTTATCATCTAAAACATGTAAGTAGTAGCATCATTACATGGCTGCTCGCTCTAACGTTAACCTAGAAACGTGTGTACTAATTAACGTATTTGTGCGGCGTGTGGAAGCTGAATAGTAGCATGCTCACTGCATGACAGTTAACTTGGAGGCACCGGTGCGATCATTTGCATTTAGCTTAAAATACTCATACAGAGTAATACATCTTTTGAATTTGTAAAAAGTTTACTTTTATGTGTGTGCACTCACAATAACAGAACGTTGTGCTTTTGTAAAATAAAGAAAAAAAACAGGGTGCACTCTCTGCCATCTATGTCTCTGTTAACTTGAGTACTCCGAAAAAAAAGGAACCGAAACACAATTGCGTGCCTCCAGACATGAGAATATTATCTATAAATCTGAGAAAGTGTGTCGACTTCATCCTGTCGCCGAAAATACAGAAAAACTAGCTATCAATTATTATTTATTAAGGTTAAGGCAGGCTTCGTTCTTGCGATTTTTTTCCCTGACGCTTCATACGCATACCTCTGCATGTGTGCTGTGGCACATTTTATCCATGGCGCTGATTCGGGCTAAACGCAATTATATGTCTCATTGTTATTTGAATTATATGTGCTCTTTTTACTATTAACCATACTTTGTAACGTTGCGTCTTTTTTCATTACGTTTTTTACTATCACATGTTCGCTAATCTCATGAACTTACGATGATTCCACTAGAAAAAAGTCTTTGGTCAGGGGCGAATCCCTAGATGAGTACGTGATTCATTTATTTCTTGTTTGTGTGTTAACCCTGCCCATGGCTTAAAGTTCTCCGTCACCATGCCGAAGTTCTCCGCGTGCAGCATTTTTTTCGGGTTGCGGCAAAAAGAACCTACATTAAAAAACATATTAAAATCTCACTGATTCCTTTTTCGCTACTTATACCTCTCTTGATCTCTTTATTATCAAACGTAATCTTTGAGCTAGTTTTCATCCACTCCACGAAGTTGGTTTATGCTCCGTAGAACACGAGGATAAGTGCGAAATCTGCGGTCCCTTCTACTTCTTTGAGCCGCGTCCCGCGTGACAACAAGTCCCTGTGAGCGCGTGTTTGAAAGTCTGAAAAAGCAGCGACGTTGGGTAAAACGTTTCAGAGTAATCATGTTATCTCCATAAGAACTATATGATTGCCTGAACGAATTTACCGGGATTTTTGAAAGGTTCATGTTCACACATGATCTCTTAATGGTAATTTACCAGTAAAGACCGTATGTGTGAAAAGGGCTAAACTCTTCCTCTGCATATGCTGTGAATTTGAATTGCTTAACGTTCATCTGTGAAAACAGTAGGATGTAACGATTAACCGCGGCCGTTGAAAATAATTAAAGTGACTATTCAAATCGTTGAGAGGGGGTAGAGAGTTAGGGGAGTTTATATGAATGTATGTCGGAGGGGAACTTACTGTCTTTAGAAAAACAGTTTAGATGGTATATTTTCTTTTCATCTTGCCTCTGTAAAATGCATATTAAAGTTCATAAGTGCAGCACTGCTTTGTTTTACAGCGGTAACAAAGGAAACGCTTTAAGCGCCACCTGCTGGCAGAGAGTGAATCTGCATCTCGTTCGGCTCCTCTGCTGTTTCTGTTTCATGCAGATATTTTTTATGTATAGTTTCACAAAACTGAAGTCATACCATTCTGTTTTTGCTTCAAATTTCCAAATTATTTAATCTAATTAGATTAAAAACTGCTCATGTTGCAAGTATGCAGCATCTTTGTTTGGATAATGATTAAAATACAGTGGTTGCCTCTAACTGAATGAAAAGAGCACAGGCAAAGCCTTAGTTTGTATATATGAAGATATTTATTTTATTTGTTATTTTATTTGGGGCTTGTTTTAAAATTTCAGTTTAGTTTTGTTATTTACATTTACATTATATTTACATTTTGTCGTTTAGCAGACGCTTTTATCCAAACCGACTTAAAAATGAGGACATTAGAAGCAATCAAAACCAACAAAAGACCAATAATATGAAAGTGTTATATTAGTATATTATTATAGTTATATTTTAAATTTCACAAAGAAATGTGCAGAATTTTGTCCAAGCAATAATAAAAGGACACAATTTATAATTTGTCTTAAATCTCATTTTATTAAAAAAAAAATCGTGAATCGAATCGTGAGTTGAGTGAATCGTTACATCCCTAGAAAACCGTGTGCATTCTCACTAGATTAACGTAAATCATTTATAAACCTTTGCCATCACAGGAGAATACATCAACCTATTTCTAAATATGCCATTTATTGTACATCACAATTTCAAAATAAAAGTTTCTGAGTTTGCATGTGGCCAAATATTAAAATTTAATGGATTTAAACATCGTTTAATCACACTGTTCCAATTTAAATGTCACGAGGGCGCGGTTGGTGGCCTCTGCAGGTATTTGTTGTAAGACATAATGTACTCAAGTTGGTTATGTTCGTATTATGTATAGGCATATTACATTATGTATTTAACAGTTGTTAAATGTACTTGGTTTTGATACTTTATTTGGGGCCAATTATTATTGCCTCATCGTTAGTTTATATATAAATAGTCATACTAAAGCCTAGTTTTCATATAGGTCTGTTTGTGTTACTAAAAAATATCAGATTACTCAATTGTCAAAATAATCAGTAGATTACTTGATTACCAAAATAATAGTTACAGCCCTAGATTAGTTAAAATATTTCAAAATACAACTGCATTGTTTTACTTTTTGACACATATTTTGTCATTGAAAATTTCTTAAATAGTATTAAAATATTGTCTCGTTCTAGTGAACCAAGTATCTGTATTTTGTCTCATCTTGTGAGCTAAGTGTATTGTCACACCCCTAGTGTCGATAAGTGGTGATATAGCTCATAATTTTCCAATTGTATGATATAGCTTTCACTCTTCAGGTCAACCACATATTCATGAAAAAAAAAACAGTTTGAATAAGGAAAGCAATAACTTTGCCATAGTATCCTTTCAAATGTTAAAGTTGCCACAGTCATGGCATGCTTTGCATGTGCTGCCCCCCCCCCGGAAAAAAGTTCAGGCTCAGGATTTTTTTTTTTGCTCTAACCCCTGCTTGAGTGAATCATCTGGCACTGTCAATACTGTCAGTGTACTATGTGAACTAGCAAACACTGAGTGTTGGATGGGTGATATGGTTGTTTCTCGAATGTTTGGCATGTTTGTCTGAGATACAGGAGTTGCGAGACCGTTTGAGCTCTGTTTTCTTATCATTCCCCCATCTGTCTGTGCGCGCCGACACGGGAAGCTGAAACGTTCACACTGCTGTTATTAAACACCAGCGCCTGTGTGTACTTTATTAAATAGTTCATTACTACTGAATAAACTTAACTCCTGTCCATTTGACACTTTAATACAATCAAGGGAAAGCTAGTTCTTTAGATTTGGCAAATGCAGTCTCATCTCATAAAGATGCTCATTTGGAGGTGTGTAATGAACAAAGGGGGCAGGCTGCATATTAATGAATCAGCGTGCTGTATATTGTAGTCACTTATGTTTTTGGCATGTGTAACTACTCATCAAAGAGGAACTCTGACGCCACATGTATATGATGTTGATTTTAGACTTGCTTGCTAAAATTTAAATAGGACCAGATCAGGAAACAGTCCTCCATAAAATGCGCTGGATGCGCACTGAATATTTGGTTTGAACTGTTCTGGAACAGTGTTGTAAATACAACTTAACCACTGATTTCTAGTCGTGTCCTCTTTTGGAAGACCAAACAAAGTATTTTCTTTTTCACAACGAGAAACACAGCGTCTTCACGACATGGCAGCGGTGGCAACAACAATACTACAGCGAGAATCAAAGTTACGCCACCTTTTTGTATAAATTTGGGTGGCATTATGCAAATCTCCCCACACAGTGACGTAGACATGTGGGGCATGTTAGAGTGAGCCATTTTAGGAAGGCGTGGACGAGTCTTAACTTTTAAATAGAATATCTCTTTGGGTTGAGACTTTAGTCTTTGCAACTTGAGGGATCTTATCTATTCACGAACAGCTTGTAACACTCCAAAGAGAAAGGAAAACTTGAAATGGCATCATATGACCCCTTTAAAATCAAAAGATGGGACAAACCTTTTAGCAGGCCATATGATTACTTAAAGTCTTTCTTGTTTAATTTTGTAATTTTTAATAAAAATGCCTGAATCTTCCAGTAAAAATTTAGACTTTTGCAGGACTTTCCAGTCATTTGTATTCTGAAAAAATCCTTGCTCTTGTAAGTTCGCCTTCATCTACCTCCACATCTAAAAAACCAAGAATCAAGTTCCCACCCTATAATTTTATTTATTTATTAATCTTACACTCAAATATACATTAAAATGCAGAAGAAAAGATCTGTCGCTTTTGTTACATTGCGATTTTATAAGAGTTACTACTTTGTTCTGGTAGTCGAATGACGCTTAATAAATTTGCTAGATAGGAGCTTTAATTTGTGTCCCTAATAGTTTTATTGTGGTAACCATTTTATACAAGCAGTAAGGCCTTAAAGACTGTGCTGTATTTAAAGATGAGAATTTACTGAATGCAAGAATTTCACAAATATGAAAGCATTTACTGAATACAGAATTCAACACTGGCTGAAGGCAGTCGTTACAGAGCAAAAGCAAAAATGGAAATGATTCTCGATTTCCACCCTTAGCTCACTGTGCCCTTTCCAATGACAGTGTTAACCATATGGTGCAGCCTCTTGTATTTTATTGCTTAATTGTGGCATTTTAAATGTTAATTTAGATAGGGAGAGTGTCATGTGCCGTTAAGCAATTTACATAGAAATTGTAAGCGGCAGCTTCACTGTTTGTTGCAAGTCCCATCAGCTGTTGCCTCAGGTCAAACCTTTCTATTAAGCAAAGCAAGCCATTTTTGTATGCAGATAAAAATCCTGTGAGAATATTTAGTGTCTTTGCTGAGGGATTAAAAATTTTGCATTGCAAAAAATTTGCTTGTCTTAAAAAAAAAAAAAAAAAAAAAACAAGATCTGGCTGATAATTTTCCAGATAATTAGGCTACAGTTTTATGTTCAGTTTTATGGCTACAGCTGCAGATGGCAATGATATTCATCCAAGTGGACAGCAAAAGAGGCTCTTCTGGAGGGGGCAGGTGGAGAAGATAACGGAGGTGTTTCTTCGGAAGAGCAGGGTCATGTAGATGCGAGCAGAATGTGACTGTCTCTTTAAAAAACCGACAACTGCCTAACTGCGTCTAGTGCTGCTTGTCAGTGCCGTGGAAGTTCGTGCTGGTTGGCCAGCACTCAAAGCCCAGGCCTCTGATTGGACTGCTGCTGCGGGGGAGGGGCCAGTGTGGATGACATGGGAGATGGGTGTCTGCCAGGCAAAAACAGCCTGACACTGATTGTAAAGGGTGGAGAGAGAGAGAGCGATAGAAGGAGAGGAGGGGAGAGAAGACAGGCGGGTGGATTTCATGATGCAAGGTTTGGACCTACATGTACCTGTTTGATGTTAGGTGTGTGTGTGTTGCTTCGAAGATGCAGTAATTCACATGGGTGTGGTGTCAGAAGCAGGCATAGTTTTCTTTTTTGCCGCGTCTAGTGCGTGTCCTTGCAGCTTGAGCAAGAGAGTGTGTGTGTGTGTTGGCCAAGCAGGAGGCAGGGTGTGGTGCAGCTGTATTATCATCCACCCACCCTTCCCCCCCCCCTCTCCTTGAGACCGTGTGTGCGTGTGAGGAACATGTGGGGGGTGAAATGGCGAGGGAGGGAGAGCTAGAGAAGGTTTGGGAGGGGGGTGAAGCGGAGGAGAAATGAGCGCTGAATGAATGGCATTGTTTGCATGGCCATGCTTGTGTTGCGGCCCTCTCTCTTTCTCATACATCCTGGCGCGGACTCAACACACGGCATCTGTGCTCTCAGCGCCGCTCTCGCCGTGACCCTACAGCAATAAGTGTTTGCATTGTTCCTTGCGAAAGCACCGTGGACTGTGAATTTTGCAGCTCTGTTGCCTGTTTTATATATTATGTTTATTCTGCCTCCCCAGTGCTCTTTTACCACCATCACACAATGCATGCTTTTCCACACAGCACTGATTTGCAGGAAAAGAGTGCAAATATTTGTCTTTAAGACCTCATTATGGCTCACTCCTTAATCATTCACCATGCACGGGAGTGTGATAGCACGAGTGTGTTTTAGTGAGCATCACGGAGGCGTCTTACCCCACCCCCATCTCAGCCGCCAGTGCAGCAACACCTGTCAGTTATGGAAGGGGGGGCGTCGGGTCTTAAAATCGTAGAACGTAACATGGCTGTTCAGATCATCATCACATTCGGTTTTACACTAGCATCGTTTAGTAGAAATAGGTTTTGGGATTTGTGAGTTCTTGGATGAATGGTTTAACGCCCTTTTCCCACTGCTATTCTTGGATGAGTGTGAAAATGAGATCATAATTATATGATGAGCAAAATCATCACACCTCGTTATGTGATATTTCTGGTACGTGCCGCCTCTGAATTGCATCTCTTAAAATGGCCAGTTTTGGTGAAGCCGTGATGAATTTCGCCGATTGTAGCACTGTTTGTTATGTAATGCAGTTTAATGATCGTGGTGCACAGAGCATCCTGATGCATGATGGGAATCTGATGACACCGATCAATTAAGTTCTCCTATTGCATCCTTTTATGTCTCGTCCCGAGAATCCTGTTTCTTGTCGTATGTTTGTCCCAGGCTAAATTTGTTTTTGCATTTGCTCAGAAATGTCCTTCCTGTAGTTGTTCTGTATTTGGCTGTAACAGGCAGAAGTTCCCCATCGTCTGACATATCAGCTACCCTGCTGATTTAAAAGAATGTGCAGCCATTAACAAAAAAAGCCATCACTGCATTTTTTGCAGTTTTGACTGTGTGCTAAAATACTTGCTTTCACATATTCACCATTTCTGTGAAGTCCCTGTCACGGGCTGTGTATGCAGTGAATACAGTGCTGCTTTGTGAGAAGGATGTTTGTTAAAATAGTTTTTGGTCTGTTGTACCAATTTTCTTTAATTTGTCATTCTGTCTTGTAATGATGCTGTATTACATTGTCACTGCGGCTTTTATGCTGTGTTGCCAACAATTTTGTGTGCATCTCGCAATTCAATCTAAAAAGTGTTTACAGTGCTTTAATGTGCAGAGATGCATTTAAAAGTGACAGGTTCTTATTAGGCATGTTCAAATCTACATGTTCTCAAAATGGACCACTACACACTTGATCAAACATGTTTCTTAGGGGTGTATAAAAGGTAAATTTAGACTTTAAGTGGGGAAATTGATAAATGGTCAGTTAATAAATGGGCCAAATAGCTGAACTTTTTATTGCACATTTCATGATCTTTACAGAAAACTGATATCTGCAGATTATCACACAGGTCCCTCAAAACAGGTATTTCAAGCAGTAGTGCTTTAAATTGGATATTACAATTAATACTGTAATAGTTATTCTGAATATGTTGATGTTTAAGTAACTTTCAAACCTTGATGGTGTTTTGTTACTGTAGTAATATCACTATGAATAGAGATGTGCAAAATACTTATTTTACCACTAGATGAAGTGTTATGGAGAATGCAGGGCTCACAAATGTTGAAATTTACATGTCATCTTAAAGGGATAGTTCACCAGAAATTAAAATGATCATTTACCTGCCTTCATATCATTCCAAACCTGAATGGCTGACATTAGCAAAAGCAGATATTTTGAGAAATGTCTCTAATTGAAATGGGCTAAAAAAAAATTTTAAATTCACAAACATTTTTCAAAATGTACAAAATGACATAAGGGTGAGTAAATGATGAGAGAGTTTCATTTTTGGGTGAACTATCCCTTGTTTCTATATTAAATTGAAAGCTTTCTATATCTAATATATTAGACCTTAAGTGGTTAGTGATGGTTTAGTAGGATGAAGACAAAGATAATTTGGCCTCCAGTCTGCTGAATGTAGGTCATTATGAGTCATGTGAAGACTCCCTGCCCCCTTTCCTCATCTCCTTCCCTCCCTCTGTCCCCTGCTCACACTTTCGTTTGTCAGGTTGGGGGGGTTGGGGTGGACCCTGGAGTTATTAGGAGCTGTTGTGTTGCCTCATAGTCGTAACAATCATAAAATTGTTTCCTGGAATTTGAGGCCTCTAACATTCAAAATTTAACAAAATTCTCTGTGGCATCGCAGTAGTTTGGAGTCAAGTGTGATAGACTTTTGTTGATGTAAATCTTCTATTTGGTAGAAATGCTGATAGTCTTGAAAGGCTTGGAAATATTTGGTTTGGCCTCTCATGAGTTAGGCTGGATAGTTATTGAATGCTGCTTAACTGTTGGCCAGCATGGCTCTGAGGAAACTGAAAGGCCTTTAAAATCAGTCAACCGATTATTATACGTACCACCTAAGCTGATTCAATGAACCTTGAAGTAAATGTCGTCTTGGTTGCAGACCATGGCAGATGCTGCTGTTGTTTATTAACATGACTAGCATCCATAAGCCAAGCGGGTTTTAAAATGTCTGCTTATAGACACATGTAAAGAACACAAATATGAAGTTTTGTGAGATGACCAGAGTTGTGGGCATTTGAACAAATTAAGTTCCCATTACATGTAATAAGTGATTGAGTAAGGTCATTCTTGGTGTCCTGCAGGCATTCGACCACCCATCCTCAATGGCCCCATGCACCCTCGTCCTCTGGTGGCACTGCTGGATGGGCGGGACTGTACGGTGGAGATGCCCATCCTGAAAGACGTGGCCACCGTGGCCTTTTGTGATGCCCAGTCTACCCAGGAGATCCACGAGAAGGTAATGTCACAGGTTGTGCCCACATCCCAGCCTTTATACAGTGTGTTTCATAGGTTTTTTACTCTGCAGGTCTTAAACGAGGCTGTTGCTGCTTTGCTCTACCACACCATCACGCTCTCGCGAGACGACCTGGACAAGTTTAAAGGTCTTCGGGTCATTGTGAGGATTGGCAGTGGGTTTGACAATGTTGATATAAAAGCTGCAGCAGAGCTGGGTGAGTTTTGTTCCTGTGTTGTGAAATGATTGTGAGTTCAAGTCAAACTGACTTGTTTGTATTGGTTCTTTGTCTTAAACAGGTATAGCAGTGTGTAATGTGCCAGCCGCGTCTGTGGAGGAGACGGCAGACACCGCAATGTGTCTAATTCTGAATCTGTACCGACCCGCGCTTCACCTGGATGCATCATTCTCTGCGCGGCCAGGGCCACACGTATGCCTACAGCGTGTGAGCAGCACCTTGGGCAGTCCCCTCCGGGTGCAGGAGGCCGACAGCACGTATTCTCTTGTTTTTTTTTCTTTTTTTTTTTTTTTTTTTTTGAGGCGGAAAACAATTGCAGCCGCATCATTGGACTGGGTGAGTCCTGACGTATTTTACTCAGGGCTCAAAGAATCAGCTCAATTAAGGCGAGAGCTAAAACTTCTATACATATAAAATAACTAGAATATAAGTTGTATTACTAAATATGAAACGTGACAAACTGCAGGTTTTAATTAAATATTTATTTTAAAAAAGCATGACACTACAGGCAAAATCTTTTTTTTCTTTCTTTTTTTTCCCCCTTCCATGCACAGGTCAATTTTGAGGTTGTGGGCTTTTTAGCTCTTCATAATATGTAGTTTCAGACTAGTTGAAATAAAACATCCAAAATTCACATTTAAATTTTAATTTCAATGCACTTTGTCTATTTGCCATTCTGGTGATCATTACAGTGACATATCTTTAAAGGACCTTTTCCCGACCTGGAAACTACACTTCAATAGCACTTACACCAACTTTATAGTTTTATATTACTGTTTATATATTTTAATTTTTTTAAAGGGTTTGTTCTAGTGCTGTCAAATCGATTAATCACATCCAAAATAAAAGTTTGTTTACGTAATATATTTATGTGTACTGTATATTTATTATGTATATATAAATAAACAAAGTGTGTGTTTGTTTGTGTGTGTGTGTATATATATATACATTAGGGCTGCACGATCTATCGAAATATCGCAAAATGCATATTGCTAGGGTGTGCGATATCTGAATAATTTTAATAATAGGCTATTTAAATCAAAACGTTGCAAAAGGTCAAAATTTTAGTAGCCGGCTTATTTTTGCGTGCTTATCGCGCCCTATCCAAGCTGAACATACTTTCGTTTCCTTTTTTTCCCCTTTTTGATAAGCATCTCTTCAGTTCGCGCCGCCACGGCAGAGATGACGCGATTCAGACTGGCCACTGCCCAACACCGGTTGATTCTTCGTACTTTCACATACTCCTCAAGGTCTATGAATCAGACACACACACAGAAGTTGTCAATAGCTACCCCCCGTCATCGACGCATCATTCTCCGTCTAACGCTCGGTTCTGTTTTAAAAATGAATGTGAACAGCCCTGAGACAAAGAAATTCCAATGTGCCATATCATTATACTTGCGATACGTGCAGTCCTGGTTCTTTTTAAAGGGACAGACAGCCTATAAATAGCTGCTGACACAAAACAGCCTATAACAAAGATAATACTAAATGTCAATTCATACAGTGAACACTATGCAAGTGTTATTTCTACACTTAATGATTACATTTCTGCTACCTGAATACTATTAGTTTTATATCTATCTATATATAATACTAATTGTTTATACTTTTTTTCCAAGCAATTTCACTTGTCCTTTAATACATCGTTTGATAATTTCTCAGCTCACATAAGTTTTATAGCTGTGGATATATGAAGTACTTAAAGTGGGTTTATGGAAAGCAACAGCTTACAATTATATAAAATTAGTTGTTGTCTTATATTAGATTTTTAGCTTGTGATGTTCACAATGAATGTTAAATGACAGTTTTCGGCATTTGTGGACATCTACTTTTTATGTAATGCAACTAAAACACTGCACTGCCGTCACTTTCAGAAGTCTGTAGTGATTCTTGTTTTTTCCCTTTTTTTTCCAAGAAAGAATGGAAACAAATATGGGTATATAATTTTCATTTTTAATATTTTTAAATATATTCGAAATTGATTTTACACTACTTTCAAGCATAGTCGCATCGCATATCGAATATCACCATTTTTTAACAAAGAGAGTATCGCATTTTCTTTCAATATCGCACTATGCCCTAATTTATTTAGTTAGATAATAGTTATATATACACACACACATATTTTGCTATTTCATGTTAATTAATTATAGTATACATATAAATATTTATTACATTTCTTATAAATATTCATGTGTGTGTTTATATATACAGATAAATATACACAGTACAAATGCATAATATTATTTGGCCTAAACAAACTTTTATTTGGCATGTGATTTTAATCTTTTTTTTTTCTTTTTTTGATTTGACCGCCCACAGCACTTTGCGTCTATATAATTTGCAGATTTTAAACAGTTATATCCTAAAAAGTTCATTTGCCCAATTTTTTATTCACCGCTATTATTTGGCAGCTATTTTATAGTTACTGTAGTATGCATAATAGAAATAAAACATGAATTTCGAACCTGGCTTCATCCAATGTTCAATTTCCTGCTAAATGTATGCCAATATTAGCTGCCATACTCATTTCATAATGTCAGTTTCATATTTAAACTAACATTAATTTCAGAAAAGTGTAATACAGGTTGATGGTTTTTTTTTTGCAATTCTTAATGTAATCAATCAAATGAGGGTTCATGGTGTTATCCATTTATTTTTTGTATTTTTTTTTTAAAACACAATTTACATGGACTGTCTTGCCTTGAAAATGAAAATACAGTAGAACCTCAAATACATCTCAGATTTTAACTGATTTCGAGAGTAGTAGTAATGCTGCGTCCAAACTGAGACTCTTTAAACTATTTCCTTATGAAATGCTGTTTCCAGGATCGTGCTGGCCACCAAGCAGTTGCTCTAGCCGGCCAAAGGCTGTGAGGTTTCTTTTTTTTTACCCCGTTTGAGGTGATTTTCCTATGACACCCATCCTGCCCAGATTGGTGGTGATGCATTGGCGATCCCTAGGCACTCCACGCCCCCGACCCATGGCCCCGACACTACGGACATGCCCATCCACTCAGACTGATGTAGTGCTACACTGCCCCAGCCCCCGAAGATGAGCACAACCACACCTCTATCCAATGACTTCACCATCAAACAGCGTACGAAAACAGTTCTCTCAGGCACACTCTCTCTCATTGAACAGCCACTGTTGAAGACTTAGTTCCCTTTGACTGCCTTTGGCTTGAAACTGAGGTTCTTTTATGACATCAGAGTTTGATTAATTCTGCTTCATGGAAAGCTGTTTTCGTGAAAACTGCGGTTTACACACTGGGACACACACCCATTGCTGCTAAAATGTAGAGACCTGGATTATGATTTCATGTGCAGATTCCAGTGCGGCTCGACCAGTTGCGTACTGACGACATCTGGCACCTGATATCAAAAGTAAACCGAGCGATGCCAGGTGTGTATATCACAATATTTGTAAGATAAATGAGGAAAAGCTTGTTTTCTTCATTCCAATACAACACGGATGAGACCAACAACATTCTCTTCTGCCACCACAGACTGGGACTCTAAGAGAAAGCAACAAATTATTGTGAAAAAAAGCTGAGCAAACAGCTTGTCGTGTTAATTGGCTGCAGTTGTTGCTAATAGAAAATGCTCTTCATTGCAGTGATGCAAAACAGACTATGCCTGTAAAAAGAGACCCTACCCAACACCCCTCAGGTGGTTTCAGGATGACTGAATGTGGAAATGAACTAAGTGTTTTGAAAATCTTAAAGAGGTGAATTTGGGCCTTGCTTTTAATATCTCATCAAGTTGTATTTGTAGATGCGTACAGGTTGCTTTCCTCGGGAACACGGCGCGTGGTGGTATGGTGAGTAATGAGAAAGCTTGGCCAGGACCCTCTGAAAGAGGGCAGAATTCGGAGGAAGATCCCAGCCCTGCGACGTCATGAGACAGAGCACCACTTCAGATGTGATGCGCGACTCAAGTTTGCCCCTGCCTTTGCCTTTCAGTATTTTTCTGACTTGTTAGATGCCAACTACTGTAATTTTCTCATTTCGCTATTCACTACAAAACTACAATATTTCTACAATTGGCCTGTCAAAAGCCCACACGTTGGAAGTTAACACAAAAAAAAAATCTTCTATCATGCACACTCATTCCATTTTCTCTCCAAGTTTCTTCAGGGCCCCCACTAAAAGGAATAGCCCCCCCAAATCTTATCTGTATTTTTTTTTTTTTTTTCTTTTTATTCCCCCACACACTATACTGGTTACAGTGCAACAGGCGCCTCAATTGAGGCCAAGAGCCGGAGGCGAGGCCATCGCCGCGGAGATGTAGCGAAGCAGCCATCACAGCCTCGTCATGAAAACCCTAGTTTTGCATGAGTATTCATTTTTTCTTTGCATATTGCTTCAGTTCTGTACTAAGATATTGCCCAAAGCATAAGCCAGAGCAATACTAGAAAGAATGTAGTATTCCCCCTGTGCAGCTCTAATGTTAAAGCTGCCAGCAAGTTTATTTTTTTGCCAAAGGTTGCGACCGTGTTCATAATGACTGACACTGTGCTAGTCTTGTAGTACCGTGCATGCGTCGCTATCCCAGAAAGTCTGCAAGACACTGACGAAGTGCCAATAAGAGAGATATTTCGATGGCAGCCTCTCAAGTGCGCCATATATGGAGAGCCACCACCGCCTGCACTCTGCAAACTCAACTGGAGCCAGCTGCCAGGTAATAGGTAACTACACGCCATACCTGAATGCCATAGCTGCTTTTACAGTATTGATGCCTATTGAGAAGTGAAAACGTGATTGTGATCTCTTCAGGTTCACTGACCAGAGGACACCCTGATGGGTCGTAGCAGCAGAGCGCGCGGTTGCCTGGAGCTCGGGCAGCGGCAGGCGAGTGCGCCGACGAGCATTGTGTATGACCCTGACTGGATCTCTGCCTCTGGCCCACGGCATCGCCCCGGTCTCACACCCGCCTCACACCCCATCGCCCGGGCAACCCTCCAAGGCCGAGGCAGACAGAGACATCCCTTCCGACCAATAGCATCCCAGCACATTCCATCTTTGCCCTGATCGATGCCCTTTCACCTCACCCGGGGGGACTGACGCCCCTGCTTTCGATGTGATTTTGGGTCACCCCAGTCCAACAGAACGTGTACAAACCCAGGAGTGAAACCCTCTACCCCGAACGTACCCCTCATTTCCACCCGCTCTATCCTCTGTTGTATACTTTGGCAGAAAGCAATAACTTCTCTCAAGGATTCAATAATTGGGTTGATGCACACTATTTCTAAGCTACGAAATCCCAGTTTTTTTGCTTTGTATCTACTCTGGACTAGTTGGAGTTTGTTTCCGAGTAGTGTTTCTTACATTTCTGTTCTTTTCTTATCTGTTTTAACAGGCGTGGAAATAAACGCATGGACCTTGTTTTCTTTCCTTCGTCCCCTGCCCATCCTCCTCCTAGCATACATTTGTAAAACCTTCTCAACCTGTCCCATCTTAGCAAACGTTTGATCATCAAAACACAGTAACAGCTGGCTAACGTCTTTGATTAGATTCAGCAGCCATCAGCAATTATTTCACAGCTGGTGTTCAATAACAGAGATCAAGGCTAATGGTTATGGCTCGTGGCTAAGAGTAACAGTCCAAGGGAAGAGCTCAGATGTTTCGCGTTCCTCTCACTCTCTCTTCACGTGGAAGGCATCTTCTAGAATTGTCCAGTTTCTCTCTCTCTTTTTGCAGAAACCAAGAGAGCTTCGCCCCCAGAGCTGTTGGGGGTTTGATCATGTGCTCCACTTAAGTCACAAGATTTACAGCGTCCGTAATGCCTGAGATCTGCATAAGTGTCACTGAAATCACATACGTGAGATTCCATCGTCCTGTGATGGCCGAATTCATTTTATTTTGTGTGCTGCTTTGTGAACAGCTTGATAATGATGATGGGAGATCGCTCATAGGCAGCCAGCTTCATAAATGAAAGTTTCAAACAAAGCCATATTCATGCAGTGTATAACATTGCTGATTTAACAAGACACAACTGCAAGATTTGTGACACCTTAAGCCTACCTTCAAAAAGACAAAAGAGGCTCATTTTACAATGTGTGCGTACAACATTGACCTCCGCTCGACTCATACTGAGATCCACCATAGCTAAGCTGATAACATTGGCACCTTTTTTTATTCGTAGCCATTTGAAAAGATTTGCCTTGTTTTCCATATCTTCTCTCTGTCCTGGATTATCTCTTGCTGTACTTCCTCCTCGTGCCTCCTTTTTCCGATTAGGCCTTCTCTTTGTGACGCGGCGAGGCACACTTGTCCACCCTTCACCCACTCGTCCTCCAACTGTGTAGCGCATCCGCCCGCCCTGCCCTTCCTCCTCCCCACAAGGCACTTAAACTCTTAACACACTCAAACACATTTTCATACAGACCTGGTTTAGGCGAGCTGTGCTCTGGAGGCTGCAGTACCATTGAAGGCCAGCAGGTGGCGACGACTCGCTTTCCCCCTCAGGTTCACGGCTGATTAATTCATTCGTTTCTTGCACAGAGAGCCTCTTGAAGGTTTAGGAGAGATTCAGTCAGACCTGTTGTGGGCCGCACCATATGTCGCTCATCGTCGACACTCTTCCAGATACTCAGGATGGGTGATGTGCCGGCTCTGCGCCACACTGAATTAAAGCAGGTCATTTACCCAGAGCTTGACATTATCATGGCTGTCTTCTATGATATCAGCCTTCGCTTTCTCTGCGTTTTCACCATTTAGAGCACAGGAGATAAGGTGGAAAGAATGTAAAAGCTAGGTCACTGGAACGCTGGTTGCTTTCCAAAGAAGGCAGGAGAGTGTCTCGGGATAGCCTTCTGTCTGAAGAGAAAGGCCTTTCTAGTACCTCAGTAACAGATATTGAATGTATGCTCAAATCTTTCTCGCTTTGTACAGCTTTTCTTTTTTTTTTTTTAGATAATAGGTTCTATTTCTGAGGGGGTGTGTATGCGTCTGCATGTATGTGACCGTGTGTGACTGCTTATCCACTGCATCAGTTATTCGCAAAGCTGTTTTGTTTTCTTCCTCCAAGCATAGGATGTCTATTGTTTCATTAGATGTAGTTTGAATCTCAGGCTTTAGCTTTAGGAAGTTCTCGATCTGTAATTTTCTGTATAAAGGAGCACAGTTTCATGTCTTCGTCGAGATGTATGCTAATAAACGGAGGAGGTTTTGAAACTCGGGTAGATTTGCTACCTGCAAACAGGCCGTTTTTGATAGCTGTCGTAAGTGTCCCGAATGGTGGTCGTCCTCAGTTGTCAATCCTCTTGGATTCATGCATGATAATGAGATGGTCGTACCTATCAGGCCCCTCCCCCTCGCTTCCCCATTGGCTACGTGTTGATGAATTTTGAGTGACATGCAGCTTTTCTTAGACTGAAGTGATGCCCTTTATTCTCGTCAAGACTGTAAAGTTTCTCTGTACTACAGCATTTTTGAATTTTTCGAGTTTCTTCTTGCATTAACGTGGTGTTACTTTCCCGTCAGCATCATCCAGCTTTGATATGAGATGTGCACTGTGTTAAAACCAAGAAATTAGACGTTTTGATCTAGTTTGTGTCATTCAGTGTTCAACATGTTGTATTGAAACATTTCAAGACGAGTGTTGTTGGATACTATGACCCTCAGCATCCCGTTTCCCGTCTTCGTCCTGTGCTCCCCTTGCGGCCTTAATGTCGTAGATCGTGGTGGGCTTGGTGAATCTGTTTCTCGATGAAACCCCCGACCTCTCCTCTTTCCCCAGCAGACACACATGGAAGAGAGTGGAGGCTGTTTTCTTTAGCCATATGTTGCTCATATATCTGGAGAACACAAATGGCTTTCACTTTGAGGTGTGAAATGCTCAGGCACTATGAAAGACCCTTTCAGGAGCTGCCGATGTGGTTAAATCTAGTCCGTGAAGGGAGGCTGGAGAGGACAGATATGGACAGTCGGTTTCTCTCTCAGGGTTCTAACACACAAACACACATCCCACAGCCACCAGTTACACTCTTAACTCCATCCCAATGAAGATCGTGTTGTAGATCTCCGGAGCTCTCTTACACAGTCCATCTTTCAACAGTGAGTGTCCCTCTGTGATAGTTTTCCTTTCTATCACTCTCTTCTCCTTTCTTTTTGCGTATTTGTCGCACTGACACCTAACAACAGAAGAATGAATGTTTTAATAGAACTGCGTGTAACGTTGAAGTTGGGAAATGTATTTTTACAACATGTGAACTTTTTATTCCTTTCTCTTACCTTCTTTTTGTTGTGAATTGATTTTTTTCCCCCTTTCTCCCCATCACCAGACTGCAAAAAAAGTAAAAACCACAACAAAAAAAACACAAAAAACACAAAACCTGTAACTAGGCTCTTAAGCTTTACTTTTGTTTTTGTTTACTTTTTTATTAGAAAACAATCATGTTTGTGATGGTAACCTCTGATGGTAAATTCCACAAGGTATTTTAATAAAATCCTAAAGATTAAACCCTTGGTCGCTCACTCTTTTCTGACATGTCTTGAAAAGCTGAACTTTTTTTATTTTATTTATTTTGCTGCTTCTGTAATGTGACATACTATTCAAAAGTTTGGGGTCGGTCAGTTTTTTTAAAGAAATTTTTACATTAAATTTATCAGAAGTGGCAGTAAATTTATTTACAAGGTTTCAGACAATTTTTTTTAATTCTCTTCTTTTGAACTTTCTATTAATCAGATCTGTTTCCTGTTTTCAAAATTGATCAGAAATGTTTCTTGAGCATCAAATCAGCATATTAGAATGATTTCTGAAGGATCATGCGACACTGGAGACTGGAGTAATGATGCTGACAAAATTCAGCTTAATAAATTACATTTTGCAATATCGAAAATGGTTGTTTTAAAATGTAATCATATTTATCAGTATTGCCGTTTTATTAATCAAATAAATGCACTGTGCATAAGAGACTTTTCAAAAACAAACAAAAATCCTATTGACCCCAAACTTTTGAATAAATTGAGTGAAAAGCAAGACAATTTTTTTTTTTTTTTAAGACAAATTTTTCCATCCATTGATAGATATTTATGCGTTGATTAGAAGAATCACTCACAATAAGACCAGAAACGTGAATTAAGAAAGTAATGTCAGTTTGAGTTAAACTCCAACAATGTTAGTTCCGTTGCCAGGTTTATTTTAAATGTTCGTGTGAATTTAGCCAAGAGCTCATAACACAAGTTTTCCAGACTTCAGGTGTTAGCGGTTTTGTGCTCATACAACATCTTTGGCTGTAGGGAAAAGAAAAGCAGTTTGCGGTGATTAAAGGGAGGAAAGTATTTAACTGTATTTTATAGCAGGGTTCTCCCTCAGAATGTGTCCTGATGCTTGTTTATCAGCTAATGTCCCTAGGTGCTGATGTGTTGCCAATCAGGTTAATGAGCTGTGCAGGGCATATACCCCCTCCCTCTGCTAGCTCAAATTGTTACCAAATGTCTGAGAAACTCTCTCTGCCACATATTGAGTCCTGTTGTCATCCGTTTAGCACAGGAAAACCCTTTTGTGCATAAATGGGTTATGTAGTATTTCAGTTTGTTTGTTGAAAGCCAAAGTTTAGGAGTGTAGGTTAACCATAAAGGTTTGGCAGTAAACATTATTTGTCTTGTAAACGAAGGAAACTCCTGTCTTAATGGGCTATCTTGGAAAAACAGTGTAGCTTTAACAAAAAAAACAAAAAAATATATATATAATGACTTCCTCTGTATAGTTGAGTGAAATGGTGTTGTACGTTTATAAATGGTTTATGATGTTGGGATAATCAGGTTGCTCCTTTCAGCTGATGTCAGAAAAGTGTTGGGGAAAAAAATGGAAAACAACATTTTCACTGCAGTGATTCACCATTGTGTGAGACATATGGGACATTGTGTTAAGTCCCATATGGATTGGACTGATGTTTACAGAGTTGTTGAACCTTTAAACGCTGTTGATTTAATGTAGCAAGTTTTTGACATCCATTACCTGAAAAAAATCTTTGAATTTTAAGCCACTTTTTTTTTTTTTTTTTTTTTTTGAAACCCTGATATTTTAAATGCATAAAAACAAACTTCATATAGTTTCAAAGTGTTTTCCATAGTGTTCATCAATAAACAGTTTCTCATAATGAAGTCAATTTTATTTTGTTACATGCTTTGCAAATGTCCGATTATTACTAGAGCCCGACCGATATATCGTTTTGCCGATATTATCGGCCGATATGAGCCTGTTATGCCGACGGATGAAACGCTTTAAAGCTTAAGTCAATGGAAAACCATTGAAACTTTGGACGGTCATATCTACGTAACGGCGCGGCGAATCCGCACCAAATTTGGGGGATCCCTTCAGCTCGAGGAACCCTCTTGAACGCGAATCCAGTGTATGTCTAGAGGCCAGCTTTCGAATGGGACCACCCCCGCGTCGATAGCCCCCGGGGTTCGGGAGTTACGGGTGGTTAAATTAGCGGTCCGGCGCCGACCGATCAAGCGATCCCGGGGGGCTACCGACGCTTGGAGGGTGGCGTTCGAGAGGGCTCCTCGAGCTGAAGGGATCCCCCGAATTTAGTGGAGATCCGCCAGCGCGTTCGTGAGATAGTGACACCAGTCAACACTTTCCCTTCAGTAGGTTTCTTGTTCAGGCAGCATTCACGAGTTGTCTTATTCGACCGTAAGTACCCTGCTAAGTGGAGTTCACATGAAATTCCTCCATGATTCCAGTTCCAAGGAAACATACACGTTACAATCAAAGGTCATGAGACGTGAATTTACTTCGTATTTATTCACAGAGGTATATTATGTCACACTTCACACTTCTCTAGTAAGTTTCGTCTGTGTGTGAAGACAAGCCCAAAAAGGGGGGTTTTTAGGCCCTAGCGCAAATCCGTGAATGGATGTTCCGAAGTGAAATAAACTTCAACTGAATAAAGTTAAATGGAATTGAATTAAAGTTGAATAAACGTCAACTTTACTGTTCAGCGCACTGATGTCAGACTCATTTTGGATAAAGTTTGTTAAATTGTTAAATGCCCTGCCTCCATTACATATTTTTGTCACATCATTATAAGTGTTTGATCACCACATTTGAGTGATCATTGCAAAAAATGTGTTTATGTATATATATTCTGTTTCTGTATATACTGTATTCTATATATAGTACCAGTCAAATGTTTGGACACACGAATGGAAAAGCGTCCAAACTTTTGACTAGTAATGTACTATAATATACAAAAAGAATATAGGCCGATATATGGATATCGGCCTTTTTTACTCCCTAATATCGGTAGCGGCCCCAAAAAACACATATCGGTTGGGCTCTAGTTATTTAACCCCCCCAACCCAACCAATTGTTTTTGTTATTAAGTTGAAGGAATAGTTCACCCAAAAATGAAAATTTGCCTGAATTTTATTCACGTCTGGCCATTCAAGATGTAGATGAGTTGGTTTCCTTATCAGAACAGATTTGGAGAAATCACTTGCTCGCCAATGAATCCTCTGCAGTGAATGGGTTTCGTCAGAATGAGAGTCCAAACAGCTGATTAAAAACATCACAATAATAATCCACTCCAGTCCATCAGTTAACATCTTGTGAAAAGCTACATGTTTGTAAGAAACAAACCCATATTTAAGACGTTTTTATCTCCAAACTGTTTTTTTTTGCTTCTCTTTTAAATTTATTCGTTTGATAAAAAAATGTGCTTGTCCATGTTCATCACAGTTACATTTGGTTATATAAGGTACAAAAATGAATAACTTAATTACTTGCCCATCTTTTTTCCACATTAACTTTAATTTCAGTTGAGTTTAAGTGGAAACTCCTGTTCTGTAATGCAGTACTGTAGGTGTGTGTTTGAGCGTCGGTGACCCAGAGCCTGATTACAGACAAGATCCTGTATCATACGTCTGCGCTGCTCCTCCAGATGAGAAGGTGACCATGTATTATGTCTAAAACAGTTTCCCTCAGACAAGACGTAAAACTAGATTCCACTGTTTATGGGAATCACTCAGCAGAGAATGACTGTGTATACTGCACTCTGTCCCCATGTAAATGTTTTTTCTACAGATGATCGTCTCGGAGTCATTGCCAGTTTATTTGACATGGCTTCAACGCATCTTCACTTCAAAATGACGTCATGTGTCCCACTGACAAGTTGGCAGGGAAAAAGTGCGCTGTTGGAGTAGCCGCGCTTGAAATACTGAACAGAAACAACCTTTTTGGATACTAAATTTGTTTTATTGTGCTTAGATGACGGAGCATGAGCTCATTTACCTTACGCCACTCTTTACCCAAAATGCCCCAAAATCTATCAATTTTTTAGATTGCAAAACTTTATATTGGCCGATTTCGTAACCCCAATCATTCAAAATAAACAAGTCAATAAAGAAAGACCTACAGAGAAATCCTTGCAATGTATTTCTTAGTGTAATGGTGAAATATTGGCAAATAGATCACTCTATTTGAACTTGCAACAATTGTGGAAACGCCACACGAACCTACATCCTCTTAAGTTTCTAGTACATTCCTAGTCTCATCAGCCTGTCCATTGGAAGATTTATTAAATGCTTTTGTTTGAGAGAGGTTTACGTTAGGGTCAGTGTGCTCAAGAGTGTACATAACACTCACCGAGACAGAAACCGATCACTTTCTGAGGTCCAATCCCATCTCCGCCGTTGAGTCTGGCCTCTGATGTAGTGATGACTACCTTCGCCTGACGCAATAAACATTACCAAATATGATGAATAGATGCATTTACATTGGACTTTTCCTGTAAATGCCAACCTTGATTTATGGTGACTGGTAAAACCTCTCGGCTTTCAGCTGCATTTCTGTTGGTGTCTTTTCTTGACGGGCAAATCAGTGACAAATGTCTTACGCTGGACTGAGCTCTCACAGGGACTGACTTGCTTTCTAACCAGATAATTCCCAGATGTCATTCACTTCCACGAGTGTGTTATTATGAAAACCATTCTTCCTGTGCTAAAGTTTCTTGTGCAAGTATGCGAGCTATATCAGCGCAGTATTGCTAAAGCAATTAACACTATTGTTATTGTTCAAATATCAAATCCCATAATAACAAGTATTGAATGTCATGTCCCAGACTGTTTGTGCTACTGATATGATATATGGAATGAATTACGTGGCTCACTGAAGAAATTTGGACTGTTTTCGAAGCGACTGGAATGTTCACTGAAACTGAAGGGATTTGAGTCCCTTGGGAACCTCATAGTAACAAGCTAAAGAAACACACAGAACACCTTAGCAAATCCAAAGCGACGCTCTGGCATTATGCTGGTATGGTTTGCATGGTGCTGGATGGATTTACCTAAAAACTGAAGTAGTGGAAGGTGTTAGATACGGTACTTCTGTCCAACAGTTGTACTGCCAAATTTTAAATCCAGGGTACCAGTAATGTCCATGCCATTTTAGCATTTCTACGTTTAAAAGGTTTAAAATATGGAGTCAACAATAAGTAATCTGTAGACTTTTTTTCCACACTCAAGTGCTGTTGAAACATCAGTTTATATGAGCTGCCTGACATGGCAATAATTGCTTAACCAATGGCGTGAGTTTGGGGCGGAGCTCTCTGTTCATCTCACCAATGGCAAATGAAGGAAGTGTTAGGGAAACCTGTTTGAAAACGTTTTTTGAAAATGTGTTTGATGGAAAAAAAACACCACACAAATCATGAATTATGATTTGCTACTTGCTGTTTCTAGGGAGGGCATTCTCATTTTAGAGAACTTTTAATTGGACAAAATTCCTGGGTGCAAGATGACTCATCAATTTTTAACCCATTTTCAAGGAAAAGAAAGACTACTGTATAGATCTTAAAGCATACATCTGGTAAAATGTATTATTTTATTTAATAACAAATTATGGCTGTGTTCGACATCTTCGGCAGCTGACTTGTCGCCTCTCTGCCCTGTCAATGTCTTGCAGGCAGCTTTTGCAGGAAGGTGCCTCCTGAAACTGATTTCGGACAGACTTCTGAGACAGCATAATTGTTTAAAGGGGTCATATGATACAAATTCAATTTTTCCTTTCTCTTTGGAGTGTTACAAGCTCTTGGTGCGTAAAGAAGATCTGTAAAGTTGCAAAGACTAAAGTCTCAAATCCAAAGAGATATTCAGACCTACGCTCACTCTAGCCCGCCGTGTGTTTCGTTGTGAAAGCGAAACTACTTTGTTTGGCCTTCCAAAAGAGGACACAACTAGAAATCAGTGGTTAAGTTGTATTTACAACACTGTTCCAGAACAGTTTAACCCAAATATTCAGATGTGTGCAGCACATTTTATGGAGGACTGTTTACTGATCCTGGGAGAGAAACGTTAGACTAAAACGCCGGCAGTTCTGACTCACGTAAGTACGTTTTTATATTTAAAGAATTTGCCACTGACGATTCAAACGTGAGTTTTGAGCAGTGTAGAGTAGCATTTGTTGTTTGTCGTTTCTCCGATCACAAATGCAGACATGGTTGTATGTTTACGTGGCGCGATATGCACACGTAAAAAAGACAGTATAAGTCATTATAATCCGTAATTATGTCCCCACTGGATGCAACAAATGCCTCGTTTATAATGGGTTTTAATGTTTTTGTCTCGTCGCTCCCGCCGGGACAAGGCATCACAATATTGTAAGGGCATAACATTTCCGTCACACGCTTGAGGTATTCGGCCAATCACAACGCTCTGTATAGCTGGCCAATCAGAGCACACCTCGCTTTTCAGACCGATGAGCTTTGTAAAAATCGACGTGTTTCAGAAAGTCGGGGGATAGATGAGAAACAATAATGTACTGTATGTGGAAAATAATGTGTTTTTTTAACCTTAAACCGCATAAACACATTTTATTACACCAAATACACAAAATAATGTTCTTTTTAGCAACACCATATGACCCCTTTAAAGATCTATAGCAAAAATAGAGCAAGCTTTGGCAATAACTAAGCGAATATTTAATTACAACAATAATTTCTCACTAGAAATGTCATTAAAAGTGGAAAAATTTGGTCAAAAGTACATTTACACACAAACTGACCATCAGCTGCAACGTTCAGAACTTTAATTTTTTATTTTTTAGCTTAATTGTCACAAAATCAAATGCACAGGATTGTGGGGATAGCAAGGGCAGCAAAAGAGACATCTGTGCTGCATTCAAGAATCGATCAGATGAAGGCATCTCGGTAGACAGGATGTGACATGATGATCATTGGATTCAGACGTCTTGTTGCCTTCCCCATATGCTGCCTGCAGAGAATGAATTTTTCAGCTTTCAGACACAGCCTGTATACGAATCATTTATTTCCACAGTATGTAAAGCTCTGAAGTTTTGTGCGTAATATCTGCGCAGTTGTATATAGTATGAATGTGTGTAGTATTAAGTATTCAGAATCTCACTGTAAGTATTAGGTCATCCAGATACTTGTTTTTTTCACACACCATTTGTCGCCTACTAGTAGAGAAGTATGCATATGCAGCCGATGACTGTTGTTAAACAGGTTTCCCAAACACTCCCACTCCTTTACCATTGGTAGAACAAACAGAGAGCCCCGCCCCAAACTCACGCCATTGGTTGAGCTGTTGTTGTGTCAGGCTGGCTGCACAAACAAACAGAGCAATAAAGCCACAGAGAAATGTTTACACTTTCCAGGAGAAGCTACCTACACATTTCTTACTTGTAATACAAAGTTAAGCTGGGACAAACAGAAATCCACAGCTATAAACTATTAGATGAGCGGTTACCGGATGAAGTTATTCATATATGAACACATCAGCTTCCATTTACACAGTCTGTGATCTCACAGGAGAAGAAAAGAGATAAAACGAAAAAGACTGAAAGTGTGTGTGTGTGTGTGTGTGTACCCATACATGGAGAGGTGGGGGTGAAGAATGGGAGGAGAGAGAGGAAAGGAAAAAGAGAGGAGGGGAAAGAGACCATGAAAGTGAGGTGTCTTGATCTGTAGTGCACATCTTCACAAACCCTGTCCTGCTGTCTACCATCCCAGCCAGGTAAGAGTGAGCTGTTCACTAGCATGTGATCCACTGTCTATGTGTGTGTGTCCTGCGACAATGCCGGCTGCTGTGGCAAAGGTTAAGGCAAGGGTTGCTTTTCTGCTTCTCCACTTTCCTGCTGTGCCTCTATGCAACCTTCCCACACTCCTCTTCTGCAGGTTTGACGTCTCTTTGACGAACAATGCTGCAGTGCTTAAGTATTTTAACACATGTGCTGCTGTTAACAGTTATTTAACTATTTTCCCCCTCTTCTCATTCATTTTGTGTTTGCATGCAAATGAAATGGAAGATTTCTGACCTCTTTCTGCAGCAGAAGCTCACTGCGGCTTCCCTGTAAGTTTAAGCTTAAGTGGCAAAAAAGCCGCAAGCTCTTTTCTTTGGCACTTTTCCGTCTCCCCTGGTTTTATTGTGTCTCGTTCGTCTTGGAAGCGGAGATTTGCTGTGTCTGTTGGATGTTTGAGAAACGTGTGTCTTTTGACACTGTGCTGGAGAGGGCAAACAGAGCGAGGTTTGCTTTAGGTCAGAGTCATGCAGCATCTGCAACCACTGGCAAGTGCAGGGCAGCAGAAATGCATCCCACAATGTGCCAGATCTTTGTTAACTGTATAAGGTTTGATTTAGTTTCACAGCCCGAAACAGAGATAATGTGGAAAACGTGGGACTTTGCATTTATACGCATGCAAAATCTCAGTGCAGATGGGAGATCAAAATATTTATAAAAAGGTTTAATAGTCAGCGGATGATGTTTGGGAATGACGACTTCACTGGATAGACAAAGCATTGTTTCTTCAATGCTATGCTCAGTCTCCCACGAACAAACAGATCTGTTTGTATTGAGGACAAATATTATTGAGCAGTTGTAGCACATGTGCCTGATGCTTGTATGTTACTTACAGTCACTTTCAAGCACGGAACCTGATAAGTTGCAGTAAAACGGCCAGATTACCTTTTCTGGTAATCTGCTGTTCACACATCCAGCAGCTTTCAACAGCTTTTTTTGGGTCCCGTTTTCACATCTGCACCATCAGTGCTGTTAAAACTCTGTGAAGTCATTTGGTGGAAATGTCTTTTAAACAGCTACGCCACAAATCTAGAATCTCAAACTGTTTCAGGATCTGTTGATCAATTCTTTCATCTACCCAGATGGAGAAAAGCTCTTTTGTTTCTAAGTTTGTCCAATTTGACACTTCTTTCCAAAATGTAGATAATGATTTTCATGTGGTGCGACCAACATGCATGAAAAAACAAAACATAAAACAGGAAATTATGTCATGGAGACGACCCCTGCAGACCCTTGTGAGTGAGCCAAGGTCAATAAGTCTCTTAAAATATCTGATTTAACCTTTTTTATGAGAAGGAAAGATTAGTTCAGGCTTTAAATGTCATGTGGTGCAACTCCCCAAAACACGTAATTTTATTTATAAATAAATAATTTATTCAAAACCGTTTTAGCTTTAACATTTTTTGTAAAATATTTTGTTGAAAATAAGGTAAAACTGGGTAATTGCTTATTACTTTTATTAATATTTACTTTTTACCTGCTGGCTTACACCCATGACATTTGTCATTGTAAGGCAAAGGACACCAGAGGAATGTGGTAAAATGGGTATTTTGTTCACCCGAATGAAAAATTCTGTCATTAATTATCCACCCGTGTTGTTCCAAACCGTAGACCTTCGTTCACTCTGCGGAACACGAATAAGTATTTTTGGCATCAGCGCAGTAGAGACGGAAATGATGGAATAAAGTCGTCTATTTTTGTTTTCTTGCGCAACAAGCCCAAAAGATTGATCAAAAAAATATCTAAGTAGTCAACACGCTCGCGTTCATTGATACTGTTTTCGACCAGCGCCGACCAAAGTGACACAGAGTAGACGAACGGAAAATGTGGAATAAAGTCATTATTTTTGTGACTGATGACACACGGACTACTTTGTCGATCATCTCGGTACTTTTCTGGACCTTGAACGTGGAAGTTACCTTGCTGTCTATGGGAGGGTCAAAGAGCACCTCAGATTTCATCAAAAATATCTTAATTGGTGTTCCGAAGATGAACAAAGGTCTTACGGGTTTGGAACAACACGAGGGTGAGTAATTAATGACAGAATTTTCATTTTTGGGGTGAACTAACCCTTTAAAGTAAAATACTTCTCCAGCTGATATTCACACAGTACATTAAAACAATTGTTTTGTATTACAAGTTTTCTAAAATGTTACGTATGTAAGCACTGAAGTGGAGATTTTTTGGCTCCGTGCAGGAGAAAAAACTTATTTTGAGAAAATGGCCTTTTATGTGTTGTAACTGAAACCGTTTATTTTGGATGTTTTCTTTCCACAAGCATGAAAAGAAGTCAAGTAATGTAATTTTTTTTTAAACCCTTATAGGAAGAAATAAGTTTACAAAACACCTGAACCATCATAGAGACAGATTGCATCTGAACCTTACAAATGAAGAGGGGCCCAAACGACTTTTTTTTCATAAATACTCAATAATTAATGCTATAGGTTTTGTTCACAAATAGCATCAATATGGAACTTTTCCAGCAATGTTACGCTGGCAAAATGCCAAGGCTCATTTGCTGGCATTTCTAGCCACACCGTTCACCTCTAAAGGGAAAAATGCAGTTGGAAACGGCTGCATGTGTGAAAGTGCTGTGAAACTTCAGATTTTCCAAAAGATGCGGAAACCTGATCTGTCAAATATAAGAGAAAGAGACTGAGTTCTTAAGAAAAGGAAAGGAAACCACAAAAGGAGTGCACGTTCAGTCCTCACTCGTAAGATTTTATCCATGTCCCATTGAACCTGTGGTCTAGCCAGCTTTAAAACAAGGAGCGTTTAGCTGCTTTCTCACTCCAGAACTATGTCCATTAGACATGGTCATTTCTGGTGACTCAAGGCCTCTCTCTTCATGGATCCTAATATATCTGTTCATCATGAGCACTATTATAACCCAGTCCTCTGCTTTTCCTCAATAACATCAGAGTCACCCTCTACCAGTCCAACCTAAACCTACATTAATGACTCCAAACTTTAACAGGCGAGCATAAAAATACCAGAAGCGGGGATGCGGAGAGCCTGTGTCTTTGATCTGCTGGTCTGTCATATGATCGTGGCTCGTTATAAACTATGGGGACGGGGCCACAGCAATAGTCTGAGCCTGCGGTGATGAACTTCTGCCCTTTGTCGCTTCGCCTCTTTATTAAGAGACAGTGGCAGACGGTGCAGATGCCAGAATCTCATGCAGTCACGCTCTAAACCTTCTGCCGGGGTCTAAGCTGGTCTTGCGTAATACACTCAACATTCAATCACAGGCTATGTGGGATGAAAATAACTCGGTCACACAACCCTTGCTGTTGTGTTATTTTAATTTAGTCGGGAATGAACTGCAACCCTACGGTTGTTGTGATAAGGCGGTCAGCTGGGATGGGGCTGTGGGGTTCAGGGTAAATCTATGCTGTGGTGATGTTGAGTTCATCACACATGCCTTCACAGCTATTAATTATGTTTTATTTAAGGCATCTATTTTATTAAACTGTCTTGTCTTTGTAGACTGTTTGCCAGTCTGGCAAACTATACAATGCATACTGTACTATTTTCATTCTATACAACAGAGCAGCACCTCTTTTCAAGCTTTGCCTGAAACGCTATGTTTTAGTTCTGTTTAGTTTAAAGGCAGCTTTATGAAAATCCAGTTCTGCTCTGATTGGTCAGCTGACTCAGTCTGTTGTGATTGGTCAACTGTTTAGAGCATGTGTCAGAAATGTAATAACCTTTACCATAATTGGGTTTCAACTCAGGAGTCTTCACGTGCATATGTAAACAGTATTATATCTATGGTGACTATGGCTTCGGTAGTAAAAGTCCATACAATGTTTTTTCCCTCACAGTGGAAAAAAACAAAAAATTATATGTCCTCAACACAGTGGGTGCCCTTTAAAACAGGGCATGTCAAGACACGTCACGCCAGGTTTAATGTCAATGACATCCGTTGTCAACTGGTTTATGCAAGTTACAAGTTCGCCATTACCTTCAAATCTGGTGCAGCACATCTTGCTCCTCCATATTGGTGGTTTCGTGGCTCTCTGGACATTAACAGTCCCAGGCTCAATTCACATTCACTGTTTGCAAAGAAGTGCTCATCAAACTTTTTTTTTTCAGCAGAAGCATACAATTCATACATGTTTCAAATAACATGACCTGAGTAAATGATTGATAGACTTTTCATTTTTGGATGACCAGTCCCTTAAAAGGAATAGTTCACCCAAAAATAAAAATGAATGTGCTGTTGATAAACTCACCCTCAGGCCATTCAAGATATAGGTGACTGACTTTCTTCAGTAACACTAAAGAAGATTTATAGGTAAAGCCGTGGTCCTTGGTTAGTCATAAAATGCAAGTCAATGGCTGCCTGAGGCTGTGGATTACAGGTAATAATGTTCAGTTTCTTACACAGACACGATTGTTTCGCTTCATAAGATCTCAATATATCATCAGGAGCCGCGGGATTAATTTAGTGGTTTTGTATCACCAAAGATGGGTTCAGCTAAAATTCATCTTTAGTGTTCTACCAAAGAAAAAAGTCACCTTCATCTTGGATGGCCTGAGGGTGAGTAAATTAACAGCAAATCTTAATTTTGGGTGAGCTATTTTCATTCCCAAATATTCTCATAAGCTCATAAGGGTTTCTTTGTAATATCAGTTGGTGAGTGGAGCAAGCTGCAAATCTCAGATGCTTCCCTTGACAGAGGATTAAGGTGTCAGGAACCAAAGTTATGTAATTTCCTCTTGCAATACATATTTGCTGCATGAGTGGATCAGATTCACTGTAGGACAAGAAACTGAAATGGGAATTGATTTAATTTCTACATAGCCACTAAAATTAACAATAAAAAGGGAAGTGTACTGTACTTGGCTAATGACTTTTCCTGCTCCCCCCCCCCGTCACAGATGATGTCATCAGAGGTCTTTGTTCCTGGTTGGCTGCAGCAGCTTCTGGTCGTGCTGCTCAGGTTTGCGCTGTCCTGCGCGGCACCGGTGAACCTGACCAATGGGATGGAGTGCGGCGCTCGAGGACCGGCCTCTTACATCCTGGTGTTCACCGGCCACTGGAGTCCACAGACCTTCCCCAAACAGTATCCCTTATTCCGACCACCTGCGCAGTGGTCCAAACTCATGGGTAAGACTCCTGGTGATATGAGGTGTCTGGTTTACAAGCCAAACGTAGATCGCTAGAAGCCAGAGATGAGTGTTAGAGATGAGGCCGTTCAAACTTCCTCACCTCACCATATGTCAGGACGCCAAGTACTCACAGCTGGCCTGTTAACCCTGAGATTTGCCCTGACGACCCTCCAAACATACGTGTGTTACCTGCCACACCACAGGGGCAGGGCAGTCTAATGAGGAAAGCAGAACGAGAGCGAGGTTGAGGAGTAATAACCATTGCCAGATGACACGGGCTGCCCTGCAAGTTCACCCTGTCATTTAATTGTCCTTCCATAAATACACAACGCATGCGGTCTGCAACAGCCATTGACTTTAATGCGATCACTGTGTGCTCGCTTTTTCTGACGACGTGCTCTTTGGGTGTCACCGGTATACCAGCGCTCACATGCCACCGCATGCCACGAGCCAAGACCAGCAGCAGACGTGCCAAAACATTTACAACCCAGAGATCCTGAAAGTGGCTTTGGAGCACTGAGATGATGTCTGTGCAGTTTCTCCTGCCTCCTGGATGGCTTTCCAGCCCTCTCTTTATCCATTTATCACTGTTGTATCGCAATTATGTTCAGAAACCGCACATTTTTGTATGTAATCAGAAGGTTGCGCCATACACATGAACTCCGCATATGAAGGATGAGACTATTAGGGAAAAGACAGAGATAGAGAGATAAAAGCACTGGAGACGGTTGCGGACCTTGCGGTTTGTGGTTTAGCTGATTGAGGTCAGGTCTCTTTAATTTTTCTGTCCACATTTGGGCCAGACGTGTAGCATGGAGAGACTAGATGTTTTAGCGTGCCAAACGTGCTGCCTGCCTTCTTGTCATTCTCACTTGTATCTTTTTCTCTCATTCTCCTGCACTCTCTCTTCTAGCTTCGGGTCTGCCAGACCAAAATGGTTTGTAGTTATGAAGAACACAGTGGGACGTTAAAGAGAGGCTGAAATCATTTCAGAAACATCATCTTAGCTCCTTCCTCTTTCAAACCTCTGTTGTGATATCAAGGGCTAATAGGTGAATTATCAAACTAGGCACGTTTGTCTTTGGAAGAAAAATTCACCCAAAAATGAATATTCGGTCTGTTTTTAATCATCCTTATATCGTTCCAAACATGCTGTTTTCTGTGGAACACAGAAGTAGATTTTTTTGTTGTTGACCTTTACACTGACGTCTTTTGCAGCGTTTCCCGCACACAGAGTTGTAAAAGCACATTACTCAAGTTAAAATAAGATTTTAGACCTTGCGGTTTTTCATTAGGTGACGTTCACACAGAACAGGTTTTTCCATCTCCATGTTTCTATGGTTTTCTATTTAGAAGCACTAGACAGATGTGTTTTGCACACCTTTGCAGCATCTCTATCTTGGATTTTTTCGTTCCACCTGACCTGAGTGTTGCATTTTTTTTTTACCCCCACAAACACGCAACTTAAAAAAGGGAACAAAAGCAATTCATCAAAGATTTGCAAAAGCAATTTGTCAAATAAATTGAGGCAAGCATCAGTATTGCTACTGCTTGTTCTTATCGTGAGACTTGGTGATGGGGTCTTTTAACTTGGGCCAGAAACAAACTTTATAGCAACATTCTAACAACCAATCAGACCATCTTCACAATGGCGTAGCAACACCCTGTTAACGGCTAATTACAACCTCTCATATCAAGGTGGCGAGGTTTACACGGGCAAGAAAATGTTAAAATCAGAAAATGTAATTCTAGTTTGGTTACACACGTCATTCTGGTTTTTGAGAGCTGTTCAACAGATTAAAGAATAGAACGTAACTTTTGGAAAAATAGTTTAGTCGTAAGGTATGATCATATTGGCAAATGTTGTCAAAAAAGGTTCATTGTCTATTGTCAATAGTGTAGCAATGCATGAAGCACAGCTCACTCAATAGTCACTCAATAGTTGGTCAGTGCCAAGATTGCTGCGAATCTGAGTGAAAAAAATTGACCTGTTGCAAAATCTGTATGGGGAAATCTGTCACCCACTTGCACAGATTTCTATTTTACTGACTGGATTTCACCCATGAAATTTTGCTCAGCAACAGTAAATATGACTGTGCTTATAATGTGCTTGAATATGTAGTCAGTTATGGACAGAGATGATAGTTTTTGCAGAAATAAGGCAAAGTAAATGCAAAGCAAAAGGAACATGAAAAAGAGTGTTACACCAACTTATTACTTAAGAAATTTTAGATTTAAGTTTGAAAAGCTCAGAGTGATTGACATGGATGTTTAGCATTTAAAATGGCATGTGACAGTGAGTGAAGACTACATCGTAAAATTTGCAGTTCATGATTGGTATTCTTGATGTCTGCTTGCATACTGAACTGTGATTGGTCTTTTTTCTTTGCACATATTTAACCACACATTTAACAATTTTAATTGCAATTAACTGAAAATATAATGCACTGAATGTCATGACAAAGGCAAAGCGACTCTGACTTGGCAATTCATTGACACAGAACCAAAACCTAAAACATAAATATGCCTAAAACCTTAACACAGTTCTTTTGCCGCCTTGCAAGCACTGATGTTGCTTTGAGGACATAAATATCTACTTTAATATATTACATAACAGTCTCGGTCACCCCTGAACTTTAGGTGCACACAAGGTCTGGTTTTTCTCACTGAAGGTTTTGTTTTTAGGTGTTTATTCTCTTGGCATTGGGGGCTTCTTCATGGCTTTATACCACAACTCGAGGTGTGTTGAGCACACAGAAGGTGGCAGAGCTGTATTTGTGTTTTGTGAAATCTGATGAGCAATAAAAATTCATGGAGTGGTAGTAGTGTTCAACAGACCACTGCAGAACCTGAATCACGAGGCCTGAAAACATGAGCAGTTAAAATATGTTTCCTCTGAGTTTACCCTTCACTCATTGGCTGCTTTTACTTCTGTGCAGCCGTGATCCATAATGAGCAGTACCAGCTGTGGCAGGAGGGGGCGCCTGCGAGCAATGGCATGAAGAGCTTTGCTGAGCAGGGACTCACAGTGGATCTGGTGAAGGATGCGAAGGAGGCGAGGAAGAGGCGAACGGTGGGGTCCATGTACCGCACAGCCGGGATCCCCTCTGGTATCGGCCACAGCTCCACAGAGCTGCTCCTGACGCCCAGGACCCCACTGGTAAGATGAACGTAGTCACTACACAAAAATCTCCTTACCTTAGCTCGATTCACAATGGTAAGCTTGTAATAATGTTTTCTAATTTGAGTGGTTCAGGTCGTTCTTACGTCATGTCAAACGGTGCATGATGGTAATGAAACATGTAAGTGACTGAAATTAGATTATATTCCAGTTTTAAATGTGCATCTTATTACAGATAAATGGGATTGGTGTACTTTCAGAAGATTTGTATTTCAAAGAGAATTTCTTTTGATGACATTTGAATGGTATGACAATTAGAGATTAGACTGTATGGAAATTGAAATCTACAGATAAAGCTAATACACACCAAATACACGTAGTCATGCAATGTTGATGTTGTTAACATTAACAATTTGAGAACAAAGTATAACAATAATAATAATTTGCATGATTTTTTTACGTGATCTGAGCTGACTTTGGGATCGTTAGGTTTAATCACCATTGGTAGCGCGATTTATTGTTAAACTTTATTTTTTCAGTTGGTCAGAACAAAACTGGCAGACATGTTACTTACTTGTTCAGATGACATTTTCGGGTGAAACGTCTTATTTTGGACATACTTCCAAGACATAGTCTTTCTAATTCTGAAGTACAGTGAATATCCACACTGGTGCCTTGACTGACAGCCACATATACACTTCAAAACATTAGATTCATCCGCGCTGAGGAGCCGTGCCAATGCACAACCCATGTAAAGAAGATAATTACACAAATAACTACAATTGCAGGATTCAAACAGAGATGGCAACATAGAGGCAAAACTTACGTACTGCAGTCACAAATGACTAATTTTCACAAATGAGTACAGCTTTTATGAGTTTGAAGCCTAAATATAATGAAGTAAAAAGCTAAACATAGGCTATAAATGAACTACACCATGGTTGCAAGACTCAAATTCCACCACCATTAACCTTCAACAACTCTTTCAGTCTTTACTTAAAAAACATTTTCCTTGAAAGTTTGAATTAGAATAGTTTGCCAGAGCATGATTATAAACACAATGAGGTGATCATGCCTTTATAAGGAGGAGCAGGGGATGGAGGAGGGTAAGCGCATGTCTGTGCGATAGACTAAGTCAAGTGTGAGTACAGATTAACTTATATGTCTTGTTTAATTGTAGTAGGAGAAGTTACAATCAGCTGAGCGTGTCCCTGAACAACGTTGAGCTAACATTCGTCACTCAAACAACATTTAATGTCCCCGACAACCTCTGTAGTTCCATTTAGCCACTTGTTAGCAACCAACTTTTTCAAGACAAGTAAAAGCTTTAAAAAATAGAATAGAAAAGAATAAAGCTTGAAAATATCTTGAGCTTGTGTTAACCACATGCCTTATTTCAGACATTTAACCAAAAAACCCATTAAAAAAACCTATTGATTTCAGGACAATTGAACCAGAGGCGCTAAAAAGCTTACTTGTTTGTAGGTTTTGGCCAAAAAAAAAACATTGGATATGCCAATTCATGCATTATTGAAATAGCTTAGATGATCAGTAACTGTATCGTATGGCTAATGATTGTGTTTTTCATTTACCCAGTAGAGAAGTAGGTAAATCTGCCTGTGGGTTTAATGAATCCTGCCTTGACTTACCTGGATTAAAATGAAAACAGTTCTTTAGAAATAATGATTTCTGGGTGGCAAGTAAGAAGGGAAATTCCCCAAAGACATTTCCCATTCCACGGTTGGGACTGTTTAGTTTCAGACATTTCATTGCTAAGGTAAAGCCATCAGACTAATAGAGCATATCTGAATAAAGACTAGGCCCGGTAAGTCTTTCCTCAGAAGAGTCAGTTTTCTATAAGACATCCTTAAAGTCACAATTAAATGGAAGTAAGCGACAAATTTTCTTCTGTATTGGACGTAACCTCAGGAGTAACATTATTTAAGAACCAGATTTCACTGTTAACTAGCAATGCAATTACTGCCCAATTGTATATTAGTACTTATAAAGCACATATAAATGCCTTATTATGCATGCCCTATTTAAGCCCTTATCCTAACCTCGTAACCTACAACGTACCGCTACCTTACAACTATTAAGAATCAGCAAATTAGGAGTTTATTCAGGCAAAAGATGTAGTTAACAGTTAATAGTGAGAGTTGTACCTTAAAATAAAGTGTGACTGATGTGGAATGTTTCACTATATGAGGTCAAATTAAAAAAAATAAAAACGAAACATGTGCACAGATGACTTATTCACAATAACATGCATTTAGAAAATAGATAGGGTGAAATTTCTCTTCGGCTCACTTTAATGATACAATATACTTATATATTGCACAAAGACAGACTTCACCAGAGCGCAAAACCAAAACCACATCCAGAGTCCCAGGACCTCCAGACCACAACCCTCACTCCCTCCCTTCCGGCTCCTGTGCTGCGTTTCCTGCACCCACCAGATCTGCAGATAGGGAGAGGCTGGAACCTTTTCTTCTCAGTTTCTGGAATATTTATCTTCCTGTTAGCCATGAGTCAGTTGGTTACAGGGTCTAAAGGCAGTGCTGGTGCTGCTGGTGACCTACATACCTTTATTGCCAAACTCTGGAATACAAACGGCAACTACCCTCAGATGCGCCTGGCATTCACTCCTGCTGGTACTTAACCACAGCATGGCAGGACGTCTGCTGTGGCGCTGTTTTTAGATCCTCAGAGCAGTGAGGTACGACTGAGAGTATGAATGTGGCCTTGGGATGAGGCTGTGAGGTCTAATTTGGCTGTGTGTGTGTATGATCTGTGTGTCTGTTCACTTATTATTGATGAACTGATTGCTTACACCTTAGTATTAACCATATTTATTAGTATTAAACTTACGTAAGTTATTTTCCTGCACGATTGTGCCACAGACATGAATGATAACTCAAATTGTGCGGCTTGATGAGGAGAGATGAACTATCACTTTTCTAAGCAATCAGACTTAAAAGTCCTTACATTGAAAAAAAAACTTACATTGAAGAAGCACTGTAAAAAATGCTGCTGCTTTCGGTTATAACAGCTTAAAATTTGTTGAGATAACTGAAATATCCAATTTAAGTAATCTAAACTTATAATTTTAAGTATCAAACACTTACTTTTTAAACAACACATTTTTACTTATTCTAATGTTCAATTTTGAACAGTGAGGGACTCGAGGCACACCTGTCAATGCTTTTTTGACATGCAATTTAAAATACAAAAAAATTGTTATAAATTTTATTATTTTATTTTAACCCTAATTATATTTTAAAGCATTCATTAAATATATAATTTCAATTGTTCACATACCTTTTTTAAGCAATATAAAGATTGGAATATCTTTACAGACTTGAGGGTGGGCTTTTGACCTGGCACCATTTTTGAAGTCTCTGTCTTTATCAACCTACTGAAAAAAGTGTTTGCTTATTTGTAAATCAATACATATTCAAATTCTGCACTAATCTTCCTTATTGAATAGTGTTGGCTAGAATAAATAATGAACATATAAGGCCTGTACTTTTGCATTTTCAATCAAGTATAATTGAGGAGGAGTACTTATACTTTACTGGAGTTATGTAATGTTAGGGTGTCTGTACTAGACTGACCAGCACTGCAGTAAACCACTCAGAACACCTTAGAAACCAAATTAGCAACACAATAACACACTTGGAAGACCTCAGCAACCCCATAGTGGAGTTTTGCTCATGTGTTCTTCAGAAAACTCTATTTCTTGTTTATTTACTAAATAACAGTTTTACCACAGGATTGTTGGCTGTCATAGGCAGGGAAGGCATCTCAGTAGACAAGATGTGCTCTTGATACCTTCTTACCTCTGTTTACTGCCTGTAAAAGCAGCATTTATCATCTTTCTGTGTCATTTTCCAAGAAAATACCTAAAATAAACTGTTGGGCTGCAGCTGACATTGCAATGTGTTTAATTAAGAACTCCAAAAAAAGAGACATGGTGTCAAATTTCAGATTCCCGCAAATGCAAGACCAGCACCCTCAAATCAACAGGAAAATAAGTAAATCAGAAACAGCAAAAAGCCGCCCAAAATTACTCAAGGTTCTTTTGCATTTAATAAGATCCAGAGCAGCGCTGTGGATTTCTGCAAATAGTGAGGCATGCAACAAACCACAGCACGTTCCAGCTGTGCATGCAGACAGACAGAGACACACTGTCCTAACACACAAATCAGGGCATTGGTTTGGCAATTATGTGTTAGTGTGACTTTGTGCCCTGAAGAGTGATTGAGCTCTATTAGCGCAGGGCCGGAACAGACAGCAGAGGGATGAGGCACAGCTCGCCTCTCACGCCAGAGAAATTGATATAGCAGGAGGTATTCCTGGAAAAGCCACAGAGTGAGAAGAGATGTGAGGGAGAGACAAGAGTAAATCCAGTCTGGAGAAAAGTCAGCTGTAGACTGGATGTTGTCACAAGGTACCAAAACTGTGGCCCAAATATGGATACAAAAAGTAGGCTACAAATCTGTTCTGCTTTTAATGTTTGCTTTAGAAATGACCTATGGTGGGTAATTCACACTAAAGTGTGGGATCTGCACTCCTTAAAATAAAGGTTCTTTATTGGCATTGATGGTCCCATGAAGGACCTTTAAAGGGGTCATATGACGTTGCTAAAAAGAACATTATTTTATGTATTTGGTGTAATGCAATGTGTTTATGCGGTTTAAGGTTCAAAAACACATTATTTTCCACATACTGTTCATTATTGTTTCTCCTCTATGCCCCGCCTTTCTGAAAAACGTCGATTTTTACAAAGCTCATCGGTCTGAAAAGCGAGGTGTGCTCTGATTGGCCAGCTAGCCAGTGCACTGTGATTGGCCGAATACCACAAGCACTCATCGGAAATGTAACGCCCCTCACCATACTGTGATGCCGTGTCCCAGTGCGACGAGACAAAAACAATAAAACCCATTATAAACGAGGCATTTGTTGCATCCAGTGGGGACATAATTACGGATTATAATGACTTATACTGTCTTTTTACGCGTTGCATTGCATATCGCGCCGCGTAAACAATAAAACCCGTCTGCATTTGTGATCGGAGAAATGACAAACAAGTGCCACTCTACACTGCTCAAAACTCGCGTTTGAATCATCAGTGGCAAATTCTTTAAATATGAAAACATACTTACAGTTTGTGAGTCAGAACATCCGGCATTGTAGTCTACTCTTCCAGGCTCAGGAAACAGTCCTCCATAAAATGCACTACACACATCTGAATATTTGGTTTGAACTGTTCTGTAACAGTGTTGTAAATACAGCTTAACCATTGATTTCTAGTCGTGTCTTTTTTTGGAAGGCCAAACAAAGTATTTTCCCTTTCGCAACAACAGCGTCTCCACGACATGGTGGTGGCAGCAACAATACTACAGCGAGAATAAAAGTTACGCCTTCTTTCTTTGCGTGAACATTTGGGCGGTGTTATGCAAATCTTCCCACACAGTGACGTAGACATGTGGGAGCGTGTTAGAACGAGCCGTTTTAAGGGGGCGTGGACTAGTCTTAACTTTGATAAAGAATATCTTTTTTTTTGAGACTTTAGTCTTTGCAACTTTGGATCTTATCTATTCACGAACAGCTTTAACATTCATTGAAACTTTCCATTGCAAAAAAATTTCTTAATTGTGGAAAATGTTCTTCACACTAAGAAAAAAAAATGGTTGGCTGGTTAACGTTTTAATTCATTTGTTATATAAAATATTTTATTTTTAAATTGCGTCTCCCTTAAAACTTTTCTGAGGCCCCCTACTGGGCCCCAGCTTCCTGGTTTAGAACCACTGACTTCATGTACTTTTAAATTATGCTTTAAGTATCACCTTTGCCTCAAATGATTCTCTTATCATTTCCAATGAGATATTAAAATACTTTACAGATTATAGAACAATAAAATTGTGTATGTGTTTGCAAATTTTTTTTTTATTACAGACATTTGGATTGCAATTCTGAGTTTGAGACATTTTTTTAATTTCTCCTGTAACTCTAGAGGAGAGAGACTAAACTAAGAAGCAGGACATTTCATAAAATCTCATTTTGCTCTACATTTAATCTGATTGCTGTCTGAGAAAAACAATTTAGGTATTAAATAGATTTTAAAGGGCTTTTGACACTTTGTTTAACCTCATTGCTGTAAACCCTCTTTTTAAACCCGGGTAAAGGTACGTTTCACACTTGCAATTTAGAAACAGAATTAGCGCTGCTTTTTACCCAGGGTTATGAAATGCTCCTCCAGAGAGGGGTTAGCAGCACTTTTATGGTGTTAACCCCGCATTGCGGTGCCAAATCTGTCCAGTATGAAGTGATGCAGTGTTAGAATGTTACGGTTAGATGCTTAATAACCGACAGCCAAACGTGTGTGCGCTTTGGACAGTGACAGAAACAACGAACGGTCATTTCAGCATTTGAGGACAAAATTTCAAATGGTGACAGAAAATGTGTGAAATGAAGGGAAGAATAGGCTGTTTTATTCTTACCTTTGTAGTCTGAAAAGTCCATTCAGGACAAAACTTGATAGTACAGTCTGCCAGATATAATATAAGGATATGCAACGCTAGAGTTTTTATGTAAACAGGTCCAGCACTGCGTTAGTCCAATCAATGACACTGACACCTCAAATTTGAACGTTAACCCTGGGTTTAGGAGTATATAGTGTGAAAAATCAATTTATGAATCCCAGTATTAAATTGTAACCCTTGGTAAATTATAAGCAGTGTAAACATAAGCAGGATTTCATTTACCTGGAGTTTAGAATAACTCAGAGTCAACTAATTAAGGGTTAACAGGAATAACCCTAGATGGTTGTATAAATGCTTCATTCATCCATCCATCCAACCAGGGTGAAAAGCCCTAAGTTCCCTTTTGACTTGGCCTAGTAAGCATCTACCCAGAACACACTAGCTGAGTTTTTCACATCAGAAAATGTGAACATCTACCTTGTGATTTCTTTCTTTTTTTTGTATGGAGGTTTGACTGATATACCTTATGTGAACTCAAGCAGACAGGATCCGTTAGGTTTTATTGTATGTCTGATGAATCATTTTTGGCTGAATATATCAGGCTTGTGCTTGTCCTAAAATAGCCGATGTCACTCCATGGCTGGTTTCTCTCTGTGACTGCGTCGTGTGGCTATTCCCTCACTCTGCTCTTCCTGAATGAGGTCATAGTCAAAAAGGAAACATTCATCACCATTTAGACAAAAAATCCCAGATGGTCTTACCTAACATACACAGGAAGGAGTGGAAAATACTGGAAATGGCTACAAAGAAAAGTTTCAGATGTGACTTATGAAGCCAATTATGTTAGCAGAGCATGCTGAAAAACAAGAAGTAGATTGCCATTGGCTAACTCAGCATTGATAATGTCTGTGTGTATGTTTTCAACACGAGAGTGACTGATCATGTTGTGTTTTCTCTCACAGCTGTCTCTGATAGTGAAAGTGATCCCCAGTCCAGACTGGTTTGTGGGGGTGGACAGTCTGAACCTGTGTGAGGGTGGGCAGTGGAAACAAGAAGTGACCTTTGACTTGCACCCATTTGATGCTGGCACAGATAGCGGCTTCACTTTCTCCTCACCAAACTTTCCAACAACACCCCCAGAAAATATCACCATGGTGAGATACGCTTCCCATGATTCAGCTATACGCTACCATTTAAAAGTTTGGGGTCATTTTTTTTTTTTTTTAAGAAGAAGAAAGACTCTTTAATTCAGCGAGGATGCTTAAAACTGACAGCAAAGACATTTTTTAATGTTCAGCATATTCAAATGATTTCTGAAGAATCATGTGACACTGAAGACTGGAGTAATGATGCTGAAAATTTAACTTTGATCACAGGAATAAATTACATTTTTAAATATATTAAAATAGAAGTGTTATTTTAATGATCATTTACAATATTTCTGGTTTTACTGTATTTTTGATCATACGCCTTTCAAAAACATAAAAAAATCTTACAGACTCTAAGCCTTTGAATGAGAGAGTACATTATTCTCAGTTAGGGAACCATTCAAATGTTGCTTGTTCACTTAAAATTATATGATTTTAAGAAGTAATTGTAGAGGGTTCTGACTTTTTTTTTTATCAATGAATTTCCATGGCTTTTCCTTTTGTTCATGGTGACTGGATAAGGTTTTTAATATTGATTGTAGGTAAGATTTTCCATTTTGTCAGATACCAATGTCTGTTATGGAGAATTCGTCTTACAGAAATGTATTCACTATAGAAATTTCCATGACTTTTAAAAGGAGAGTTTACCCAAAAATGAATATGTTTTATTCATCCTCATGTTGTTTCAAATCAATATGGAACACAAAAGGAGAAATTTTAAAGAATGTTCACACTGCTGTCTTCCATATAATGATAGTTGATGACGGACCAGGAGCAGTCAAGCTCAAAATAGACAAGAAAAGCACCATAAAACATCACAAAAGTGGGCCATATGATGAGATAAATATGTGTGAGGAAGAATAAAGACATTATTCAGCCACAGTCCTTGTTTACTTTCATTATATGGAGAAATGCAGGTTGGGTTGGTTGGTTATTCTGCTATTAAAAAACAACTTTTTCTTTTAAATAATAATAGGGGGTTTTAAAATGAATTTTCATTTTTGTGGTGAACCACTGTGGATTTGATACATTTTCATGGCTTTTGCCTAGAAATCATAATTTTATAATTTCCCAGACATTTCCAGGTTTTCCATGACCTTGGGAGCCTTGATTCTAAGTTGATTCATCATATATTTTATTTTAAAAACATTTACATTTAGAAATCATTCTAATATCTTTGTAATATTTTGGCTGATGCAAATCACAACTCTACCGCATCAATAACTGTTTTATTCTCGTCCAGATCACCTCTCAAAAGCCAAACCACCCTGCAAATTCCTTCTATTACCCTCGGCTAACTGAACTCCCGCCTTTGGCCACCATTTGGGTGAAGCGACAGGGAGCAGTCCGTCAACAGAACCGACTGTCCAATCACATCCTGCCTGACACAACCAAACTCAACAGATTCTCAGGTAGATCTGCATACACATTTTACACATTCAAGCACAGAGTATTGTGTCTCTTGATCGTGATCTTTTATTTTCACTGTTGCACATTTGTGACCCTGGACCACAAAACCAGTCATAAGTTGCATGGGTATATTTATTGCAATAGCCAACAATACATTGTATGGGTCAATATTATCGATTTTTCTTTAATGCCAAAGTCATTAGGATATTAAAGTCATAAGTCAAGGATATTAAGTAAAGATCATATTCCATGAAGATCCTACTGTAAATACATCAAAAATGTATTATCATTAGTAATATGCATTGCAAAGGACTTCATTTGGACAACTTTAAAGGCGATTTTCTCAGTATTTTGATTCTCTTGCATCCTCAGATTCCAGATTTTCAAATAGTTGTATCTCAACCAAATATTGTCCTATCCTAACAAACCATACATCAATGGAAAGCTTATTTATTTAAAAAAAATTGACCCTTATGACTGGCTTTGTGGTCCAGGGTCACATTTCATTTGGCTGGTCAATCCAAAAAAGATGTTTTGGGTTTGCCGCAGCATTGTGCATGATTTTACGTGTTGCAGTGTTTTGGGGGGAAGTAAACAGTTGAAACTTGATGAACTCTGATGCACACCACATGTGGTAAACACTTTTTATTTGCTTCCACAAAAATGTAAGCATGTGTTGTTCCACTAACTAGCGTTTCTTTGCATTTATTACTACAATTTCCATGACACGTTGCTATTATCGCACAGAAATTTGGACTTTCAAACTGAATGCATAGGAGTCATTATATAATTTAGAGTACAATGTAATACATCACAAAATTATAAAAACAGCTTTCTCAATAAAACACCTATTGGTTTTAGTTTATATGTTTTATAAGTGTTACTTATCTGCTAGTTGCCGAGCTTAATCATTAAACATAATTTTGATATTACAAAAAATATATATAATTATCTGGTGGTGAGTTTGTCAAGTATGGATTGTTTGGCCTCAAATCTGAATGTTTATATGAATTAAAATCATACAAATATTGCAAACCATAACTATGTATCTAATGTAGTTGACAGGCAATTAATATACTCCTTGACAAGAAATAATTTGAGATAAAATATAGAAAAAATTTAAAGGACATTCCCCATAATATGTTCAAAATATTTAAACACAAGTAAAATAAAATATATTTAAAAGTGACGTATCATGAAAATCTGACTTTTCCAGGTTTAACGCTAGTAATCATAGTCCCCGTTGCACGCTCTACCACTCAGTCACACGCACGAAAAAGATCTACCCAGTAACTCTTGTTTTGGGAAGCACTTTGTTCTGCAAGCGTCTGTATTTCAGCGTGCGCCGTCCCTTGGGTGACGGGCAAAGGATCTCATTAAGGATTTACCGGGGTACCGCCCTTAATCGAATTTCCCCCCACGTGCCGTCATTTGATCTGTAGCAAGCGACACCGGTGTACTAGTTCTAATGCCATGGCGAAAGTTTGAGCAAAACATGCTAACTGTTCTGTCTTTGGCTGCACAGACGAGCACAGAACACTGTTTAGAGTCCCAGCCTCAGAGGAGGCAACAGAGCAGTGGATTTATTGATTTATTTACTGTATATTGCTGCTGCCACACAGATCTAAAATAAAAGTGATTTATTTCCCAGTAGTTTACCTTCATAGACATAACCGACTGTTTTTGTGACTCATGTGTGCTTTTAACGTAAACTTGTGTGTGAATGGGAACTTTCGTTTTAGTACTCACATGATTTTCCTAGCCGCTTTCTGCCGTTCTTCGGATTTGTGCCCTAAGTTTAAACTAATATGGTTTAAAACACATTATTTCAGTGTGATAAACCTGATGATCAGAACCAAAAGAGATGTTTTTAGCAGATACGGGTTGTAATGGCGCAGCTCTATTCTGGAAGAGGGGGCAGGGAGCAGCAGCTCATTTATATTTAAAGAGACAGGCCCGAAAAACAGCGTGTTTCTGCTTCCACTCAAAATAGGCATTTTCAAAATGATATAATAAATGATCTGTTGAGTATTTTGAGCTGAAACTTCACATACACATTCTGGGGACACCAGAGACTTATATTACATATTGTAAAAAGGGGCATAATATGTCTCCTTTAAAAGAAAATGAAATTTCAATTTTTCTAAGGTTTAGATTGTAGACTTTAATTAATATAGATAATATAGACTTACATTTTTTTTTATTAATTTCTTTTAACTCAATTCAAAAACTGAAAGTTAAGGGACATAAAGGTAATTTCAGCTAAATTGAAAAGCAGGGTGCAAAAAATATATGTGTGAGATTGCAGTATGTATTCTCCTAATGGATAAAATATATTTGTTTAAAAATATATAATTATCATCAATGGACATGAAATGTACCTTAAATTATACAGTGACCCAGTAACCTACTATAAAATAAAACACATTTGTTCAATTGCCGGTCGGCCCAAGTACACCACTGGTCTGTTTTTCTTTAATTGACCATGCATAAACATGCACATAAACATAATCTCTTGACGGATTGCTTCCAGACAGCTTTTTTAGCCTGTGGTCCTCATGATTCCTGCATGTCTTTCAGAAACGCCGCTGGACTGCGAGGTGTCGATGTGGTCGTCCTGGGGCCTGTGTCTGAGGCCGTGCTCTCGGGGCGGCCTGCGCCATCGCACCCGTTACATCCTGCTCAAACCCGCCAACAGCGGCACGCCGTGCCCCGAGCTGGAGGAGCAGGAAGAGTGCACGCCGCACAACTGCCTGGCGTATCAGTGATGCCGGTCACACTGCTGGCATAGACACTTTGACGCTGTCCAAGCGGAGAGCCGAGTTTAACCTCATGCCAATGCTGAGTCACTGCCGCAGAATGTGGGAGAGCCGCCCGACTGGAGGTCCAGTGAGCTGCATTGGCTCCTCTCCTCGCTGGAAAAGAGCGGCTCGTATTCTGTTAATAGAGACTTTGATTATGGGTGCTGTACTCGCAGTAATCTCAGTGTATCTTTGCGTAATCGCACACTATTTTGCCAATATAGATTTGTGGAATAGATGACTTGCAATTACCCGACCACTGTTTTTATCATAACTACATGAAATAACATAAGCCTTCTCCTTCTGATCTCACAACAATAGTAACCTTTTTGAAGTAGCTGAGGTGGGGTTTGAATGATTTGTAGTGGGCTTTAGAAGTCAACTAGTAGTCTATTAGTGGTCAAATAAGACTTGAAGATACCCTCATACAGGCCTAATTATGTTCAAAATGCAGTATGCATAAAGTTTACAATATTATCTTGTGAGGAATCACACAAAACTAGCTGTCATATGTCATTTATCAAATAAGGGACCGTTTAGATGTTGCCAGTCAAGAGTTTGTAATCACAAAGATTGTTTAATGTTTTTGAAAGAAGTCTCTTATGCTCACAAATTTGATAAAACATTCAGTAAAAACTGTAATATTGGGAAATATTATTACAATGTAATGTGTTCTATTTGAATATGTGTTAAAATGTAACTTATTCCTGTGCTGCAAGCTGAATTTTCAGCATCATTACTCCAGTCTTCAGTGCCACACGATCCTTCAGAAATCATTCTAATATGCTGACTTTCTGCTCAAGAAACATTTCTTTTCAACATCAATGTTGAACATAGTTGTGCTGCTTAATATTTTTGATTATCTGAATAACAGAACACTCAAAAGAACAGCATTTATTTTAAAACAGAAATATATTTTATATTATCTTAAATGTCTCTATTTTCATCATGTAATGCATCCTTGCTGAATAAAAGTAGTAAGTTATTTTATAATCTTATTTACCCCAACCTTTTTAATATAATGCTTTCCACAAAAATATTAAGCAGCACAACTGTTTTCAGAAATGAAGCTGAAAATTCAGCTTTTCCATCACAGGAATAAATGACATTTTAAATTACATTGAAATAGAAAACTTATTTTAAAATATAATAATATTTCACAATATTACTGTTTTTAATGTCTTTTTGATTAAATGCAACCTTGGTGAAACTAAAATACTTCCTGTAAGAACATTTAAAACCTTTAATTCCAGACTTTTGACCGGTAGTGTATATGTTGTATTTTATGTTTATTCAAATAATAAACTATAACATTCGCTCTCAACTAATTTTCTCCTTGTTGTGTTTTTATGGAAGCATTTTATATGTTAGCATTTGTACATTTTACATGAATCGTCTGGTTTTGTGGAGTTCATACAGCTAAACTTTTCACTGTTAGGCTGATCATATAATGTGGTATTAAATTAGAAAATGAATGGCAAATATGAGCATTTTCACTAGTGTTGTTACACATTTGAACTCCACTGTATATCCTGGACTCAAAGGCCAACAACAAAATGATTCTGAAACAAAATGAGTCTGAAATCTCCCACATGTTAATGGCATGATTATATGTATGGTGATTTTCCTCTCATACTAAGGTGATGTAGCTACTAAATAAAAAGGTTATAATGGCACATTTATAAATATTTTATTCTGAGACAGCTCACAGATGGTGCGGATGAGAACACAAACTCATTTAAAAATATTAGCTGCTGTTATAAATACGATTACAGTTGATGATCCACCACTGATGTGCTGCTTTCATGAACTTATTAGTCCGTTTCATTACGTATTCTGGATGTCTTTATCTGCTTCATCTGAATAAAGCGGAATTAGATGGACACATGAATCAAGGTTTTGGTATTTATTATCACCAGGTCATTTAATTATTTAGGAAATAATAATGAAACGTAATATTATCATATGAAGCAGCGTGATCGTGTTTTGAAATGTTGCCATCGAGTGGAGGAAACAGATTTTACAATGTAACAGAAAATTGCAACCGGTACCATTGCAGTATTACCAAATATGAAAAAGAGGGGCAAGATTGTCTTAACTCACCATTCAGCAAGATGTTAAGACAAAGGAAGAAAAGATATATATATATTAGACGAAGACGCTCCAGCCAGGTCTCAGCAGTCTAGATGTGAATTATAGGTGGCCATCTTTAAAGGTGCTACAGTGGGGCAAAAAAGTATTTAGTCAGCCACCAATTGTGCAAGTTCTCCCACTTAAAAAGATGAGAGAGGCCTGTAATTTTCATCATAGGTATACCTCAACTATGAGAGACAAAATGAGAAAAAAAATCCAGAAAATCACATTGTAGGATTTTTAAAGAATTAATTGGTAAATTCCTCGGTAAAATAAGTATTTGGTCACCTACAAACAAGCAAGATTTCTGGCTCTCACAGACCTGTAACTTCTTCTTTAAGAGGCTCCTCTGTCCTCCACTTGTTACCTGTATTAATGGCATCTGTTTGAACTCGTTGTCAGTATAAAAGACACCTGTCCACAACCTCAAACAGTCACACTCCAAACTCCACCATGGCCAAGACCAAAGAGCTGTCAAGGACACCAGAAACAAAATTGTAGCCCTGCACCAGGCTGGGAAGACTGAATCTGCAATAGGTAAGCAGCTTGGTGTGAAGAAATCAACTGTGGGAGCAATTATTAGAAAATGGAAGACATACAAGACCACTGATAATCTCCCTCGATCTGGGGCTCCACGCAAGATCTCACCCCGTGGGGTCAAAATGATCACAAGAACTGTGAGCAAAAATCCCAGAACCACACGGGGGGACCTAGTGAATGACCTGCAGAGAGCTGGGACCAAAGTAACAAAGGCTACCATCAGTAACACACTGCGCCGCCAGGGACTCAAATCCTGCAGTGCCAGACGTGTCCCCCTGCTTAAGCCAGTACATGTCCAGGCCCGTCTGAAGTATGCTAGAGAGCATTTGGATGATCCAGAAGAGATTGGGAGAATGTCATATGGTCAGATGAAACCAAATAGAACTTTTTGGTAAAACTCAACTTGTCGGTTTTGGAGGAGAAAGAATGCTGAGTTGCATCCAAAGACCACCATACCTACAGTGAAGCATGGGGGTGGAAACATCATGCTTTGGGGCTGTTTTTCTGCAAAGGGACCAGGACGACTGATCCGTGTAAACGAAAGAATGAATGGGCCATGTATCGTGAGATTTTGAGTGAATACCTCCTTCCATCAGCAAGGGCATTGTGGCTGGGTCTTTCAGCATGACAATTATCCCAAACACACCGACCGGGCAACGAAGGAGTGGCTTCGTAGAAGCATTTCAAGGTCCTGGAGTGGACTAGCCAGTCTCCAGATCTCAACCCCATAGACAATCTTTGGAGGGAGTTGAAAATCCGTGTTGCCCAGCGACAGCCCCAAAACATTACTGCTCTAGAGGAGATCTGCATGGAGGAATGGGCCAAAATACCAGCAACAGTGTGTGAAAACCTTGTGAAGACTTACAGAAAACGTTTGCCCTCTGTCATTGCCAACAAAGTGTATATAACAAATTATTGAGATGAAATTTTGTTATTGACTAAATATTTATTTTCCACCATAATTTGCAAATAATTTTTTTAAAAATCCTACAATGTGATTTTTTTCTGGATTTTTTTTCTCATTTTTGTCTCTCATAGTTGAGGTATACCTATGATAAATTACAGGCCTCTCTCATCTTTTTAAGTGGGAGAACTTGCACAATTGGTGGCTGACTAAATACTTTTTTTCCCCACTGTATGTACGTTTTTGACTTACCATAATATGTTTGCAGATATTTAAGAAACATGCTAAGTTAACATACGTGTTTATCATAAAAACAATGCTACAGTCAGTTATTCTCCTTTGAAACGTTCCGTGTAGGAATGTCTGTCTTTGTTTTGGTCTGAGTGACTCTGCCCACTGCCAGTTTACCCAATTGTATTTCGACAACCCGGGTTGCCAGTTGGTGGAAAACACAGCGTATTTCATTTCAATCATGGAAGCCGCCAAACGAAAGGGGTCAATGTCAGAGATCAAACATTCTACCCATCGTCCCATCCCAAAAAGCCTCGGCATCCATCCAAAAAAAAGAGTATGATCAACTGTGTAATAAAAGCCGTATAAATATTGGAGATGCGTTTGAGAGATGGAGACAGACAAAGGTTTCAAAACGAATGCTGAGTTGGCAAATTTTTTCCTTGACAGGTAAATAATCAGCTAAAGTTAGTTAGCTGATGTATCCTGGCTACTAGTAGGAATATTTTAAGTAAATTCAACATTCAGACAGTACTCGCGTTTACACTGTGCTACTTTACTTGATTATGGTTACAACTGGGCCTCGGAGGACACAGCAGCAGCCCCGAAATGAGACGCAGATTCAGAGTTATAAAAATCCACATGAGGTGGTTTATAATTAGCAAACGTATACATTAGCGGATTAATTTACAGTGTAAGGCTCTATGCTTTCCATCGACAGGTGCGCTCGTTCCTGTTGGTGTCGTCAATCTGGCAACCTGCGTGTGCGTCAAGCCTGAGGAGGAGGGGCCGCGTGAAAAAAACCCTTTCCAATATTTTGAATTTGTACTGCAAAACCTAGTTCAACCATTCTGTGTCAATCCTACATACAGCACCTTTAAAGGTGGGATAAGCGATTTTTCAAAAACGCTTTAGAAAACTGAGTCGGGCTGAGTACCAAAACAAACTGTAGCCAATCAGCAGTAAGGGGCGTGTCTACTCTTGATGTGGAGGAGAGAGCGTTCAGTGCACAGGACGGACATTAGCCGAGCCGAGCGACAGAAAGATAGAGATGGCGGATAAAAAACAAAAGAGGAAAACCTCTGCGGAACAAAAGAAGGCTTAAGGCAATAAGGCAAGAAGTAGGACCCGTGTAAATATCGGTTCAGCTTTCCAGCGCTGGAGAGAACTCAAGGAGCGGAAGGCCTGCGATCGGACGCCGAGGTTGCTTTGTTTCTTCTCGATAGGTGAGTAACACCGTGTCTGTGCCGCAACAGCTAAAGTCTGTCTAGTACACTGGACGCGACAAAGCGACCGGGGGATTTCTGTCGGGGATTTGTCGTGCCGCGCACGCACCCGTGTACCATATATATTTATGATATATCTATGGTGTAGACATCATCACTGATTATAATGGGTTCTATTGTATTTTGTCGCGTCGCACTGCTCGTGTCCGGTGTAGACACGGTGTAACATTGGTTTTGCTTTGTTTCACAGAACTAATCGTTGCCTGGGTTGCGTACGTATGTGTGGGGCGGAGCTATCAAAATAGGGGCGAGACCCTTTTGGGGTAGGGGCGTGTTTGTTTTGGTGATTTCAAATGTCAACATTGGCTACCAGAAATCGCTTAACCCACCTTTAAGCATGACTGTTGAAATGAAATGATAACACTTTACAATAAGAGTCCATTTGTAACATTAACTAAGTTGATAAAAGCTGTAGAAGTATTGTTCCTTGTTAGAGTTAGTGTTAATTTCAACATTTACTAATACATTTTTGATTTTATAGTTGCTTCTGTTAAAGGATTAGTTCACCTACAGAATACAAATTTCCTGATACTTTACCATTCCAGGACTTTTCTCCATATAATGGACTTCAATGGGGCGTCGGACATCATTGTTTTACCTTTTTTTGTGTAAAGGGCGTTTGACTTTCTTTGCACGTTCACTTTGTAAACACTGGGTCGGTACTTCCGCCTACATCACGCGTGACCTTTCCAATGTGACTACGTAATGCGTGAAGTCGAGCTAGTGCAAGACAGTCATCTGTGGTTAAAAAGTATATACATTTGAATTTTTTTAGAAAATGACCAATTGTTCCGCTAGATAAGACACTTATTCCTCAGCTGGGATCGTGAAGAGCCCTTTGAAGCTGCATTGGCCACCACTGAAGTCCATTATATGGAGAAAAATCCTGAAAATGTTTTCCTCAAAAACCTTAATTTCTTTGCGACTGAAAAAAGAAAGATATGAACATCTTGGATATCATGGGGGTGAGTAAATTATCAGGAAATGTTTATTCTGGAAGTGAACTAATCCTTTAACATTATGAACGATGACTAACGTTAATGATCGTAATCACAATTCATATTAAAATTTTTATAATATAAGTATGGTTCAGTACTTTTTTTAAATAGTAGAGCACTATTTTAGTTTTCGTTCAGTATCCATTATAAAAACTATCGGTTGATTAACCGGTATCGGTCAGTGTGGTCCAATCGGTATCAGTAAAATCCACCATTTGTAGACCTCTAGTAAATATTTAGATATTTCCTCTGACACAGATGAGCATACGTCCCCCAAACATCCCCCAAAGTTAGGGTGGCCATATGTGCAGTTCATACGGGACACGTCCTGGCCAGAATTTTTATATTGCCTAAAACATCCAAAGTAGTTTGACCAATAACATGCAGGTATTGTATATAATCGACCAATCGTGGCGCGTGAGAAGGTGAGATCTACAGAGAACGAGCAAAGCGATGCAAATACGCGCAGGTGTTTGTTCGTTCGTTCGACTTGAAGCGTTGCTGCATACTCGCATAAGGAGCCGTCTGCTCTGCTCTCTATAGCTCTCGTGAATGTCATACAACGATGGATCTGCACAGTGTAAACAGCCCAAACCTGGATATTTTAGGCAATATAGAAATCCTGGCAAGGACGCGTCCTGTAAAAATGGCCCGTATGGTCACCCTTCCCAAAGTCCATATTAAATATTTTATTATTTTGTATTATTATAATTTTAACGTTAGGGGAAATAAATGAAATACATTTTACAGTATGCTTTGGTCCAAAGAACCAGCCTGTAAAATAGGTATTTTTTTAAACATAGGCTGGTAGGATGAAACCATGAAGGATGAAACAGTTATTTTTTATGATGAAAGCGATGTCTTGCGCCCTCATGTGGCTGTGAGAAAAAAACACAACCACTTCAGATGAATTAAATCAGTGTTTCCCAACCTTTTTTTAGTCGTGGCACCCTTTTAATTTTAACAAACTTGTGGCACCCTATAAAATTTATTTTGTCACAATTTTTGAATTTCTAACTTCGATGTGATAATTTGAAAAGTATAGATATTCGGTACAACAGGGAAGAACTGCAGAATATAATGTCATAAAGATTTATTTTTTTTTATACTATAAAAAAAAATTGTCCGTCAATGGTGGCGATCAGTAGGCTAATTTCTAATGAAGAGACCAATTTATATGACAGATTTTAATGTAGGCTTTTATTCATATGTAAACATTGTGAGATAGCTAGTTATAATGGTAATTAAACAAAGTTTTGCTCACTCAGTGTGTTTTTGATTTTACAGCTGGGTAATTTTGTTGTAGCATGAGATAGCTTGATTTAAAAATTTGAATTGAATAACAAATGACAAGGAGGCTAATCAGTTAATAATAAAATAAGAACAAATAAAGAAATTACTACTGATAGCACAAATAAAATAACTATAGGCCTACAAATTAAATAAATTGCTTTTTAATTTTTCAGGTAGGTCTAACACACAGTAGGGCTATTAAGAGATTTTTTTTTTTTTAACAATTATCCGAAATAGGTTTTAATCCTAGAACTCATATATCAGGGGGACAAAACGTAGCATAACGTTTAGCAGATCATGATGAGAGGGCAGTGTTACCACCTGTACAACCATACCTGAATTTAACGTAAGACTGTAAAAATGCTACAAGTAAAAACCTGTTAAATGGTTAACGGTATTCCCCTACTATATACGGTGAAAAATTGTATTGGACATTAATTTTACGGTATTATACCGTTTTTGTAAGTGAAAAAGACTTTATAATTTACAGTGAATAACCGTAATTGACATTCCCAGAATTCCCTGCGTTACTTTTCAAATTTGATGTTTTTTTGTTGAAATAACTTTTTCTTCTTAGTTTTTTCTTATCAGTTTTTTATATTAGGGTTGTGTGTTACACCTATGTTGTTAAATTAATGTTATTGCATTATTTCAGTATCATGTGTGTTATTATGATGGTGTTTAGTGTTTGTGTGAATGACACTGTGCACCTTCTATATCAGAATCAGAATCAGAATCAGAAGAGCTTTATTACCAAGTATGTTTGCACACACAAGTAAGTTGACTTGACGACAGGAGCTTCTAGTGTAGAAGAAAGTACAAACATAGTGCAGACATATATGATAGTGCAGACATACATAGGAATAACACAGTATGGATGTAATATAAAACTAATATAATAAAAAGAAAAATTGAATAATGTACTATATACAGAATAGAAGTATAGGAAAAAATGTAATGGTTTAGATAAATGTAAAGATATGTTTATTAGTGTGCAGATAGATATGTTATGTTATTTACAAAGTGATAACGGTAAATTCCCCTACTATATACGGTGAACATTACATGTATTGGACATTAATTTTACAGTAGCATACCGTTTTTGGAAGTGATTATATATATGTTATTATTAAAAAGCTGCTTGTGATGGGCTTTGGTTCATCACGTGACTTTCTCATCACCACCTGCATTTGGTGGTTTTCAGTGTTTTACAAAGTACAAAACAGATTTCAGTACTTCAATAGTTTGGTATATTAACATTATATCAGTTAATGAAATGACGGTATTTAACTGTAAATTTAAGTTAAAACCGTAAAATCTAAAACGTTGCTACCGTATTTTTTACGGTAAAATGCCGGCAACCAAAGCTGCCGTTTTTTTACCGTAAATTTTACAGATTTTTTTTTTTACCGCACCTTGTTACAGCACAGTAGGGCTATTGCAGACAGAAGCAATACTGTACTACATCGATGTTTTCTGTCAGCTCGATTTTTGAGTGGACTTTGCTGTTCCGATTCGCATGAACGGTATACGAGTGGAGCACTCACATGGGCCGTGAGCGACTAAGCGAAGCGCACACGCATAGAGCGGGATAATACGCAGAGCGTCACACCACGTGAAAGTGAATCCTGAGCGGTGAACTAATTTTCGGCAGCCGGAATTTCAGTGCATCTCTAATTATTGGCGACATCAGAAATGGATATTATATAATAGCTGATTTTTTTTTACATTTTAGCAATTTAAAAATAAAAAAATATATTTTTTACACAGCACCCCTGCTCTCGACAGACGGCACCCCGGTTGGGAAACACTGAATTAAATAACCCTCTAATGGCCAGTGAGAAAAGTTTTCATGAGCCGAGAGAGAGAGAATAAGCTATACAAAAATTCAAACCTGATTATGATTTGAATTATCTGGCAAAACCCAAATGAATCTAGTTGTACATAATAGTAGTGAAGTTGTCACAGGTTCTGATATTCCAATTTTTTTTTCACAGAATCTCAACACTTTATGATCCCTTATGATATCATAAAGGAATTCAGAATGTTAATGTGTTATTATGAGACAGCGACTATCGTGTGTAGAGAAAGCAAAGGGAGGAGGTGAGTGTGTGCACGGGTCAATCCCTGTACAACACTGACACACACCGATCCTCATCCTGACGAGACGCCTGAGGGGAGAGAAAGGAGAGAGGGGAAGACAAGACAAAGAATATGAGAGGAGAAAGGTTTGCCTCTTTCTTCTGTTGTTTGCCTCACCCCAAATCCACCAAAGCTCAGGATGAGCAGGTGGAGCAGGGTGAGGAGGACCAGGACACTGTTGGGACCCCATCCAGGAGCTGCACTGATGGTCAATAATGAGCTCTGATCATTTAGACACATCACCATCACATTATACAAATGCATATAAATGAGTTTTTCCACTATAAGTGATTAATGCTTTAACATGATTTGAAAAAGTTTAATATTCAAGTAACCAGAACTTACCATTAATGAAAAAATAAAATGGGTATGCAATATTTTATTTATATTAGTTGATTAAAACAAGCTTTTGGTTGATTCTCTACAGGACGTCTTCTGTACTGTAGAGGACAGTGATCATCAGGAACCTCCTTCCAGTGCTCCTGAAGTCCCCCCCACTGCAGAGGAGCAGCAAATGCAGGACGTCCAGCCTCAAGATCAGGACAGTCCAGTCAGTCCGTCAGCAGATGAGAGTGCATCACATCTGCTGAGACATCTGGACTGTGACGAGATCATGAGGAACGAGGGTGAGTTTACGGTCATAACCCAAAATTTAACACACACACACTTCTTACAATATATTATTTTAGGTGTACATGTATAAAGGAAAATTTATGTTTTAAATAATGCATCTGTAACTGCAGTAACGTTTCATTTAGTTTTTTTTTATTTTTATTTAAAATTACCATTTTTCGCAGTTGACTTAAATAGTCCTGCAGTGTGGACTTAAATAAAAAACTACAACTATTTATCTTGTAATAAACCGCATTTCCTGGACATAGACCTTCGGTAAGAAGTTGGAAGAATGAGGATGCGGCTCCGTCTTTGAAGGGACCTGCTGAGAGGATGGCCTTCAGGTGGCTGTGAAATTCAAGACAGACAACGAGTCGTACCTCAGCCTTGTAAGTAGACTGCTCTCATCTCATCTCCTCTCATTTACTTGTTTCAATTTATAACATCTTAGATTCATGTAAAACACAGAGTACAGATATTTCAATAGACAAACAGACTGAGCTAAATCCTTATTTGAGAAACCACTTCCATCTGACCAAATCAGTCTTTCTTCTAGCCTGACCGTCCCAGTCTGGTTCCTCCAGAGGTGGCTCTGACAGTCATGGCCAATCACGGATCCCGCTGTCGCCACTACACTGGTGGTGCTACTTAGATTTGAAATCACTACATTTAGTGGTACCCCGTGTGAGGATACCTAACATCTGAAAATCACTACAACAGATGTCACTCAACAGGGTTCCTTTTTAGAGCCACTCTGGTCCCAGAGCTGAAGGTCCTGCTGCTGCTGCAACACCAGAAGAGGTTCCTGACATGATTGTATGGGTCTCAATGATTCTCGTCGTGTCCACCACAAAGGTTCCTCTCCTGATGGGAACAAAGCTGGTGTCAAAGGCTGCTTCAGTCCTAGAGCTCCTCTCTCAACCTCCCTGGTCCCAGAGGTTCCTGCTAAAGCTGCTCTGGTCCAAGAGGATCCTCTCACAGCTGCATCAGAGGATCCTCTCACTGATGCATCAGAGGATCCTCTCACTGCTGCATCAGAGGATCCTCTCACAGCTGCATCAGAGGATCCTCTCACTGCTGCATCAGAGGATCCTGTCACTGCTGCATCTGAGGATCCTGTCACTGCTGCATCTGAGGATCCTGTCACTGCTGCATCTGAGGATCCTGTCACTGCTGCATCTGAGGATCCTGTCACTGCTGCATCTGAGGATCCTGTCACTGCTGCATCTGAGGATCCTGTCACTGCTGCATCAGAGGATCCTGTCACTGCTGCATCTGAGGATCCTGTCACTGCTGCATCTGAGGATCCTGTCACTGCTGCATCAGAGGATCCTCTCACAGCTGCATCAGAGGATCCTGTCACTGCTGCATCAGAGGATCCTCTCACAGCTGCATCAGAGGATCCTGTCACTGCTGCATCAGAGGATCCTCTCACTGCTGCATCTGAGGATCCTCTCACAGGCTCAAGAGTTTCCTGTCACTGCTGTGATTCCTCCATAAAGATATTACACCTGTGTACCACATTAAAAAGACTTGGAAAATACACAAAAATGTTTTGTTTTGAAAGGAAAGCGTGTGATAATCTGGAAATATTAACCATTCCTTCATTTTTAGAGATGTTACAGTTTATATTTATCACTAGGAATGTTAGTTAGACAGTTAATTATCAATTAATTAAAATATTGTACTGTCCTACATTTAAAACTTTTTTAAATTGATAAAAAAATGTAATCTTATTTTTTTTTAGAAATAACACACACACACACACACACACACAATTTATAGAAACAACATATTTATAAGGTTTAGTGACCAGATGAAGTGTCATGATATATTATTACATTTTGATTTAACATGGACGATTGATCCAACAGTAAAGGAGTAAATGTTTATCAAACAAGGAGAGACCTTTTACTAAAACCTTTTATTTTGTAAGATTGGATCGTTAATATCTACATTTGAGGGTTTTGATTAAGGTTAATATGCCACGGGTTATAGCCTTATATATTATTTTTTCTAATAACAATTTAAAAAAAAAATAAAACTGGTGTAAGTGTGTAACAGCCCATTCTTTTCAGTAGCTTGTTTACACCGCGAACGCTTCACCTTGTTGCTGCGGCCGCGCGACTCCAAACACAAGCGCATGTGAATCTCGCGAGAGTTTGGCGTTCGCTGCCCAGTCGGACCTCCAGAGCTGTGCGTTCACGCTGTACGGCGCGAACAGTGTCCAGCAGGGGGCGCTGCTCGGTTTCCCGGGTAGCCAGTGAAGCGCAGTCCCGCAGCATTACGAGGGGTGCGTTTGATTACTGCACAACTAAATGGCGGATGAGGACAAGGGGCTGCAGCTCGAACAATAACACCTCACTTTCCCAGCGAAGCGCTTCTTAATCGTCTCAGTCTGCCGATGCAAATCCCGCAGTCGTTCACATGTGGCTATAGTAATACACTGATTTAGTTTCGACACGATTGATCGCGGATTGTAGCGGAGCTCCGGAGGAAGTCGGTCTCTTGATGGTGGTTGTAGTATGGGGGACTCGCTCGGTCTGATCGGGAAGCGGCTGCTGCTGCTGCTCAGCGACGGGAGCTCGGCAGCGGCGGCGGCGGCGGGAGGAGGAGGAGGAGCGGTGGAGCGGGCGGCCTGGCTCCGCGGAACCGTGCGGGCGGTCAGTGTGATCGGTCTGGCGAGCCCGGGGATGGAGGTGAGACCGACACAACAACAACACACCGACAATACATAACACAAAACCAACCCGTGCGAATAAACACGGAAGCTTTCGTCAGTTTCAGTGTGTAAAACAGTAAGATGCGACTCCAGGTTGCGTCTGAAATGAGGAAGAGATGCGTAGATGTGCATCTAATATGTGTTTGTGCTAGTTAGCTAAGTAGCGTTAGCTAGCTGCAGACATGGACTGACTGAAATCCTGGAGAGCCGCCTAACCTACATAGACTGGGTTTTTTGGGGTCACTGATGCTGTCTAGTCAGGCAGCCACTAGTTTAAGACTGCAGTAGACTCAGTAAAGGACCCATTGTGATTAAAAACCGTCTCGCACAATAAATGCATATATCAAATCGATTAAACTTACTGACTGTGAATACAAAGGGAAAGGTTATTATTCATGGCGTGTTGTCTGTGAAGTAATAATAATTTAATATGATGGGCGGAATGAGAGCTTTTATAAATGTTTTATTGCTATTCAGAATAAATAGATAGAAAATATGTGCTGGTATTTATATTCACACAGGCAAACTATATTAATAATCAACTTTTTGTTGTGGAAAACATTATTTTTTGATGGTGATTTTGTTTTAAATCAGTTATTATTCATGGATTGAATTATGTTAGGTTAATTTTGATGGCCTGTGTGTAGAGTACAGAACCAATGAAATATGCTGCAAGCATTTAGTATTCATGCAGCATATGGCTTGTGTTAGTGAGTAAATGTATGTTCGTATATGCACATGCAGGCTTTATGTTGTGTGTTGGTTTGATCTAATTTTGTTCATTTTAACCATTGGTTAGTGATCTGTTAGGAATACAGTCTGTTACTTATTTGCGTGGCTGACATTTTTGGAGAAATGTTCACTGCGGTTCAAACGTTTGGATTCAGTATTATTTTTATTACTTTTTTCAGTACTATTGATAGAAATTATTACTTTTTTCAGCAAGAATGCATTGATCAAACGTTACAGTAGCAACATGTATAACTTCACAACAAATTTCCATTTCAGATGAATACAAAGTTCAAAAGAAGAGCCTTTATCAAATCTGTCTGGAAAAAAATATTAAGTAGCACGCCATTTTGTTAACATTGGTGAGAGTACTGTTTTTGAGCAGCAAATCAGCCGAATACAATGATAGTCATATTTCACAATATTACTGTATTTACTGTATTTTGATCAAATAAATGTAGCTTTGGCGATCATGAGAGACTTCTTTCATACATGAAGGGGCTTGATTCTATTTTACAGGATCTTATCTTTAATGCTTAATGTCAAAAAACACATAATTTTTCAGATACTGTACATTACTTTAGATCCTCTATGCCCCTCCTCTCTAACACGTAGTTTTCACGAAAGCCCCCTTCCTTTGACAAGCGCAGTCTTCGCTGATGGCCAGCTGACCCGGGCATGTGGATTGTCCGACACCACAAGCCTCGTCGAAATGTAAAACCCCCTTACCATATCACAGCATTCAAGCTTTCAAAAGATAATATCAAGACCTTTACTATGTCGTTAGTTTTAACCACAGTTCAGCAAGCCCGGAAAGGGGTACAGAGTCGCGTGACAGACACAGTGAGGATGCAGTACACAAGCCGCGGTTAAGACAGCTGGCGTGCTATGATTTCTTACAGACAGTTCACTCTCCTGTGATGTGACCCTTTCCCCTCACAACACACACACACACTCACACACACACGACGCGTTACTCTGCGATGCGCAAAACTCTGCATTTGAACTGTCAATAGCAAATACTTAAACTAATACAAAACAGTAGCTGATTCAGAAGCACCCCACAGATGGTCATAGCAATTGGTAATTGACTTTTTTTTTTTCCTTTTTTTTTTTTTTTTTAAAATAGCCCCTTTGTGCACAGCCATCCTTGTACCTCTAGGTTCAAAAACGTCGTCCCATAAAAGGCGTTGCACAATTCGAACATCTGGGTTGTGCTGTTCTGTTGTAAGTGATCTTAAAGATTTCCTAAATGCATCTACTTCTGGAAGGCTAAATAAAGTGCTTTTGCTTTCGCTTAAACAGACAGTGTCTCTCTGACATGCTGCATCAACACTACTGCGTTCCTGAAACCACGCCTTCTTTCTTTGCGTGATCATTTGGGTGGCATTATGCTAATATTTCCACATCGTGACATAGATATGTGGGGGCGTGTTGGAATGAGCTGTTTTAGGTAGGCTTGGTTGACTCTTAGCTTTTATAAAGAATATCTCTTTGGTTTGGAGACTTTAGTCTTTGCAACTTTACAGATCTTCTTTATGCATCCAAAGCTTGTAACACCCAAAGAGAAAGGACAATTGAATTGCATCATATGACCCCTTTAAGAAAAATCTTGCTGAACCCAAACTATTGAATGGTATGGTAATGTATGTACTTGTATTTGTAAACTGTAGTCCTGTAGTAGCTTTATCCTGTTTTGTCCCTTCAAATGTCTCGGTTAATAGAACCAAATGCAGTTATAAAAACTGATTTCTCATTTTTGAGAGAAATAGCTTGCTGAGTCTGTTTCACTCACATTATAATAATAGCCATTTTAATAGTATTGAAAACACTGCTGAAATATGAGGTAAAAGAAGTATTTTTCAGGTTTGGTGCTGATGTAGGGGTACCTGAGTCTTATGATGGGGCTGTTTGGGCACATAAGACAAATCAACTGTAATCCTAATTACCGTAATATCCACAACAGATGGTCCATATGAAACTTTGAAGTGTGCTTGTAGAGAGCAGCATTTCACTTGATTTGTGCTGTTGCCAACCGTCTTGTCTTCATTGTAGGTGTTTGTAGAGTTTGACGACAGCCCTTGGCGGCAGCGCTCATGGGTGCAGGTGTACGGGGATGAGGTGCGAGCCGTTCTCATGGAGAGTGCCATCGTCTGGGCCAACTGCAGCGACCCATCGCTCTCTGCTCAGTGGCCAGCCTTGGTGAGTACAGATGCACACTGCGCCGCTTTCCAAAATATTTTCCATATTGTCTGGTATCGTCATGTTTTTTTGTTGTAGTAATGGTTAGATTAGAAAAAGTGTTTCAGAAAGCTGTTGGAAATTGGACCTCTTGTAAGAGTAAAGATGTGGTCTGGTTTTTATTCACTCGTTTGTGCATCCAATTCTGGTTTCCTGAAAGCCATTTGTCTTTTGGCTCAATCTTCAGATGTTCAAACCGTTGGTTGACCGTGTGGGTTTGGGATCCCTGGTTCCTGTGGAGTTCTTTGGCGCGAGAACGTTGGCGTTTCTCCCTAATGGAAGTTCACTGCACACTTTTGAGGTTGGTGACCGTCATAAGATCTGCATTGTGATCATTTTGCATGTACTAGTACAGAACTTTTGCACTGTAAAAGGTTCAAATAGAAATAGAAATGGGTTGTTTTTTGTCTTTCTTCAGACTGAAAAAGATTTTGGACACTCTTTGCTACAAGAGCAGCCAGCACTTAAAGCTGCCATCAGCAGCTGGCACAGTGACTCTGAGTTGCAGGAGATCCTGCGGAAAGGTCAGTCGCATTTAACTATTAATAAACTCTAATGTGCTTGAGTAAACTTACCTGTGCAAAGCCTCAAAGGAAGTCATACAAGATATTAAAGGAATAGTTCACCAAAAAAAGAAAAATTGCTGTTTATTTACTACCTCATCCGTCCAAAGATCTTGTGACTTTTTTTCTTCCGTACTTTCAGAAAAGAAATTTTTTAGCTGAAACCGGGTTCATAAAATGCAAGTCAGTGGCTACTGTCACTTTGAGAGTCAAAAAAAGGGGAACACAAAATTAATACCTGTGACTCCAGTTAGTCTGCAAGAAACTGAACATTTATTACAACATTACCTACCTACTGAAAAAAAAAGTCTGCTACATCTTGGATAGCCTGAGGGTGAGTAAATCAAGAGCAGATCTACATTTTTGGTGAATTATCCCTTTAATCCTCTCCTGTCCACTATTTTATCCAGACTTGGTTTTCAAACTGCTTGAAATACTGGTTAAACTATTTACTTCTTGAAATGTTGTGATTATTTCTCATTTAGGGTCGTGAATGTGCATGCAAAGTTTCAACACACAGATGTGTTTTGTAAAGGCTTTACGTAAATTGTTACAACTTTTGTGTTGAGGTCAAATTGACCCCCATTGCTTTCCATGCAATTTGCCAAAAATCAACACTTTAAAAAACACTAACGAGTCAGGTTAAATACAAACCAAAACAGAAAACATGTATATTGTGGCTTGTGTAATACATGGGAACTTGTAAAATTTAAGACTCAATGTTTACTTGAAATTGAGACCAGTCTTCTAAATCGAATTTCTTTTTTTCCGAGTTAAATTTCAAGGTTGAAAAGTGTGTGAAATTGTTTTTGGTTAGTTTTTTGAATCTCAGTTCTTGGCTGTTACAGCACTAGGGGGGGGGTGGGGGGGATAAATTAGATGTGCAAAACCCTTTTCCCCTCACAGGGATTTATGCTTTATTTATATTTACTTGTGGTTAATTGCACCTCAGTAAGTAGTAGTAGTTGTAGTCATGACAAAAAATTTTTTTTTTTTAAACATCAAACATATGAACAAAATAAAAATAGAAGGGAATTATTAAATTTCCTCTGTATTTTGTCTCTGACAATATACAATAGAGATTGTTTTCTGTTGACATGAATCTTTAGTATTTTAGTATTTAACTGACAAGGTGATAATATAAGCTGCACTTCTTTTCTCTCTTGGACAGGGTCTTACACTATTCAGGGTCGGAGAGTGCAGGTGTACCAGCCAGAGTTTGGGGAGCCCTGGGCCCTGGGACTCGTGTCTCAGCATGATCCAGTTTCACACATTATGGAGATTACCATGGACCAGGTCCGTGTGAAAGGCAGTACACTGTCTGTTTAGAATCTAATCAGTGTTACCATTGTCTGATTCGTGGGTTAGAGATGATAAAAGCTGACTTTTGTGTGTGATTCATCTGTCAATCTTGGTTTGTTTCAGGGTGAAGAGACACAAGTCGTCGATCCTCGGGTTATTCATGTGATGCTTGCTGTGAAGCAGTTAGAGAAGGTGTGTTGGGTTTCTGTCTCTGCAAGTGTCGATTAGAGTTTGTCTAATTTAAAGGGGTCCTATTATGCTCTTTTACAAAGTCCTGATTTTGTTTTGGGGGTGTACTAGAACAGTCTCTCATACTAGGTTGTTCGAAAAACATAATTTTTTCACATATTTTACATTATTACAACACCTCTCTCCCCATTCTGGCATGAATGGCTCGAATAGTTCCTGGATCAAATGAAGGCCAGCCTTCTGAAATAAGAAATGTGTTGTGATTGGTTAGCTGTCCAGTGCGTTGTGATTGGCCTAGCTGGCCAGTGTGTGCCGATTGGTTTAGCTGGCCAGTGTGTTGTGATTGGTTAGGTGGGCCGGTGTGTGTGCCGTGATTGGTTAGCTGGGGCAGTGTGTGATGTGATTGGTTAGCTGAGCCAGTGTGTGCTGCGATTGGTTAGCCGGGCCAGTGTGTGCCGTGATTGGTTAGCTTGGCCAGTGTGTGCCGTGATGGGTTAGCTGGGCCAGTGTGTGTTGTGATTGTTTAGCTGGGCCAGTGTGTGTTGTGATTGTTTAGCTGGGCCAGTGTGTGTTGTGATTTGTTAGCTGGGCCAGTGTGTGCCGTGACTGGTTAGCTTGGCCAGTGTGTGCCGTGATTGTTTAGCTGGGCCAGTGTTTGCTGTGATTGGTTAGCTGGGCCAGTTGTGTGTTGTGAATGGTTAGCTGGGCCAGTGTGTGCCGTGGTTGGTTAAGACACCTATACACGACTCATTGTGTGCTGTGGACTCCAACGCAGCCTCGCACCGTGGTCGGGAAATGTCATGCCCCTTACCATAGCTTCAGTGTAAATATTGCTTCAAAATCAAATCAATTTGAGCGTGAATTAAACCCGGATGATTGTAACCACTCTATGTTCATCTGCCTTGGGAAAGCTAGCGTGTCTCAATAACACTCGTTGCCTTCGTTTTCTCTATGCGATCTCAACCAGGTCTCGTCCCATTCGTCGATATTTGTGATGTCACAAATCCCGGGAAATATGCGTTGTAGTCCAAACGAGTCATTCGTTGTAATTTTTTAATAGTGATTTCTGTTAAATAAAATATCTTTTTTTGAATTGGACTTTGAGCTTTGTAACCTTGCAGATTTTTTTTATGCTTAAACAGCAACATTACAGACTAACTAAGTTGAAAAAGTGAAAAAGCATACTAGGACCCCTTTAAAAGACTAGATGAGTTCTTTGAACGCACCATTACCCTGTTTCCACTAAATTATTTTAATTCCAATTACAGCGCTATTTTAGCACAATTATTTCTACCAGGAAAAATAAAAATCATATATATATATGTAAAAATGTGGGTGTGTGTGCTTTATATAATTATGTGTTAATATGTTATGTGTGTGTGGTGTGTTTTTTGTGTTATATATATATAATATATACTATATTATATATATATATATTAAGATCATATATATATATATACACTATATTATAACATCCATACCTAATAATAGACACATTGGTCTTTTTTCAAAAATCGTGTATTTGAATATTTGGGATAATAAAAAAAAACGTTTCTTTAATGGCAGTTAACAAGAAAGACTTTTTTTTTTTATAAAGTTTTTGTCACCCTTTCTGAAGCAAGTTTAGAATGATAGCCATTATAACACCATGTTCCTACAGCAACGTTCCGTTGGTATCTTTTTCCAAAGGGGTGGGGGTCTTCTTTAGTTGAAAAGATGTTGTAAATATGTATGTAAATAAATAAATAAATATATATATAAATATATGATCTATATATATATTATATTTATATATATATATAATTAATATATATGCATCCTTCAAGCCAAGCAGAGCCCATGTGAATAAGCAGACCGGTGGCCAGTTTACAGTTCAGAACGTACATAACCCTCTATTCGGCCTATGTTTCACATGTTTATATTTTTGTTCACATGTTCAGTTGGAATACCAATAATTCCACATGTTCCTGGTTGAGTGGCTTCCTCCGTCTTATGACAATAATGCTGTATGTGTTTTCTTTCTAAAGCCTCTCCTCGTAGGAAACTTACTAGGAAGCATAAGTCTCTTAGCATCCATGGTCTTAATGCAATCACCATCTGAGGCTAACAGTATTTATTACATACTTTATTCATCAAGATGCATTAAATTACGCACAAGTGACAGTAAATTATTTAAATACTGACAAAAATAAACGCTTTCAAATAAATGCTGTTCGTTTAAACTTTGTTTTATTCAAGAGTAGTAAAATGTCTGCTGCGTCCACCAAAAATATTAACATCACAACAGAATTGTTTCTTGAGCATCAAATCAGCATTTTAGAATAATTTCTGAAGGATCACGTGGCAAATTCAGCTTTGCCATTAAATGAGTAAGTTGCAAAACAATGCAGTTTTGGTGAACATAAAAACCCGCTCTGGTCCTTTCAAAAACATTACAACAAAACTTTGTGATTTAAATTATATGTGTGTTTAAAAGGGTCTTGTTATCATTTATATCTTTTTATATTAATTTTAGTAATGCAAACTTCTATTGACATGGCGCGCGGGTCATTCTGTTGTAAATCACTCTCTTATTAGGAGCCCAGATCGGCGTAAGAAGGAGGGTGATGGTGGGAAAGGTGAGGGCAGTCGGCGGCGCAGGACAGCATCTGAAGGAGATGAAGACATTACCCTGAAACGTTTCAAAGGAGCCGGAGAGGGCGCCTCTGACGGCCAGAATGCCAATGGCTCCAACAAGGACGCTGAGGCTATGGTAACATGTGTAGAGATGCCGGGAGAGGGAGTAGTGGAGGGAAGAGACGGAGGGGGTGGCGTAGGTGGGAGGGTGACCAGCACCTGTAGTCCAGTAGCTTTGCCAAGTCAAGACTCCTCTAACAACAGCAATTCCTCTCAGCAGGAGCACTCCCACATACGGAGCACAGGTTATGTTAAGGAGAATGGCAGTTTTGTCCCAAACCAAGAAAGGATATCATCTTCAGTATCAGCGGTGCTTCCTGTGTCCACTCCAACACCACCTCCATTGAAGCCTGCCCCATCGCCCTTTTCTAACACTTTTCCTTCTTTGGGTCAAATGCCCAGCTTGGTTCCCGGGGCCCCTGCCCCGAAATCATCTTCCACACTCCCAGCAGCCGAGAGGGAGGAGGGAGGTGTCCTTTCAGGGTATCCTAAAACAGCTGCCCTGGTGTCTCTAGGTCCTGTGACGATTTCATCACCTTCCCAAGACAACGCTTCAAGTGTGGCTCTTTCTGCTCCTGTAGAAGCAAACCTAAAGCCCAGTAAATGGGGATCAGCTCCAGAAGCAAGCAAGGTAGGACATTGATGCTTGTATTTGACTTATTTGACTTATAAATCTGTTAATTTATTCAAGAATACATTAAAAATGGAATTTATGAATATAAATTAAAACACCACTTCTATGATAAGATTTGATTCAGAAATTAAAAATATTCTTTTTAACATTTTTGGGTGAAATAAAGAGAAAGAAAAAATATATGTATATATAAGAGTATATCCTCAAATTAAAGAATTATTCAATCATTTTTTTAAACAACTTATTTCGTAGTTTGGCTAATGTTTTTATTAATTTCATAGAAAAAAAACTCAGCAGTATTTGTTAAATCCTTAACCTTTAGAAAAACAAGCCCAAAATCAAAGTCCTAAAAAAAAACATATATATTATTTATAAAAAATTAATGTTGATGAATTTTGTCTCCACAACCCTTTACTGAAACACCCTCAATTTAACAAAACATAAACAAATGCCCATTTTGTAATTTGGTTCGTTTTGACCAGTGTTCTTTTAATATTGTTTACATACTTCGGTTTATTTTTTATTTCACAAAGGCTTTTTGTATGTTTTATTCATTTTTTTAGTTTTATTTATTTTAATCTTGTTTTTAGTTTTTGTAATTTTGTTTTGTGTTTTTACCATTTTTTCTTTTTTACATTTTTTTTTTTTTTTTTTTTAGCTCTTTCTATTTCATTTCTTTTCATTTCCCCGTATTAGTCCTTCCTAGTACTTCCGCTTAATTGGGTGGGTGCAGGTAGTTCAAAGTAGTGTGGCTAATTCTAAGAAAATTGGTGTCATCTAAGACGGAGATTTTGTTATAAAGTTTTATGTTCAATACATTACCAAAAGCAAACAGATGTGAATTTTTTAGGGTTCATAATAACACACTGGTTGTAAAAATTTTTTTCCCTTTTCTTTGTGGGCACACTGCTACTCTTTGTCTGTCGCGATTTGGCTTATTTGTATTTCAGACCCCCAAGACCCCTGCTCTAGCTGCTGCAGGATTTGGTAAACAGTCGAGTGAGGCAGTGTTTGGGGATGTTCCCACACAGGCCAATGGTTCTTCCCAGGAGGACAAGCCTTTTGGCTTTCCTTTTGGAGCTGCGAAGGAGTCACAGAGGCAGGACTCTGATCCCTCACAGAACCTGTTCTTCCAAATCATGTCTCAGAACCAGAGTATCACGCAAGGCCAGTCAAAGGCCTTCAAGTCCTTGTCCGAGTGCCTGAACAAGGAGCCGCCCAGCCTGTTCAAGCCTGCCGCTCCTTCCGAGGGTTTCAAAAAGGCGGTTGTAGCTTCTGCATCCGCTGGACTGTTTGGTTCAGCACCTGCTAGTGGCCTGGCACCAATGAAAGAGCCGCCAAAAGTGCCTGATATCAAGCCTGCAGGCAATGGGATCCTAATGAACAAGCCTTTCGGAGCGGTGGGGGAGGCGCACAGCAAACTTCCAGCTGCTTTTCCCTCAGCCACAGGTCAAGCTGTGAGCTCTGCAGAGGCTCTGAATCCCTCTTTGGGATTAGGAACCAGCGGACTTGGAAGTGCCAGAAATGTGAACAGCTCGAGCCCAGTCAGCAGTTTTGGTCTGCTGGCTGGCAACAAGGTTTCGGAAACTCACGAGAACCTTTTCCTACAGGCCACGAAGGAAACAAATCCATTTCTTGCTTACGGCGGAGCTGTTTCGCACAGCCCTTTTAGTGCATTGTCAACTCCCAAGTCGTCATCTGCGCTGTCCGCGTCTGCTGTCTCACCTTCAGGCAGCTCCGGTCTACTTGGTCAAGATCCTCCTGGTGGTGATGCCAAACCAAATCTGTTCACCATGGCAGAACCTCCTAAGGGAATCTTAGCCCCCCAATTCCCTGCTCCTGCTCTCATGACCACTCCGTCATTCACTTCGGCTGCCCAGGATGGACAACAAACGTCCAAACCAGACAAAGAGGGTTCAGATGGCAGCACGGGAACTCGCCTCGACACCGAAGGCCAAGATGTGGCTATGCCTTTCGACCAAACCAAGTTTTCTTTGGAGGAACGCAGTCAGTCCATCAAAAGAGATTCAGAGTCCAGTAGCAACAGTGACCTGTCTGATTTGAGCGAGGGGGAGGACAACTCCGGCCAGAGCCAGAAACCTGGGGTTTCCTCAGCCATTGAGGATAAGAATAAGACCCAGCCTGTGGCTAAGAGCCGGCCACGGAGCAAACCCATCAAAGGTAATGTGCTTGACTACTGCATGCTGTGTATTTCATGAGTTGGTTTGGTACTCACCCTCATGTCGATCTAAAACTGTATGAGTTTATTTATACTGTGAAAGTTTGTGAGAGCATGATTATAAAGAGTAGATGAATTTACCTGTTCGTTATGATGACATATAATGTCCCCGGCAAACTTTGCAGTCCCATTCAGCCACTTTCTAGCAAACAAACCCACTTTAAAGGGTTAGTTCACAAACACCTTCACACACCCGACAGTACGAAACACCACCCAAAAATGAAAATCTGGTCCATTAATTACTCACCCTCCAATATCCGTTCTGAACTCCGTATCCTTCGAACACCCAAATGTAAGGAACTCCAATTAAGATATTTTTTTATATGATTCTGTCTGATGGAGCTCCTCTCTCTGACCTCCCATAGAACAGCAGGACACACTACTTACGCTCGAAAGCCGGAAACATACAGGACAAACAATCGCCCCGCGCGTACGCAGCTGAACCAAGAATAAGCATAACGCTGTTTTGCGTTCAGTGGATATTCTCCAAAACGGCACCAGGGTGATGCGGAGGAGACGAATTGTTGAATAAAGTTGTTTTCTCTTTTCTTCCCTCCCTCCACCTTTGCATACATAAGTGTTCTGTTCTCCAACCGATCATCCCCTGGCTGATGTTTTCTGGACCTTGATGCGCGTTGGTAATTACAATTGCTGGTCTATGCGTAGGGTCAGAGAGCTCACCTCAGAGACACAGCCCGTCGCGACGAGGGCGACCTGACGGGTTCCGCCATCAGTGAAGGAAGGATAGAAGGTTCAGGGGGTGGGTGAACTAACCCGTAAAGAGAGGACCAGCCAAAAAAACGAACAAACCGAAGGCTGCTGCGTACAAAACAGTAAAGAGACCGAGGCCAGTTTTTGAATGGATGTCTTGCCTCACTATGCGAATAAACTGCTTTTGTGGGAAAACAAGCTTATCATTTAATGAATTGACACTCTATTGGCTAATGTTCAACATGTTTGCCATTAAACATTTGTTTTGGATTTTTAGAGTTTATGCCACAAATGCCCTTTTATAAGAGAAGTCAGACAGTTTTGTGACGGGCAGGATTCAGTTTGCGGTACTTCTCATTCATTTCAATGGTATCCACAAACACTGCTTGGCTGTCACACAACTCTTGACATTTATTCAGTGACGTCAAGGTCGTGATTGGTTATCAAGGCACACTTGATACAAGTTGGCTATTACTAGACTGCACGATTAATCGAATGTGATTTTCATGCATATCTTGTCAGTAAAGCCAGTTCTGTGATTAGTAGTAAAATCTCCAGCACGTGCTTTCAGATGAAGCAGCATTTAATACACAGAGCCGTAGTTCACTGACAAACTCCGCAAAAATTCGCATTCATAATCACAGACGATTTCATCGCGCAATTAAGAAATCGTTCTGCGATTATGAAAGCTGTTTGCGTAGCTTCTCAGTGAACTACGGCTCTGTGTAGTAAATGTTGCTACACCTGAAAGCATGTAAAAAATACCACATTTAATAACATGTTTTTAGTCAACTCATAACGTCAGTTGAGTGTTGAAATTAATCCTTCTTGAGATGATGTGGCTTCTTACAACAGAATTAGTCACGCAACATATTCATGTATTCTAAGCAGTGATAAAGGCTATGTCGATTAGCATTGATTATTATATACTTTATTATAATAAAAGTTATAATAAGACGAACTCGGATAAACCATTTATTGTCGTAGTCGTGTGTTTATTAGTTGAATTAATGAAAGCAGTTAAATATTCTGTTTATCCAGCTACCGCTATAGGCGTTTCCTGGGTTTCTTCTGCGAGGCGTTTTGGAGTTTCAACGCGAGAGCGCCCTCTGGCCTTTGGATGGAGATTTACTTCTGATCACAGAACCGTGCTTCACTGAAAGATACGCATGACATTTGCAGCTTCTGCCTAATCGCGATTTATCTCCTTTGCGATTTAATTTCGATTAATTGTGCAACCCTAGCTATTACGCTTTCTCCAGGGGGTACTATGCCACAAGGGGTTATTAGTGATTTTATGTGAAATTATCTTAAACTTGTGTAATCCACAGAACTTAATTTAAACATTTCATCAAAAAACCATTGAAAAAACATAGATTTTTCAGATGATGGAAGCAGAAATGCTCAAATACTAACTTGTTTCAAGGTTTTGGCATACAAAAATACATAATTCTTGAAAGGTGTCTATTCATTAGTTTGCTGTTTTTGTTTAATAGTTCTGGCCATCCTGCTCTGTCGATCTCTATAAATCTTGATAGACATTCACAGTCATCTGATTTTGGGTTTATGTGTGATTCATCTAGTGGGACAGTCGGTGTTGAAGGACCAGAATAAGGTTCGGCGCTTGAAGCTGTCCGGAGAGTCCTTTCTGCAAGACGGCTCCTGCATTAACGTGGCGCCACACCTGCACAAATGCCGCGAGTGTCGTCTGGAGCGCTACAGGAAATCCCGCGAGGATGAAGACGATGATGATGACCCAAACGTGGCCTGCCGATTCTTCCACTTTCGCAGGTGGATATGATTCAGACAACTACTGGTATGGCTAGCTGAACTTTTGGCTAGGGTGTGAGACTGACATCGTGATTTGTCGTAACAGGCTGGCTTTCACTAAGAAGGGAGTCCTTCGCGTGGAAGGCTTTCTGAGCCCGCAGCAGAGTGACAGCATGGCAATGGGGCTGTGGCTCCCCTCCCTCACAGCTGACCGGGACGACAGTCCAATATCTTTGTAGCAACGGGGGTGACGCAGTATTTGCACTGCGTCCATTGGCAGGCGTATCTCCGAGACAGAGGCCAGCCTGTACTCATCGAAGAGAGCCCAGCATCGTAAGTACTGTTTTTTTCATTTAAAGCTGAATTAAACTTGTTTCCACAAAATAATTTTCTTAATCTGATAAATTATAAGAAAGTACACCTAAGCCCCAAAAAATCTGTGTATGCATAAATCTTATCTACAGTTTTATTGGACACTCTTAATATTTCTTCAACTAAAAGTTAAAATAACACTAAAACTTTTCAGTTAATAAGCTTATTATTCTTGCCTTCTATCGTATTAGGCTTTTTTTAAGAGCTATACTGTTCGATAGAGTCCACACTTTTTTACTTTTTTTATTTTAAATAAATTAATTTACCTGACTCTTCAAGGATTTGTTTTTCTCCACATTTGAAAGTTTTCTATCTCATGAAATATTTTAGCGCTTAACATTACTAGGAAAATGTATATGATGCAGTTTTATGATTTTATTAATTTAGATGACTAATTTATATAATAACATTTTAATCATTCTCAGGAAAAAATAATGGACACCTGAATGGATTGCTCATGATCCGAACAGATGTAGCTTCCATAATCACTGTAATATTAAAGACCTCATTCATGAAATATAAGCAGAATAATTTTGAGTGAATTATTCATAGAAATTCTTATGTGAAATACCACATTAAATTGAATGCTTTTTCAATGAATTTCACATTCTACTCATGTTTCATGAATGAAGCTCAGTGAAAAGGGTAAAAAAAACTCCATTACTACAGTGTCTTATCATAAGACTAGAAGATATTAAAATCTCATATTAAACCAATAATAATTATAATAATATTTTTTATTTATATAGCACCTTTCAGAACCTCAGTGTTACTTAATTTAGTGTTATTACTTCAGGGCTAATATAAAGCAAGGTTATTATAGTTAAAACTGTTACTAAAACAAAAGTGTGGAGTAAAAAAGTTGTATTAACTGAAATAAAACATTTGTTTTGCATTATAAATGTACACTAAAATAAAGAGCTAGTGACTATTTCGATAATAATTAATAAGGACTTGCATAAAATCTGATAATGCCCTGTGATTTTGCAGAAAAGTGGCATGGAAGCGCGCTGTGAGGGGAGTGAGAGAAATGTGCGACGTGTGTGAGACAACGCTGTTCAACATCCACTGGGTGTGTCGCAAATGCGGCTTCGGCGTTTGTCTCGACTGCTACCGGCTACGCAAGAACAGGCCACCTGAAGGTAGATACGACAAAGGATCTGCCACATTCATGACTAGAAACGTCGTGAAGCTATCATTATGTTTGATGAAGGTGCACTGTCATGTATGTCCATTACAGCATGTCTCTGACTCTCACTCCTGCTCTTTCTGTAGACGAGAGTCCTGAAGAAGACGTGTTCTCATGGCTGAAGTGTGCTAAAGGCCAGCCACACGAACCACAGAACCTCATGCCCACTCAAATTATACCTGGCACAGGTTAGTGCATTTATTCCTGTTCATATGTGAAATCACAGTAACTGGAGCTCAGTTTTATTGTCTCCTTGTGTCCCTTTAGCCTTATACAGCATAGGTGACATGGTACACGCAGCCAGAGGTAAATGGGGGATCAAAGCGAACTGCCCCTGCACTAGTCGACATAACAAACCCTTGGTGCGGCCCAGTGCTCCAAACGGCCTTTCACAGGCAAGACATCTCCAAAACATTTGAATTGAAAGTAGAATTACATCTATAATGCTCTTAGATCTGTTTTTGGTCTGTTCTCATCTTGTGTCTCATGTTTGGTGCAGTCGGGTGCGGCTAACAGTGTGGGTAATGGAGCCACTTCCACTTCAGCCACAACCCGTCCAAATGGGGAACCTGCAGCGGGTGCAGTAGTCAAAACGGAGCCTGTTGAAGAGGCGGGCAGTGCTGACACAACGTCAGGCACCAGTGGGTCAAACAGCAGCACTTCTATCCCTGCTCCCGTCCTCACACCAGCTGCAAAAGATGGCAAGGGCAGTTCCTCAGCCCTTCACTGGCTGGCTGACCTGGCCACACAAAAGGAGCCCAAAGGTGAGACTTCAGTTTAAGCGGTGAACAGTTAGTAGAATAGCACATGTTGAAGTACTTTATAACAGTGGTGTCTCAACTGCTTGAATTTACATTTGACAAATGATCATGAACATATGTTTTTATATCGTATATATTATTTTTGACATTTACGAAGAGTGTGTTATTATAGTATTTATAATGTGTTGTTTTTTGTTCGTTATAATAAACTTTAAATAAAATGTAGTGATTACATTCATTTTATTATTAATAAGTATAATACTAACAACCTTTTTTTGTAGAACAAAACGTTCACACAGAAGAAATGCAGTGAGGGGGGGACTCAAATAAACACATATTACATCATGGCAATTTCTTCAGTGAAACCGTGCAACTACCATAATTAATGTAACTGAAAACCCAATTTTATATGAATAAAAAACAAATTCTATCTGGATCATAACAAAATGAATAATGTAAAATAATAATAATAATAATTAATTAATTAATAATAAAGTAAACCTACTACAAAGAATGCATAAATCAGGTTACAAAAAAAAGACAATGCATTCCAGAGCGTTAAGAAAGTGATTTTAGATCAAGCTTAAATAAAAGAATATTCTTTAGCTTTCCCCTTTTTTTTTTTTTAACAAATGGTGAACACTTTTACAATAAGGTTGTATTAGTTTAACCATGAACTAACAATTGACCAAACATTACCCTCTTTTGTTAACTGTTAATTACAATACTAATGCATCTCGCACTTAACACTTATATTGTTACCACCGGTTTAATGCATTAGTTAATCATGATCTAACATGAACTAAGCCTGTAAATTGCTTTAGTACGGTTTGTATGCTAATACCGGGATTTTTTTTTTTTAAGTCCTTTGGATTGAACTTTTCAGACTGTACAACATGATCATGTCACACTGTGGGATCTCAGTTTTCATTAATGTCAGACTGTACGACAGTCAAGATGCGTTAAAAACGGTTGTGTACGCAAGAAAACTTGTCCCAAGTTTTACCTTATCAACCCCCCGTTCATTGACGTGAGCTGCATTGCACGCTGGGCTGTCTGTTGGCTATCATTAAAAGTATATTAATGGCAGCAATACCGGTGTATTCATGCAGAATAGTGCAAGCAGCACTACACACCCACATGAAAACAGCAGCGCAACCGGTGTTTATCATAGCAAAGGCAAAGAATCATATGTATTCCGTGAGTGGAGGACGAGAGCGCCGGAGTTTATGCGGTTAGAAGAAATATCAAGCATTAATTCTGATCATGGCTTGTCTTGAGAAACGAAGACAGTTTAACGTTCGTCGTAGGAGATGTCACACTGCAGGACTGTGCGCCAAATCTTCTGACACTGCCAGAAGTTCGTCAGAGGTAAAATTTGATCGCAAAGGTCATTAATCGGCTGTCGGTGATCATGTCAAACTACCGATCAAAGACTACAGATTTTAGTCTAGGATTATAGGAATTTTTTAGGATTTTCAAAATTTGTCTCAGACATCCAAATCGTAGCCAAAATCGCACAGTGTGAGCCAGGCTTAATTTATACTACATATATACACATAAGTTTATGTAGCAGCTAACACACACAAAGGATGAACAATACTAACTCGCCATTTGGCCACTGATTTGGGCTATTGGTAAACTTAATTTGAAAGTGGAAACCGTCTGAACATCAACGGAGATGTTATTCATGTTTGTAGACTGACTAACCACTAACAAAGTATTTACTAAGGGAATTGTAAAACCTTGTTGTAAAGTGTACCCTAGGCCACTTAACTAATGTGTTACTACCATTGGTAGACCTGTTTATATTCGGGCTGGGTTTTTGACACAAATTTCACGATTTGATTAGATTCTCATTCACAAGCTTTCGATTCGATTATCGATTCGATTCATTATCGATTATTTTGGATATATATCAGGTACATTACTTGTCAAATTTTCTCAAGGAAAAAAAAAAATCTCTCAACTAATGCTGAAAAATATACACGAGAGTCAGTTGGTAATACATTACTATAATACTGAAGGTTAAAATTGACTGATTTGTATGCTAATATACAACTGCTAAAATTACACTTAATGAATTTTTTAAAATAATAAAGTTACAATTACATATTAATATTTCTACTTCAATTCATTTTTTTAAATATAAACATTTAAATGGTGGCTGTCAAAAACTTGGATTTATTCAAACATAAATGAAACATTGAAGAACAGTAAAAATGATAATGAATATGTTATATGGTTCATATATTTAGCAAAATGCCCTTTTCTACAGTTTATTTTTCTATCTGACTATTGAGTTTATGGTCACTGAATATGTTTTTTGTGAGGTAAATGTGACGTTACGTGTCATTGTTTACAAACCGTTATATTGACGTCTTTGCGAGGCTGAAACACAGATTGAACGATTACATGAGACAGAATACGGATTGTAAAGTTTGTACTCTTTTTTTACTTGCCTTCGGATGTTTAGTCATGTTTATTTTGTGCTGAAACTGGTATTAATGTGGAGGAGATGATCAGTTCACGTGTGCCTTGCGCTGCCGCTTTTACTGAACTGAGGCGTGCCGCGCTACAGCGATCTGTCACTCCACATTAAACAGCGCCAAAATGCCATTTATTGTTTAAATACTGCAATACAATGGATGGAATTTTAAATCTGAGAATTAGTTTCATATGAAAAGTACCAAAGCACAATGCTTATTGCAATATATTTGATGGGAGATGTCCTTCATGTTCCATCCATTAACTGTAAACAGGCTAGACTAATCGATTCTTGGAATTTAACAATCAATATTGTTTCTGTAAAAATGAGAATCGATTAATATCGGGATATCGATATTTTTTACCCAGCCCTATGTTTATTAAATGACTTGCCCTACAAGATTTATTGCGGCATTTACAATGTCAACAACTGGTGAATGGAGCTGTTTTTGTTGTGTGTCGTGGGTTTCGTTATAACCAAGATGGAATGTAACCATAACAATTGACGTGATTGAAAGAGCAAAAAGTTGGGCTAAAAGACGAAACCTCCTATGACAACTTGCATTGTTATCATCGAGGCTGAGAAAAGAACACTACACTGCAGACAACTGGTAAATGCTGTTATTGCTGTTTTCCATGTTCATGGAGTAAATACTTTTAACCTAGAACTAAAACCGTTCCTAGTTCTTTTTGTTGTGCGAACACGACAAAAAGGTGGCACTTCCGCCAGTAGTTCTAGGAGCTATGAAAAGGTTCCTCCTGTGTGAAAACCCCTTATAAAACATTTGCTGGTAAATCTTAGCAGACACAATGTGCTCAAGCTCTTCCTCTTGTTTTATCTCAGAGTCTCTGCGCTCCGTGATGGGTCGTGACTCTCGTACTCCATTTGGTCTGGACTCCTTCGGCACCCTTTCCAAACACTCCGGGTCTAGTCCCAAGCTCTTCAATAGTCTGCTGCTGGGTGCTGGCCCTTCCCAACCCAAAGCAGAGGGCACTAGTCTCCGAGATCTGCTGAACTCTGGCCCCGGAAAGCTCCCGCAAGGTCCCGCCGAGGGAGGTGTCCCCTTCCCTTCAGTGTTCTCCACTGCTGGTGTACGTAACTTTACACTGAAGATGTGTCCGAAATCAAATACTTCCCTAGTATGCTAAAAAATAAGCCAAATAAGTAGTAACAGTAACAACATTGTGTGCAGTACGTCTGAATTTCATTCATACTACCCATATTCATACTATATAGAATGTACTTTTTTTAACGGTCGCAAAGTAAGTTCAAATTCAAATGTTGGACCTACTCAAACAGTATGTGATTCACACACCGTGACTGTTTCTATAGCAAGCACAGCAGAGCTTCAGCAGCTGCAGTGACGCAATGACATTAGCAATTAGCGATTGGCTCTTTTATTTAGAAGCCCGGACTGTTCCACCAGTTTGCACATTGCACTTTCTCCCATTCATAAGTAATAAATAAGTGCCCCAAGTCTTTAGACCATGCCTTCTTTTCATCAGCGCTGAAGCTCTGCAGTTAATATTGTGTACTATAAGAGAAAAAAGTTCTGTGTGATCATCACCTTACGCCTGTGCATTAGCATCTTACTGGTAAAAAGATGAAACACCATTGCTTGTGTGAACAGCACATTTGTGCATTTACCGGAAAGATAAATCTGGCAATTTTACGGCAATTTACCAGGTTTCATGTGTGAAAGGGGCTAATAATGTGTTACTTGCCATTTCTTTGTGAAATTTACTAGCAACTGCTGAATGAAAATTATTTCTACACAATTTTTTTGTGCTGGAGTTTAAAATTTGAAGTCATGCTAGTCTTCAGTTGCACACTATATTAAAACATTGTAATGCACAAAAAGTAATTTCACAGATGGTCAAGGGACTTAACGTCTGCAAATAGCTCCTCTATAAACAAACAAACCTGACGCTCGCTCTGTAAGATCCGCGCACCTGGCCCAACGAAGGTATCCAGTGGCGGATGAAGGTCTCTTGCGTGTTCGGTCTTTTCAGCGCGCAGAGTTATTCAATTTAGTTTTAACTCAATCTGACTCCATTTTAGTATGAACTCGAATTTAGGTTGAAAGGCAAATTTGGTTGTTTGTCGGTCTCTGATTATTCTTTCATTCGATTATTCTAATTAACTCTTTGTATTTTTTTCTCGTTCATTAGGAATCTATGTCACTCAGGCTGCCTCACGTCGGTCGTTTTACATGGGCCCCACGATCACAAACTCGCCAGTCTGATACTTATTCAGAGGTTTTGTGGCTAATACTATTTACTTTAAATAGTAGGTTTGTTTAGCCCCCTACAATTACCCATGTAATGCTCAAACAATAATCAGCGGTTCTTCTAGACCCTTAGTCTCGAAAACCCCGACCGCTTGACAGCTTTCGTACCACTTATTATACTCACAATTTAATCAGCGTTTCTTCTAGAACACCTTTGTCTAGACCCCGACAGTTGACAGCTTCGTACAACTTAATTAATACTGAAATCATACACATGGTTAACGTAACTGAGTACAACTTAAAATAAGGTCAAGTGGTTAGTCAGAAACCTATAATCTCACTTGATGTGCCTATGCTCCATCTAACCTGAGATTTAGTATGTATTTAACCCTGGTCACAGATTTGCGGAAACATACGCCTTCACTTAATCTACTTGAGAAAATAACTTCAGAGTAAGTCAGAATAAGTCAAATGTAACAATTTTTTATCAGTCAGGTAAATATGTATTATGCTAATTACATAGACAATTCAAAGATATCAATACAAGACATCAAATTCTCAATGACGAATCTAAGAGTAAAATGCATACCTTAGATTAAATGTATTAGATGTATTAGAAATATACATAGTACAGAGTGTGTGGAGATATTCTGTGCTACGGGCATTCTGGCTACAGAATCGCGCTGACCCTTTTGCTGCAGTCCTTTAAATACAAAACCTAAGAAAAACATCCTCCAAATGGAGCCTGTACAAACAATTGGAATTTGCATTAAGCCAGGTCCCAGACCTGGGTGGTAACAAAAGGTAATTTGCATGGGATTGTTCTCTACGGTGATCAAAGTTTCTCTTAACTCTTAGGATCTGTATTATTTTTTAGTAAGATTAAGACCATTGTACCCCTTGCCCTGAAACTATTCAAATGAAAACAAACATGACTGTAAATCTTATTTGCATTCATTTAGAACATTATATTCTTGACCAGTTTGAGTGAATCCAGTGGAGGGAGGAGATGAAAGGCACAGATGCATGTGTGAGAGAGGCGTTTCCCGCACCACCCCTCTGTGGGGTGTCCTGAAGATGCCAGTGCATTGTTTGCCTCTCAGGAGATCAAAGTGTTCTAGTTTCTTTTATCCTTACAGTCTCGCCCATTTGACCGCAATTGGTCACATATAGGTGAATCCGATGGGGTCACTTGTTCGGTAATTGTCTATCCTTGAGATGTTAACTCCTTTGTGATGTTTGCAGCTGTAGAAACCTCATGAGGGCTGTTTTCATATGCAGAACATTCAGTCTCAGCAGGTGTGTGTTGCTTGAATTCAGCAGGTGGATGAACGTCTCCAGAGTTTCTACCTGTGGTTGAGCTCAGCATGTGAGCACAGTTCAGTGAGTCAGTCTGGGCCTTTATGTCTTGTTCAGTTTACGTGTCATCCTTTCATGGAGAAACCTCTGCTCCTTGTGGCACCTTTTCTAGGACGATAGTCTGACCCATCTTCCTGAATCCTCTCACCTCCGGTGGTGCGGTTATCTGGGCAGACTTCAATAGGTGAAGGGGTTCTCCTTGCTTACACACTGCTTTGTGTGAGACACCTGAAAAGCATCTTAATGGCCATTCAATGACTGAATTCTGATCAACTTAACGTCGTCACCCATGGATTAATATAGAAAAGTCATAAGTTAACATAAGAACAATGAAACAAAAAAGAAACCTGATGAATTCATGTCAGCAATTGCGAGTGGTACATCTGGTGTTAAAAATCTTTCAAGGTCATATATGGTAGGGTGGGTCCCATGTTAGCATTATTTGGGTATCTTGGTCCTTAGATGATTCACATGCATGCATCAGAGGTCAGATAACTTTAACATTAATGTCGAGGTATGGCTGTCAATAACACCAGATAATTACAACAATAAGATAATAATCCCAATCATCGGGTAGGTATTTCTAATCCCACTGTCTTCAGAATCTTCGCAAATCAGTCCTTATTCGAAGAAGTACTTAGAACTTATTCGTATCTTCTAGAATGGAAATCCTGATTCCTTGTAACATATGTGTGTGTGTGTGTGGTGTTTGGTGTGTGTGTGTGTGTGTGTGGTGTGGGTGTGTGTAATCTGATATGCAGGCTAAGTCACAGTTGAGGGTTTGGTAGAATTGTACATTTTATGATTGATTGATAGAAATGAAGTGCAGGCACTTCACATTTGATAATTTTGATAATGTTTTTCTGTTATTAGTGGTGTGTTGAGAAACCAGGGGCCCTCTGGCTTGTCAACCACCCCAATAACAATCAGAAAGATTATATATTTTAAATTGCAGGGACTCGTCTGCCTCTGTGTTTTGAAGTTACACCATCGATCTGTGACTAGTCATACAAATGTGTGTTATAGTGTTGTTCCATGAGTTTGCAGATGGTTGCAAATAGTATACATGTTGTGTGTCTCTTTCAGACTGTCATGGGATTAATATATTGTCCTATGTGTGTGAGGCTATGTGGTTCTGTCAGTGTGAAGACGGACAATAGATCTTTAGTGGGGTACCACGTTTGCAATCTAAGCCATCATTTTTTTTTTTTTGTTATGTGTAGTGTTCAGACTGAAAAGTCTAGATGTGGTTTGTGTTCTGTGCTCATGTCTGGGAGATGGGCGGAGTCTAATCTATAGCAATCTGTGTTGCAAAAATTTAGTTCCGGTGCTAATCCGGGAGGCCATATAGATATTTGTGTAATGTTCTGCTGTGAGGTGTGACTGGCCCCTTCAAGTGTCTTCGCACCCATCTCCTGCGTTTCAGGTTATGGTCTAACAATTCTGCTGTCTTGGCTTGGTGCAGATGGGACCAGGCACCTTCCTGGTTTCTGTCCTCCAAGGAATTGTAGTGGTCAGCCTGAGACAGAATCAAATACAGAGAGAACCACAGTTTATTTTGAACTTCTCATCAGTTTCACGTTCGGACATGTGGAATTATTTTAACTACATCATCATCATGTATTGTACTTTTAATTCCAGATGTCACATGAAACTGAGTGTCATCGGTCAGATCTGAATTTACTGCTACTGTTTCAGTGCAGTCTGAGTGTGTAACACCCGATGCCGCTCTTGTAGTTGAGCCTTCACAGTCTGCTGTGTCATGAGCATTATAGACCCCAGTTCTGCTGGGGACATTTTCTAGATTAATTGGTGTTTTTATCACCCATGTCGTCATGAACTCCAATGGACCAATGTCCATGGCTTTAGTTGCAGTTGCTCTCATTACAGTCAGATCTGTGGGCAGAAATGTGTTCACCTGTTTCGGTGTTGTCTGTTTGGCAAATGTTGTTTTATGGTGTTGTTCACACATGCAGATCTCTGTGACACATAAAGACATCTGGTATTTTGGTCTGATGTTTAGTATTTTACACCCCCCTTTCGTTATTTTTCAAGTAAATTTAAAAGATCAAATAGTGCTGTGTGGCTGCATTCGACCGTGGCTTTGTGTAAATACAGTCATGCTCCAAACAAAGGAAGGAAGTTTTACAATTGTGATGTAAATTTGATCCTGTTGCTGTAACCGGTAACCAGCCTCAGAATGCGAGTATGAGGTGAGATCTGGATCAAAATACTTCCATTTTTTAAGGAGCAAGATTAGGTGCAAATTCAGAGCTTCTGAGTTCTGCATTGAAATTTGGATGTTTCAATTTCCAAATAATGTTAGCCACTCTCTCTGATCAGATTAAATTTTTAGTTGGTGCTCCTTAGTGAAGGATGAATTGGTTCGCTGTCTCTGGTGCCAAACTATTGAAATGAAAACACACCTCCTCCCTTTTTGGCACTGGGTAGCAGACCAATGAAATGTAATTGTAAAAATCACATTTCTCTATGTAATGCCATGCTTGGTGATTATAATATAATGTACATTATAATTTGATTTATAATATAATTATATTATATTAAAATAATATTATTTCTGGTCTCTGGAGAGTCTTTGGAATAATATAGTCGCCAATGTGTTTCTTCTTTTAGAAGACCTTGTGATTTGGCCCTGTAGTCACAGTAGTACACACATGTACATTGTATGTATAACAACTAGTCCGTCTTAAAGCCAATGAGAGACTCTGAAGTTGTTAACATCCAATGACTGCAAGCATATTTGGAGTACATGGTCAAATCACAACTCATGTGAGACATTTTCCATCTGCAATAAGGTTTAAGTTGTCACAAATTGCATTCTCATGGCAATTCTTTTGAATATGAAAAGGTGTTGAGGAGTTGGGCAAGCTCAGGGCTGATGCAAAGCACAATCACTGTTTTTAGGTCTCAAAGGTTTGTGAAGGCCCAGTAGCCATTTGCTTGATATAAGGTGTGATATGTTTAATTGTGTGTTACTATTTGGCCATAAACACCTCCCATGCAACAGGGAGAAAAACATGAGTATTCTGAGTGAGTGTACCCTCGGACTCAGCTTTGAGCCACTCTCAGAAACAAAGTCATTTGTTTTATAAAATCATCACTTTCAATCTGTGTATCAGTTTCAGATTTTTAAGCTTATCATCTATTGTTTGACTGCAGTCAAGGGGAGTTCTGCTTTGTAGTAGTTAGTCCTCAAGAGCTGAGGTATAATTTTGGCCTCAGTGAAGCTTTCTTTGAAGCTCTTTTATCTGTGTTGTGATTTTATCACTCTGTTTTGCCCAACTTACTTTTCACATATAAATGTATCAACTTAAATTGTCTTCCTTTCATTCAATCACAAGTTTTCCAATTTTTTATTAATTTGGATTTTGTATTCTGTTTGTTCATTCTCATTAAAATATTGCTCATTTGTTGCAATGAAGCAAATAAAACAAAGAATGCAGCTTGCCGATTAAAACTTTAGGTTCTAATTTATGAATCTCTGTTGAGTACCAGAATATAATTTTGGATGATGGTATTCCAATTTTTAAGTTTCATCTCTTGTTGCTTAAGCAAACAAAGAGATATTTCCATTTCAGAACAAGGGATGTCATTCCTCGTCTACGCTCCCGCTATCATGTTCCTGACAAGTACGTGGTTTCGTCTAATTCTCAAACCCACCGGATCCGGTCTCCGGTCTAACAATATGAGTATACCGACTCATTCTACAAATGTATATATGGGATGCATCTGTCTTTCCCTCAATATTTCTAAAAGGCAAATAATAATTGACTTACCACAGCAGCTGGAGAGAGAGAAGGAGATGATCAAACCCTTTTTTTTCGGTGTAAATCCATATTGCGCTGAAAAAACGTCACTCGCCTGTTTTGGGAGACTGTGTCGCCGGTCACCAATTTGTGGGGAGATCACGTCCCGGGGTCACCACTGTAAGGTCCGCGCACTGGTCCAAGGAAGGTATCCAGTGGCGGATGAAGGTCTCTTGCGTGTTCGGTCTTTTCAGCGCGCAGAGTTATTCAATTTAGGTTTAACTCAATCTGACTCCATTTTAGTTTCTGAATTCTAATTTAGGTTGAAAGGCTAATTGTTTTTTTGTCGGTCTCTGATTATTCTTACATTCGATTATTCTAACCAACTCTTTACTTTGTATTTTTTTCTCGTTCATTAGGAATCTATGTCGCTTAGGATGCCTCACGGCGGCCGCTATGCGTGGGCTCCACGATCACAAAACTCGCCAGTTTGATCCTTATTCAGAGGTTTGTGGCTAATACCAGTGACTTCAAATAGTAGGTTTGTTTAGCCCCCAACAATTACCCATGTAATGCTCAAACAATAATCAGCGGTTCTTCTAGAACACCTTTGTCTAGACCCCGACAGCTGACAGCTTCGTACAACTTAATTAATACTCAAAATATTAATCAGCGGTTCTTCTAGACCACCTTTGTCTAGACCCCGACAGTTGACAGCTTCGTACAACTTAATTAATTCTGAAATCATACACATGGTTAACGTAACGGAGTACAACTTAAACTAAGGTCAAGCGGTTAGTCAGAAACCTATAATCTCACCTGATGTGCCCATGCTCCATCTAACCTGAGATTTAGTATGCACTTAACCCTGGATGCAGATTTGCGGACAACATAAGCCTTTACTTAATCTACTTGAGAAAATAATTTTAGAGTAAGTCAGAATAAATCAAATGTATTATTTTATTATCAGTCAGGTAAATATGTATTATGCCAATTATCTCCACAGCCAATTCAACAATATCAAATCAATACAAGACATCAAACTCTCAAAGACGAATCTAAGAGTAAAATGCATATCTGAGATTACATATATTAGATGTATTAGAAAATACATAGTACAGAGTATGTGGAGATACTCTGTGCTACGGGCATTCTGGCTACAGAATCGCCCTGACCCTTTGCTGCAATCCTTTAAATACAAAACTTAAGAAAAGACATCCTCCAAATGGAGGCATGTACAAACAATTGTAATTTGCATTAAGCCAGGTCCCAGACTTGGGTGGTAACAAAAGGTAATTTGCATGGGATTGCTGTCTACGGTGATCAAAGTTTCTCTTAACTCTTAGGAACTGTATTATCTTTTAGTAGGATTAAGACCATTGTACCACTTGCCCCAAATGAAACCAAACATGACTGTAAAACTTATTTGCATTCATATAGAACATTATAATCTTGACCATTTTGAGTGAATCCAGTGAGGGAGGAGATGAAAAGGCACCGATGCATATGTGAGAGAGGCGTTTCCAGCACCACCCCTCTGTGGGGTGTCCTGAAGATGCCAGTGCATTGTTTGCCTCTCAGGAGATCAAAGTATTCTAGTTTCTTTTATCCTTACAGCTCCTACTAGCACTTCTTTAATCTAATGTTCTACTTTGTTGGACAAGCCTTGAGAGACGTTGCTTTCATAATGAAAAGCTCATTTTACATGTGGCCAATGAGTAACTTCATTATGGTTGTCTTTGTAGAGCTGTTTCCCAGTGAGATTGGAAGCTGGGCTGTGTGGAAGTCTCTTGGCTGCTGAGTCGGGGTCTCCACCTCAGCCACATGGCCTCCTGGCAGCGTTCCTCTTTTGGACACTGGTAGCAGCTTGTGCCCCACACCCCTCCCAGATGTTGTGTCTGGAGACAGATGTGCACCCCAGCTCAATATCCAAAGAATCTTGGTAAGTATGTGCTTAAGGTGGGAGATGTCTTATACTGACTGATAAAAGGGAGGAACGTGCCAACACGACAGCCCACCAGGCATCCAAACAGCCGATAAGGGACGCTAACAGAAGGAGAGCTTGTATTTTATTGATGGATTTGTGTCAACTGTAAAAATGCTACAATATTTGCAAAATGAAATGATAATATTCTTTAATGACTTGATTTTCATTTCAGTAGGAAATAGTTTGAGCACCAATATTAGAATGACGTGTCTGAAAGATCATGTGAAAAAACTGAATACTGTTGTAATGCAAGCTGCAATTTTCAGCAACCATTACTAGAATAAAATACAACTTTATATTCAAATTATTTTTTAAAAAGTCACTAATTTGTAATAATTTCACAATATTACTGTATCTTGGATCATATATACATGCAGGCTTGGAGCATAAAAGACATTCAAAAACAAAAATCTGATGACCTAATTTTGAACAGTAGCAAATATTATGTAAATTAAGCAGCCTGAAAAGTATGTGCATATATATATATATAGTAACATGTAACTTTTATTTGTTCATATGAATGTAACCGTATAGAGTTTAAAATAAAACTCAGAAATACTCTCAAAAATTCAATATGCAAAGTCATGTGTGCCACACAAAGGCAAGCTTTATTACAGGAAAGACAAAGGGAGAAGTCATTTCAAAAATAACATTTTTGAAATAAAACCATGTAAAACACAAAAAAGAAAACGGTTACCTCAAATGATGAATCCAAATAAATAGGACCAAGCAGTTTTACATCAAGCACATCTTTGTCAATCTACAACATGAACAAATATTTAATCTTGTGACATTCTTTTAGATGTCTTACAAAGATAACAAAACGAGATACGTACAACTGAAGAACTAGAGGGCATGCTTGGTGTATTTGTACCCAACATTGTGCAATGGCAGCATAATGATTGAATGTCCATCTCCATCACCAAGAACTTAAGTAAATTGGCAGCTACAATGTCTGACCAGCCATGTGTCATGTATACACGCGGTTCACACTCCCTAGAACCCAAAATTCATCTTCAGTTTCTTTATTTACGCAGTCACTAGACAATGCAAAAAGGAATTTGGTGTGTGTGATCACAGTGGCAGAACTTGTAAACAGCCACAGCGGCTGCTCGCATCTTCCCTTCCACCCCTGACAATTGAGCAAAATGAGAAAAATATTGACTTCAAGTATACACAAATAAAGCAAAAACAATTATTGGAACAACGGTTAAAAAAATGGACAAATCTCTTTCATTAAACAGGACCAGCCTGTTCAGTTTTATTCCAAAAGTCGGCTTCCATTTGCAGTTTGACCTCGCAGATTCACAAACACCAAAGCCCTTATCCGGTCAGCTGATCCATATATTTGAAAGGTCCTGTCTGAATTTCCTTCCAGTCCATCTGCTTCTCATGCATTAACCTCCCTGTATGCTCATGAACAGAACACTAATATTTCTATTCAGTTGAAAAGGAAAAATAATTAAATAAATTAAAAAAAAAAAGTTGCACTCCAATGGTCATATTTTCATCTAATTTCTCTAACAAAGGCTGAACATAGTCACAATATACTGGCTTGTTTTATTACAGCTGTGCTGATGAATATCCACATAAATATACGTATGTCCACAAAGCAGTAGCATGAATTTTTATAATAGCCTTTTAATTATTTTATTTTAATTATTGCCACCGTACACACTTTGCATTACAAGCACTTCAACCATAATTATTGCTTTGTGGTGGAAAGCAGACTTCAAGATTAGCACTTTGCACAAGAAAACATGTTTTTTTTTCCCATTGATAATCAAGTTTAGAAACACATTGGACAATATTATCCACAAATATTTCGACTGCTAGTGCTGCAAATGAGCATGGAGGCAAAGAAACGGGAGATTCTGCTGCTCGATGACAGAATGCTACATAAGATGCATGACGAACTAAACCCAAGCTGGTCTGATCTTAAACATCTCAAACCAGGTGACTTAACCTTCTTGCATACATTTGGAATCTGTTGGTTTCAGAAAACCTCTCTGGATGTCATTTTCAGGAATGAAAGCTTATTCATCGTGCCAAACTTGATCCGATTGAGCCCTCGCAGATCTAGTGTATGGATCCCTTTGAAAAATCATGGTTGCCTACACTAGAAAGCAGCAGGAGATATTAAGATACAGATAATCACTGTAATATGTTCCCCAGTCACACCCATCCTATCTCTCAGAAAGCTTTAGCCTCTAAAAATAGAAGCGTGTATATAACACACACCACCCAAACACACACACACACAAGTGGTGTTGTAGTAGGGAAAATACAAATTTTTTGGCCCATTTCCTTCTATTCCTCCATCGTAGCGTGCAGATATGGGCGGCTCTCACTTAATCACATTTCGCTTCCTACACTGCAGCAAATTCAACAAGCGTGACAATGCCAAATGGGCCACCTTCTCCTCTACATGACCCGGGCCTTGTGCTCCACAAGCTTCACAATTTTAGTGCATTCTGTAGGTATTTATTTTGAAGCTTACACTAGAGATCTTGTATTTATAGATCGAATAGCTTACATTGAGCATTAGAACCTTTTTTTAAACATCCGTTTCCTATTTAGTTGAATCATTCCGAGGTTCAACTGACCCAATGACAGCAAATCTCTTGATAACAAGGAGTGAATAGATGACGGCTGATGATCGTATCTCGTTTAAAAGCAAGATACAGTACTGAAAATACATATGCACTGTTGAAGAGCTCAGGACAAGGAGGACAGCGAAGTGTCCACTTGTTCTGAAAGGTGTTTCTTTGGGGGGCGAGGAAGGATTCCACACGTCATTGATGTGCCAATCGGAACCCACCCCTCCTTCCCCAGACCAAAGCGCAGGGAATGGTGTAGCGTTTGTTATGGGGGGGGGGGCGATGTTCTCCACTCACATTACAGAGCAACTCTTGGCCTTCTCCTTTTTGAAGGTGGAGGAGAGGAGCTCGGACTTGCTGGGCAGGTGGAGCAGGCGTTTGGACAGCCGGCGGGTCGGGCTGGGTTTGTCGAGCGGCTGTAGCTTGTTGATGCAAGCCAGCGCAGCTGTGCGGAACACGCTGTGGATGCTCTTCTCAGAGGTGAAGGCTGAACACTCCAGATAAGCCTCAGCGCCCAACTGTTTGGCCATGGCAGAGCCCTGTGATAAGAGATGCACAAACTCCATTTGCTATAGTTTCTCAGTCTTAATAGAAGCAACAGCGTTTCAAAAGACAGTTGATGAATTCAAAAGCTTTGTTCATGTTATCAGTTGTCTACATGGGTAGTTAAATATTCAAATCAGCATCCTAAGTAAAATAATTGTCTGATCCCTTCCTAAAATGGACTGCTATGTTTTCCATGTACCCATTTATATTAAGATAAACGTTTATATTTTAAAATGTAATTTATTCCTGTGAATGGCAAAGCTGAATTTTCAGTCCATTACCCAGTCTAGTGTCGTCAATGATCCTTCAAAATCCATATCTAATATGTCATTTGGTGCTGAAGAACGTTTCTTATGACACTATTGAAACCGCCGTCGGCTTATATTTTTGTGGAAAAAAAAAAAACCTGTATAAATTTTTTCAGGATTCTCGGCTGAATATGAAAGGAAATTTCAAAGCAACAGCATTTCTTTAAAATAGAAATCTTTTGTAAATTATAAATATCTTTACTGTCACTTTAGATCAATTTAAAGCATCCTTGCTAAAAAAAAGTATTAATTTCTATAATTTCTTACCCCAAATGTTTGTGGTGTACATCAGAAAGCAGTTTTACTGACAATATTGCCTTATAGCCAGAGTAAGCAAGATCAATGCGACAGTGCTAATAAACAACTTGCAGCTGTACCTGCTCATGAGTGATGGGTGTTTGTTTCTGATTGGACAGCTCCATCAGCGTGCAGACGTCCGTCCGAAGGTCTGTCTTGCAACCAACAAGAAGAATACGAGTACTGGGGCAAAAGTCAAGGATCTCAGCCCTCCACTGCAAACAAGACAGAAATATGCAATTGTAAGATGGACAAATTCTTGCAAAAGAGAAAACGCATATCGTTCCTTCAAACCAGGGTTTTGCATTACAGCGATTATCATAATCTTGGTTTTTGAGTGCCAAGCACTTCTGGCAAGTATAGAGTGATAAATATTGCAGCCCAAAAATTACGTACAGTAAGAAAAGAAAAACAAATGAATCATTCATAAAGTCTAAAATTAAACCGACTTCCTTTAAAGGTATTTTGTTTGAATTCACGATACCACAAAACATAGGTTACCTGACAAAACATTTTATAGTAAAGAAAGAACAATGTAATGATGAGCTCCTGAGAATCAGGGTCAATGTGGGGATTGAATATTAATAGGAATATCTAGTTACCTTCTTAAGTCCACTGTCAAAGATATCTGGGCGACTGATGTCAAAACAAAGGAGCACTGCATCAGAGTCACTGTAGCAGAGGGGTCTCACATTATCATAATATGGAGATCCTGAAACAAGAAAGATGTTACTGAATAGGAAAGAACAAATCAGTGATAAGCATGCTTTCTTCCTTTGAAACATGCAACGGATACAATTCTTTTTGTAAGTGTCCTTAATATATTGTTAAAACAACATTGCCCAAGACAGAAGAGAGAACAAGAACCTGGTTTCAAAACATTTAACTTTCATGTGAAGCATTTCAGAGTGAAGCTGATGATTGAGTGGTTATGTCTGTGCCTGTGTTGCCTTGTTTCAAGCAGAAGACAAAATGTCATTTCAGAGGTGAAGAATGTTTTTTAAAAATGTTACACTGACGCAAAATTATGAAAGCAAGCTTTTTTTTTTTTTTACAATAAGCATTGATAAAATCTCAGAGTAAAACAAACATTAACAAAAAAGTCAATTTTAGTTTCTCATCTTTAAGCACTTTCTGCACATTAGAACTCATCATGTATCATGACCCTTCATTCTGAATCACAAAATAAATAAATAAAACTGCCGAGTTCTTGTGTACGAGTCTTTAAGCTAGTATTCAAGAAAAGCAGATCTGATGACTGTGAATGTGATATATATATATATATATATATCTCTATCTCTCCCCTGGTCATCACTTCATTTCCAGTCAGCTCAGCATACATCCTGTTAAAGCCCACTTCCTCTCACTGCTTGCCATATTTGCATTTTAAAGGAGAAGAAAATGACAACTGAGCTCCAAATCCTCATTGATCAATGAGTCTCGCTCTCTCCCTCGATTTGTTTTTTTTCCAGTAGATTTATGCAACTGGAGCGATGGGGCTGGGGTAGGCACTTACTCTCCTCTTGTTCAGAATCCTTAAGTAAGCCACCCACCCTCCCTGTGCCCTCCACACATATGCAATACCTCCAGTCCCCCTGTTTCCACAGCAACAGCCTTGAAGTCAACCATCTGCAGAGCGCCGTCTTCCTAAGGTGTCCCTTAACTGCCCATCAATCATTTGATACAGAGCAGTGCCCACCCGCTTGGTACGGAGGAGATGATGGGGTGGTGTAAACAGCCTTATATACACACACCTCACTATCGCGGTCTCCTTTTCTGGATTAATTTAGCCCAAGTCTTCTCCTTAACCTCACGTTACGGTCTTCATGTCTTGCATGAGTAACTACACTCATCATTCGCTTAATTTTTTGAGCTTGACAGCCCAAATCCTCATTCACTTTTAAATCTTCATATTGAATAGCGCAGCCAGGATCCCAGCTAACAGAAAACGTTCACTAACATTTTTTAAAAGTCATATAAAGGTTAGGGACCAAACATTTTAACGTAATTTTTATGAAGTTCCCCCCCCCCCCCCCCCCTTTATCACGTTATAATATGTGGTATACATTCTCATAACATTTACAAAAAACATCCTTAGAACAACATTCTTTGAACGTTCTCATGTTATTTTTACTTGATGAATGTTCTTTTAACGTTGAGAGAAAACGTTCTTAGAATACTAAAAATAAACGTTCAAATGACATTATATTTTGGGTGAAAATAAAGTTACCAGAACATTGTATGAAACGTTTTAGTAATCTTTAATTAACGTTAACCACAACAAGAAAACTGGGCATTTTAATGTTCTTAGAATATTAAAAATAAATGTTCAAATAATGTTATATTTTGGGTGAAAATAAAGTTAGTAGAATGTTGTAGGAAACGTTTTTGTAACCTTTAAATAATGTAGTGATCATGACAAGAAAACTGGGCATTTTAATGTTCTTAGAATATTCAAAATAAACATTTAAATAACGTTATATCTTGTGCGAAAATAAAGTGAGTAGAGCGTTGTAAGGAATGTTTTTGTAACATTTAAATAATGTCATAATCATGACTGGACTGGATTTGGGTTACCTACTTTTGTTGGAACCACACGAGGAACTGTTTGAATGAATCCTTTAAGATCTACTTACCTAAAATTGGACTGATGAACCACACTAGACTGTAGAACTGGTCGGGCAACCCCATCTGAAGTAACATAGGCGTGACATACGCCGTTTCCATTGCGTAGCTGAACTCGATCCCAAACAAAACGCAGCCATTGAAGAGAAGCTCGGGACAAGTGCGTCTCGGAGGAAGTTCGCTCAGGTCGAGCTGTTCCAGGGGACACGGCGTGTTCGGCGGTGGTGGCGGAGATGGCCGGATCAGTTTCCGTCGCTTCGGGTGCCTCTGGAAGTTGTTGGCTCTATGACTGAGGTGCCGTGTGGTGGACGACGGGAAACTGGATGTTTTGGACAGAGTGGGTCTCCAGGTGTCTTCCTGGGCAATCCCAAACTTCCCCCCTACGGGACTGGACAACAGGGGGTCGCTCGGGGTGCCCATTCCAGGAGATGACATTCTGCTCACACTAAAAGGAGGGAAAAAAAGATTGATGCACATTTCAAAAAACGAGAAAAAGCAATCTATCCCTGCTCCAGCACAGTGTCATCTGCACAAAGCACTCTAAGGGTGTACCTCACTTAGTGATCTTACAACTAACCAGTTCAAACAGATGCCATTAATACAGGTACCGAGTGGAGGACAGAGGAGCCTCTTAAAGAATAATTTACAGGTCTGTGAGAGCCAGAAATCTTGCTTGTTGTAGGTGACCAAATACTTATTTTACGGAGGAATTTACCAATTAATTCTATAAAAATCCTACAATGTGATTTCCTGATTTTTTTTTTCTAATTTTGTCTCTCATAGTTGAGTTATACCTATGATGAAAATACAGGCCTCTCTCCTCTTTTTATGGGGAAACTTGCACACAATGGTGTCTGACCTAATATTTTTTGCCCCACTGTATACTGTCATATATTGCCTAATATATATATATATATATATACACTGTAGTATTAATATATTATTAAATATATAATGCTCTTACTGACAAATGAATGATAATAACATTTTCACATTTCTATATGACTTTTTCTTTTTTTGTGTGTGTGTGTGGAACTTAAAAGAATATATTTTAAAGAATGTTGTTAACCAAACTGTTTTGGTTACCATTGACTTTTACTGTAAGAACAAAGAAAAAAAAATACTAATACATTTCTATGTTCCACAGAAGAAATACAGGGTTAAAACAACATACGGGTGAGTAAATGATGACTGAATTTTTATTTTGGGGTGAAATATGCCTTTAAATAAATGTTACAAAGGCAGCTAATATCGGCCAATAATACACCACTATTACCTGGCTAAAAGTAACATGAAACCCGAAAAGCCATGGAAAAGAGATAATGCACAGTCCATCACTGCTGAGGAGGAGATGTCAAATGCTCTGTCACCACCTAAAAGTACTTCTGCCAAATGAGTGCTCCCTTAATCTATTGGTTCAGGGGGGCACGATGACCTTGGACTTCATTGACAACTGCCATTGATTTCTGTCTGTGAGTGTCTCGCTCTTCATTCTCCCTGCTGCTTCTATCAGGTCAGGACCCGAACGCATCGGTTAAAGCAGACATATGGGTGCCAGGGCAGTGAAACGCTCCCAGCAATCGCTTGGGAGGAAATGAGACCGTTTCATGTATGAGGACATTACAAGTCGAACTCTGGCAGAGAGGATTGTGCATATGAGCGCATAACACCAGATATGAATCCATCCTACATCATACATTATCTCTAGACTTTCCTATATGTGACCCTGGACCACAAAAAAAGTCATAAGGGTCAATTTTTTTAAACGGAGATTTATACATCATCTATATGCATAAATACGCTTTCCACTGATGTATGGTTTGTTAAGATAGGACAATATTTCGCAGACATATAACTATTTGAAAATATGGAATCTGAGGCTGCAACATTTTTTTTTACAAATATTGAGAAAATCGCCTTTAAAGTTGTCCAAATGAAGTTCTTTTGATATACCTATTACTAATCAAAAATAAATTACGTTTTGATATATTATGGTAGAAATTTACAATATCTTCAAGGAACAGATCTTTCCCATAATAGCCTAATGATTTTCCAACAAAAATAAAAAAAAAAAAAA
>JADLZN010001170.1:0-127652 GCA_018155175.1 Sinocyclocheilus anophthalmus | reverse complement strand
CACCGCCGTCGAGAGCGTCAAAGTGGCCGGAAGTCATTCAATTTCAATGTGAGCCGGCAGCGAGCAGCGGTGAGGTGCGTCTTGGACAGTGAGGGTGTCGAGGAGAGTTGAAATCAGGTCAACTTTATGATAATGAGCTATGACACGTTTCGGCGGCAACCAATCGGAACGTAGAATTCCTCCGCTTGAGAGGATTCCAGAGAACGCAATCCTGTAAACTTTGGTTTCCGACCACATTTCCACAGTTCCCAAGCAAAATGGAGGAGAGGTTGATTATTGCTGTGGCGGGTTTCCCAATAATCTACGACGTATCCCTGTTTGCGTACAGGGACATAAAAAAAAAAAAAATCATGCGTGGACCAAGGTGTCTGAGATTTCTGGTGTTCCTGGTGAGTTGCTGATGTCCATTAACGTTATAGGAATAATAATCTAATGACATAATAAATAATAGTATACTAGTCCCAGTTCACTTTTAAACCTTTAAATAAATTTTCCTGATTATACTTCTATTAAGTAATGTTTATACCTGATTATACTCAATTAACATTTTCAATGCAGGACTTTTACTTGTATCAGAGTATTTTTACAGTGTGTAAAAACAAGATAAGCATTCGATCTACGTCAGAGCGTCCAAGAATCTTTCTACAGCGTTGTTGGCAGGGCGGCAAGAACGATTTTTAAAACTCTCGACGGCGGCGGTGTGAACACGTTAGAATCGTTCAAACTTTCCCCCCCTTAGCGGTGCCCCTGCTCAACACTGAACGCACTCCACTGTTTGAGCGGTGAGGGGAAGCTTGAACTTAAATGCCTCTGATTGGCCGTTGCATTTTCCCATTCATTTAAAGTTAACCTGTGCATAAAGCAAGGACATTGCTTTATCTTTCAAAGTCATATTTATCAGAATTGAAACCTCTTGTAGTCAGTTGATGTAAGCAGTGTTAAACTAGTTGCAGATAAGCATCTCTCCCCTCTTCTGTGCAGGTCTGATGGGTGCGTTTGTGCCGTGCTGTTTGGACCTGAGTCTGGCTCATCAGTATGGAGAATGCATGTGTCTGCCTCTGCTGCCTGGCTCCACGTTCGCCATGAGGGTGGGCATTCGAGAGCGCTTTAAAATCAGGGTAAGGATTCTGCAGTAATGTTAAAAAAAACTTTCATGCTGGAAACTTACAAGAGCCTTTTTGGGATTTTCGGTTCCACTGAAAATGTTACAAAAATCAGGAAACCGTGCTAATTTACTACTGCCAAAATGAACAGGATTCTGAAAAATATCTGATCTGTTTAGTGTGCACCTTTTTTGGTCCCACTTTATATTAAGTGGCCCTAATACCTGTGTACTTACATAGTAACTAGATGTGTACGTAGTATGTAACCACAATGTAAGTACGCATTGGTACATAGTATCTAGAGCTGTAATATTTCTGTAACTACACACAACAACCCTCAGGATGGTTTGTGTAAGTACAAATTGTGTAACAGTACTATATAACTCATTTTGTAACCCAATATGTATTAGAGTAATTGGGAACAATTTTGTATCCAGGGGGTGGAGATGGTAGTTTAGGATATGTAACAGTGGGAGGAGTGGGGATCGCAGTTGGTGCACCACTGTAATACCAGTGTACTTACATGGTAACTCCTCAGGAACTTAATATAAAGTGTAACATTCTGGACACCAACCACAATTTATATGTAAAGCCTAACTTACTGGCCGCTCCGGTGATAACCTCAGAGTAATTACATGGAAATCCTAGGAATTGTAAGTACTTACTAATTAAAGTGTAACACTTTTCTTTACCAAAAAGTGCTGTTGTTTCGTTCACATTGTTAGGCTTTCTTTACCAAAATGTTGTTACGCCTCAATGTCGCTGTAACATATTGTATTTGACGACATACCATTTCAAGTGGGTGTTAAGGCATAGTAGTGTAGTTAGGGCACAATAGCTATAGCAGCTGGATAGGCTTGATAGGCCGTAGCTGATGTATTACACTGTAGTTACATACTAACTATGTACACATCTATAGTAGCTATGGTCAGATATGCACAGGTATTAGTGGCCACTTAATATAAATTGGGACCCTTTTTTGGGCTTTAATGAAAATTATGTAAGAAATTTAATGCATGAGTGTGTTATGTATCATTCGTCATGGCATTTTAGCTTTCTTGTAGATTAATATACCATTGGCATTTGCACTGCTATCGCATGGCCGTCAGATAAAAATGTTATGCATTTAAGAAAGGCAAGATTTAGGCCCTTTTGCCCTGGTAACGCAAACAAGCAGTACCTGTCCATATTTGTTACTGGCTATGGACATTTCTGTTCTCAGCGCTTTAAAATATGTTTAGGATATATTATTTTCACATTTAATAGCGCAGTATCATATAGCAATTATAAATAATATAACAGTAAACACATTTTTAGGGCAGAAAAAAACAAAACATTTGTAAATATTGACGCAGTAATAAGCCGGTGTGGCATTAGCATACTTTTAGTATTATTTGGTGGGTCGGCACTAGTTTAGCCTTGTGTTTGTTAGATTCAGTATTTTTTATATTTTCTGTTTTTCAAGCTTGGGGGGGGGGGTAATTTGAGAAAAAAATTACAAAATAGTCATTTTGGTGTGTGTTTATATTTAAATGTCTAGTCTTAATTAGTTTCATTATTTTAGTACTTCAAGTTAAACTAAAAAATAATGTGAAATGTTCCTATGTAAAACTAGGTCTGAAATAAAATATAGATGTATGTTTTTATGTTTATTGTTGCAGTTAAAGTAAAGTAACGCCACTAGCATGGTGATGCAGGTAGTTTAGGGCATAATAATTTATTAAATAGTTAGAGGGATAGTTTCATCTCCGCAAAAATTAACGATGTGATGTTTATACTGCTTTGATCCCCCAGGGGCTCCATAGATGTAGGGTGACTTTGTTTCGTTCAAGTAGATAAGCACACAACACGTAGATTTTTAATCAATGCAAAACTCTTTTAAAAACAGTCTGTCAGTCATAAATGGAAGTGGATGGGAATCACAGCGCATTTGAGGAGTACAAAAAACAATACCAAAAACAAGCCAGATATAAAGCCGCTGTGGCTCGTGACGAATAGCATTTATGTGTAAAAGATACAAAACGTATCGTAACCGAAATCTGTGCACTAGAAACTGAAGGGGAGACAGTATTTATATTGTTTTTAGCCTCTGCTTCACGGCAATGTTCCCGAACTGTCCGGGGTACGTTACGGCCTGAAGCGCGGTCTCACGAAGCAGGTGCGTGGTACGCGTTCCATCTCTCTTCTTCTGTTGCTTTATGGCGGATCGCATGAGCTTATAAGATGCATTACCCGCTTACAAGCTCATTACATCCATACTATGAGATGTTAGCCGAGTGTCAATGGTCCAATTTGAGAGATAGGTGGTGTAATGGCACATTATAAGTCTGGCGATCGGCGGCCGTAATAGGCCAGAAGAAGAGATGCTTCAGGGGCGCCGGCATTTTTGAGATAAGCGCGCACAGGAGCAGCAAGACCAGCGGAAGATTGTCAGGGACAGGTTGGACATTGGCAGGTGTAAAATGGCAGTAGGTTAAAAAGACGATTAATACATCTGTTCAAGCGGCTAGCTTTTCTTGGGCACAGACGCGTATCGTTTGGCGTGGCCTTTACACATCCATGTATCGTCAGCGAGAGGGGTCGGTCTACAGGTATTAAATTTGCGTTTTTTGTGTATTTTTTTTTATTGACTATCAAAGCCGTGATACCCATCCCACTTAGCATTATATGACGTGACAGACTGCAACGGTTTAGTTAAATCTTTGTTTGTGTTCGCTGAAGAAAGCAAAGCTCGGGCCTCTACATCTTGGATGTGCTACGCCGGGGTGTTACGTGCTAGACTAAAGTATGCAAATGTTAATTGTTTGGGTGAAACTGATGCCCTCTTGACAGAGGCAATTATCAGCAGTAGGGGGACATTTTTTTTTGGGCAGTGACGGGCAGGGCTTTAAGACGCTCATATATATCCAAGTTTTTGCACTTATTATTTTTAAACTAAATGATATCCTCAACAAAATATAGCTTGGGGGGGGGGGGGGGAACATCCTTTGCAGATTTTATGTCTCATCAGTAAGCTACATTTGCAGTTAATGTAAGTCCGACAACACCTCCCTTTTGCTCTAACGTGGGTGCGTTACTGTGAAATTGAAATAATGTAGTGCTATTGGTAACCCTTTGAAATTGATTGATAAAAAAAACAAATGAGAATAGCATTAGCATAAATGGCAATGTTTCCTGGGAATGTGCCAGCTACGTTCAGTCTAAGATGGATGTGCATGCCAGAAAATTCACCCTAATGTGTAAACCAACAACGGAACGTTCAGCTCGATATTAGGCTGCAGTGGACTGGAGTATTGCGGGCTGGCCGCTGAAGCAATGGGTGACATTTTTGGGGCAATATTTGCCCATCTAGGTGTATAAAAGACTAAGGTGATAGAGATTTGTCTTTGATTATAATCTTGTGTGCCATAACTCTTCTTTGTGCTATGAAGATAAAACATAATGCGGGCAGTATTTACGTACAGTGTAATGAAGATTGGCGTCGCCTTGAAATGAAATTCTGCATAAGTAGATTCGCTATGAGCGCTTGGGTGGGGGTGATTTAAATAATCACATATCAGGGAAGGGCATATCCTTACTTATAAAATGCATACAAACCATGGCTGATTTGTCTAGGGGCTTATTAGTGAAGAATGCATTAGAATGTCTTTGTGTGTGTACTCTAGGGCGTCTGTGTGTGAGGACTGGAGGGTCTACGGTACGTAAGCTGTGCTGTGGCTAAAACCCACTCCTAGCTGGTCTGCTCCCTGTCAAATATGATGTTGCAGAGAGATGAAGAAGAAGGGCTGAAGACAGGGCAGATGTCTACACCGTTTCTAGCCATCGGTGGGCTGGATGATCTCTTGAGACAGCTGTGATGTGGTGTGTGTGTGTTGTGTGTAATCACTGGCTGGGGGCAGATATTTCTTCTCATCTGTGTTTTTGGCGATGCTAAAAGTCTGAAGGGCCATCTCAGCTGTCAGGATGTTTATTACCTGGGGTCCTGAACTTCATGCAGGGTTAGACATATCAGTAGTGCTTGACTTCTCTGGTCTTGGGAAAGTATGATGGCCGGTCTGACATTCAAATCTGAACAGAGTTGGGTGAGGCAGATTAGTTGAGAAAAGTGGTTTCATGATGGCATTCTGGAGCAAGCATTGTGTATGGGCTTTGATTCATATTGCTCATCCATCTCGGTTCTATACATTATGTAGGGCTTCTCTACATGGATTCAGTCGTGCGATTGTGTGCGACTTTTTAGTTTTAAATTGATAATTTCAAAGTGCAGGCTAGTCAAAAGCTGCATATGACTCCTGCATCTCCATTTGATCTAAAAATAAAATGTGTTATTGAAAATCATCACCAAAAATTTGCTAAGTATTTCCTTGAATTTTAATATAGAAATTTTACATTATTTGTAATTAAAAAAAAAAAAAAGAATTTATATTAATATTTAAATTTATATTTATCATTAATTATATTACAATTGTAGCATACTTTAACATTTATTTAGCAATATGTGATTGTGTATATATACATCATATAATATAATATATATATATATATATAAATATATTATATATATATATAACATATTATATATATATTATATAATATAATATAATATAATATTATATTATATAATACACACATATTTCAATATTTGGCAAACTGTGTATGAAATATGATAAGACGCTGGGTCTGGATAAACAAGGCAAAGGCAAACAATAATAAAATAAGCATGGAATGAATTGATCGCCTGTTGCCATTAAATCCGACATTTTACTAAAATAGATATTAAAGATTGGGTATGTCTTTTTTATTTTTTATTCTATTAGCATTAGCATATACTTATATATGGCATAAGATAAGATTTTAAACATTATAAATTATAATTATTAGGAATATATAATAGCCGCAATATAACAAAGGTATAAAAACAATAATATAATAGTACAGAAATACTAACTACTACTACTATACTACTACTAATAAATAATAATAATAATAGTATTATTTATTATTATTATTATTAATATTATTATTTAAATAATATGAAAATGTAAAAAGGCATATTTTCATTGTTTTCTAAAATTCTTCTTTTTTTATGTAGGGGGCAGATTGGGGGGCTATTGTCACAATGGGGCTATATTATATTCACTAACTAAGCATACCTAACAAGCTAAGACCTAACTTTTTCTCGGCCATCATCCGCCCCGTCGGCCCCTGCGCCAATCCTAAGACTTTAAGGTATGTGTCTCCTTTGAGAATATTCACTGGCAGTTAAAAAAAGGTCCTAGGGCTTAATCTGTCCACGCCTATAAATAATTTTAATATGGCATCCAAAATCATGGTTTTAGGTCAAGGATTAGTATGGGCTAATCTAAAAGGGGGCTCTGTGGATGATCTGCATCTGATTGCTGTCACTAATGCTGCAAAAAGTGTGTGTGTGTGTGCATTTCTGTAGAGGGCACTGTTGTCACACACACATACTGTCATCTGGTGAAGTAAAGAGACTGTGTGTGTGTGTGTGTGTGATAAGACGGACAGGTGTATGGTTCGACAGAATGGGTTTTCTGTGGAGGCCTCTCTGGGGGACATGAGGGGGCCACGTGTCTGGATGCCTACGGCAGCTGGCAGATACAAAACCAGAGAAGTGAAAAATGAGGACAGGAGTGACTGTGAGGAAGGAGCATGAAATATTTCTCAAAAATCATTGAGATCCAATAAGCTGTTTTCTTTTTTTTCTTTGGATTATGAGGTTTAGTCATGTTTTACTTCTCTTAAATGGTGTGTATCACAGCCGATCATCAAATCTAAAATGTGTCTTGAATCAAAGAGATGCTGCCTTGATAAGTCAGAATGATCATGATGAATGTTTTTATGTTAATAAGTGAAAATTGGGTTAAATAAATCTATTCATTTTTTTTTGAAAATACATAAAAATGCAATGTACTTATACCATTTTTTTAATAATAAAAAATGCACTCAGGTGGGTCATTAAATTTAAACTGTTCTTGAGTATAAAAGCCATATGAAGTCAACATGAACACAGAGATCACATTACTAAGAACTTTTTTTCTTAGGCAGATTTTTTTTTCTTTACTGTAGACACTCATATGTCAAATAACAAATTATGAGTAATGCATTAATTACACAACTAATGTGCTCTTCATTTTATTGTACTAGCAGTTAAAATCCTCCTTTGAAATATAAAAGTGGCAAACGTGGCCGTTTTATTCTGACTAGAATCACTTTAACACAAATAATGAGTTCCCAGCTCGCAACTGCTCGGGAGGATCTAAGAGCATCCATGGCACTTTTTTGGAGCATATGTACCCTAGAGAGATGTTGTCTTGCTGTGACGTCTCTCAATGTTTGTGTGTGTGTATCTCCTTAGCAGCCACATGTCCCTGTGGTGACAGCCCAGTCGACAGCAACAGCTCAGGCACCTGGGGCAGAAACCATCCCATCCAGTCCAGCATGCTGCTGGTGGACGGCCAGCTAGATGTTTGAGTGCCTGAAGCTTGGATCTTTTCAGCAAAAAAAAAACAACAACATTTTTTATCTTGTTCAGCATAGATGTGAAGTCTCATTGCAGAATGAGGTGTTGACGGATCAGTCAACCGCTCCTTTAAAATGGGCTTTGGACCAGAACTATGTTCTGCATGGTGGCATATTGTGGGCTTTATCTCTTGCTCCTCCGGGGTCATGTTTTTGATCTTTGAGTGATGTGTTTGGGTGTGAGCTCTCATCTGAGTGGAGTGTGGTGACATTCAGGTCACGTGGAAAATGGTATCTCCTCATAATGCCTTAGTTTTGAAGCCTACTATATCAGCCTACTCCGTATTCATTAATGGTTTGTCACTCTAAGGTTTGGACAGCCATTTGTAGAGTTTGACAAGTTTGTGTTGTCCACGCAGAGATCGAATAGCCTGTTAAACATAGAAAAACATGCATTGACCTACATTTTGGCAAAACTCCAAAAATGTACCTAAACAATTCACTGCATTTTCCAGCTGAAATGAACACTGATAAAACAACAACTTTTATTCATGATAAAATAAAAGACGTACCTTACTGTATGCTATGACCTCAAGACACTTTTACCATAGTGCATGATTTGGAAACTAGGTCACACTTTATTTTAAGGTTCAGTTCTCACTATTAAAGACTTTTGCCTCAGTAAACTCCTAATTTGCTGCTTATTAATAGTAAGGAAGTTAGTTGTTAAGTTTAGGTATGGGGTTGGATTAAGGGATCTAAAATGTGGTCATGCAGAATAAGGTAATAATATGTGCATTATCAGTACTAATATACATGCTAGTTAATAATGAGAACTGGTCCTTAAAATAAAGTGTTACTGTAAACTAATGCATTTTATGACTAATACTTTTCTGACAGTAAACTTGCTCAGTAGCGCACCTGGTACAGCATTGTTACTGAGATACAGAGCACTCAGGTACAAGTCCCGTAAATCACAAGCTGTGATAAAGTAAAGACTTGTAGAAGCATGCTAAAATGGTGTGGCTGCTTTAGCAAATATGTTTATTATCTCATGTTTGGTTTTGTTAACACTATGGGTTAGGTTTAGTGTAGATGGTATGAGGTAGAGCATTAACCATAGCACAACTCATTGGACATTTCACAGACAACAAACAACATAATAAAGCTCATGTTCATCTGAAAAATGAACATGCTTTTAATGCTACTCACTGGACATTTCGCTTTGAAAATGTGACGTAATATCACTGAAGTGAGTTTGTAGTGGAACTAGTTGTTTGTCCAACTCATGTAAAATACCGAAAATCAAGTCATTATCAAAATCAAGTTCCAAAATAACTTTGGACCCTGTTGACTTCCATTGTATGGACTTATAAAATCTTCCACAGAATAAAATAAAATATCTTTTTTTTGCTTTTATATTATGATCAAAGAATTAAGATCATTTGTTTAGGACACTAAAACAAACCAGTTAGGTACTTGTATTCAGTCAAGGTCATCAGTGATGAGGGTGTTGTCTCTGTGAGCTGTCCCTCAGTGCTGTTCCATGTCTCTTCGCTGCTCATCTTGATAAGAATGATTTCCGATAAAACCTAGCGAAGCTGCTTTGAAAGATTCTCATATCTTAAACACTGTACGATATTAACTGTTGATGTTTTTATTTTTGTATATGATAATTTTCTTAACTAGATCAGCTCCAGGATTCTAGAAAATGATTCCAAATGCAGCTGATGTGCTTGTGAAGTGAATTATTATACCTCTGCACCATAGTGCCCTAGTGACCTTCCTTTGGACGCTATGAATCAAGCTCACTGAAAATAGAGCACTGAAAGAAAACCCCCAGTGGTTAGTGATGGAACAAGACAAACAATGATAGCATATAATAGATCATGAGAAAACACACACACACACACGCACGCACACAAATGGGGAAACAGAAGACAGCAAATATTTTTCAGCCACTTAAAGGGGTCATATGATGTTGCTAAAAGAACATTATTTTGTGTATTTGGTGTAATGAAATGTGTTTATGCGATTTAAAGGTTAAAAAACACATTATTTTCCACATACTGTACATTAGTGTTTCTCCTCTTGCCCAGCCTTTGAAAACGCGGTCGATATTTTTACAAAGCCATCGGTCCTGAAAAAACGAGGCGTGTTGTGCTGTGAGTGGGCCCAGCTATCCAGTTTGCGTGTGATTGGCCTGAAACCTCAAGCGTTGTGACGGAACTTGTTACCACTTCCCATACTGTGATGATGCCCTGTCAGGCTGGAGCGATGAGACAAAAAAACAATTAAAAACCATTTCCATAAACAGGCATCTTTGTTTTGAATCGCAGTGGGGACAAATTCAAGTTATAATGACTTATAGTCTTTTTACGCGTTTTGTAAAGTGTCTCTGAGAAATACAAACAACAACGCTACCTTACAATTGCCTCAACCAAAAAAACTCGCGTTTTGAATCATCAGTGGCAAATCCTTTAAATGTAAAAAAAACGTACTTACAGACTGTGAGTCAAAACAGCCGGCATTGAAGTCTACTCTCCCAGGATCAGGAAACAGTCCTCCATAAAATGCGCTTGCCACATCTGACATATGGGGTGAACTGTCTGGAGCCGTGTGGTAAATACCAACTTAACCACATGATTTCTAGTGTCGCCTCTTTTGGAAAACGACCCCAAACAAAAAGTACAGTAGTAGTTTCATCTTTCACAGCAAACACACAGCGTCACACGGGGTGTTTTGCGGCAACCCACATGTGCGACCCCCGGTTGGGGACTCGCCTTGGTCCAATTTGTGAAAAGCCAATACGGTGTCCACCAGCGTGAAGTGATATGTAGTTGAGGCAATTTCTCTCAGCGACCCAGCCAGCCCATGATCACTCCAGGCATAAGAAGGAAAAGCGAATGGGAATTTCGTCATCTTTTGGAAAAAGGCCACCAAACAATTAGTTTTAAGTAGTTCACTGACCAATGAAACACAGCGTCCTTTCACGACACGCCAACAAAACACAATTATACACTGAGGGAAATTAAATATTAAAAGTTACGCCTCTTTCTTTGCGTGAACATTTGGGCGGTGTTTATGCAAATCTTCCCACATCGTGATGTAGACATGTGGGGGCGTGTTTAAATGGAAAATAAACGGCCTCGTTCCGTTTTGAGTAGGTCTGGGTGGGGGAGCTGACTCTTAACTTTTTTATAAAGAATATCTCTTTGGATTGAGACTTTAGTCTTTGCAACTTCAAAAATCTTCTTTATGCACCAAGAGCTTTTAACAATCCAAAGAGAAAGGAAAAATTTAAAAAAAATCACATCATATGACCCCTTTTTCTTTTAACACAAACGAAAATATGGGGCGGTTCATCAGCGCGCCGTTTAATGTGCTCAATAGAATACTTTACATAATTCACAGTGCAAATAATATAAATATTTTGTGACTTGTTTATGTGGCTTTGTACAACATCTACAGTCTGTTTTTTATAATATATATATATTGTGTGTACACACACACACACACAAAATAAATAAAAACACATTTTTCCACCTTTTTTATGTAATTAATTGTGGTTACGCATATTAAGATATATATGTCATAATTTCACATTGAATATCCAAATTAACGTATAAAGATGGTATATTTTAAGTATGTGTTTAAAGTCATCTTTTTACTAAGTAGCCTATTAATAATGAAGGCCCGTATCTTTGATACCAATACTGCTACCTGATGACTCTATTAAGTATATTTCCCCCTCTCAATTTTAGCCATTAATTTAGCCATTCAATATGATCTACTGTCAGCTTGCCAAGATGTTCCAGGGGAAATTGATGATGTGTTAATTGTTTATTTAAAGGTTTTTTAAGTGTGGTTTTGAAACTGTGGAAATAAATAATAAAAAATAACAATAAATAATGATCACATCATCTCACAGTTCACACGTTATTTGAAAAAAGGGGAGATTAATTATAGATATCTATATATATATTTACACCTACATGGTTGTGTGACTAATTCTGAGCAGCAGGAAAACAACAACATGACGACATTGACAGAACTACCGGAATGTGCACAGATTCTATTCTGAGCTGTGATGTGAAAGAGAGAGGAAGAAAAATAAATATCCCAAAAAATATCTAATCGGAATATGATGAAATACTTCAATGTTATGGTGTGCTTGGCAAAAAACGTATATGTACTCTGCCCGTGGAGTTGTTTTTTTTAAGAGTTTTTTTTTTGTTTTTTTTTTTTAGTTTTGTAACAGTTCGGTTTTTTCTTGTTTTTTGTTAAAAGTTGCGTTATAGTGTAAAAGTGTTTGTTAGTGTGTTTTTTAATGTTTTTTAAAATGACTTTTGAGTCTTTTGCAGTTACGACATCCTCCAGCAGGGACTAACTCAGCACTGCTAACTAGCTTTTGTTTTGATGTGGTTTGAACACATTTAGATGTCAACTGCTGTCTCTGATGATAGAATATTCTTTGAGTTCATTAATTCATGTTAGATGCTAGTTTTCCTAAACACCAGACAAACTAAGAGCAAAATGTAAGAAAAGATCTTAAAAGTTTATGTGGCACATTTTAGCATGTAGTGTGATTTGTGACTTCATCACAAAGTGATTCAGACTTTGAAAAGAGACACTTAGTGGAGGATCAAATCTAAAGGCACAGATTTAAAGGCACAGCTGCAAAATAAATAAATATATAGTCATGAAAATAGTCATGAAAAACCTTGGTGAACAAATGTATGAGCCCTTTAAAATACAGTACATGTCAATGTTATTTAAGGGTTCACACAGTATTGAAGATGTGAGCTTATCATATCATCCACCTTAGGACTGGCTGACTAGAGGAATCTCGGTACAGGTCAGTGGTCCTTTTGAAGCTCTCCTCTCCTGTGAAAGCAAGTCTAGCTTTGAAGTTTCCTCAACTTGACATCAACCTAGTATCTCAATCCACGCGCTGTGGGTGATCCAGTGAATATTTCAGCTGATATCAGTTGCTTCTCTTCACGATATGATCCAAACATCAAGGTGGAACATCCCTTTGAAGGGAAATTTTCAAGTCCTTATGGAAAGAGGTTGAAGTTAACTCTAAAGGTCAAGGAACATTCATTAATATCACCCTGGTAGGTTTTCAAGGCTTGAGTTACTTTCCGTGAAAATTACTTTTAAGTATGCTAAGATAAGCACAGCCTATTAAATCCCATGGCCACAGCACATAATACGCATTAAAAAGAGAGACAGTAATGAAACGCAGTGTGAGATTATTAATTCTTTCCTGGAAGTGGTCGTCTGAAATGCACACAGGCAACACTTGCCTGAGCCTCACGTCAAAAAAAGTTGCAAGGCATAAACCTGAAAGAGCATTGGTCTAAAAATAGGGAGATGCTTTAGGGGTGCATACGAGGGAAATAAAAATATTTTATAGATGACAAGCGAGTCAGGGTACAAAAGAAAGTCCTGAGACATGAACGAGTGGCCATCAGTCAGCTCTCCAGCACTGACGTGAAAACAAAAATGGGTTAGCAGAGAAGACAGACAGTGAGAGAGAATGCAGTGAAAACTGACAGTGAAGTGAATGAAAAGGAGTGCGGTTGGTATAATAAAGTGAAAAAAGAAAAATAACAGTCAGCAAGAAATGGAGAAACATGGTCTGTATAAGAACCTCTATATAGGGGAAGAGTGAGGTTTAGAGCAAAAATGAGTAAGCAAAAGAGTGCTTGCCCAATGTAGTGAATTGGCTCAAAGGGGTAATATTTATGATTAATTATAACTAGTTATAATTAATCATAAATATTTAGATTAGATCTCAGAATTAACTTTTGCAGAATCAATATTACAATTATTTAAACTGTTCATTCACCGAGACAGTATAATCCTTTATCAGTTCTAGGAAAGATTATCTTCATGGCCAAGAAAGAACAGCTTTCCTACTTTATACAGTACTAGCAGTAACTTAGCATGTAGTAAGATCAACCTCCAGGGACTCTGAATTGTGAGCAACACACAGACAATCGCTTGTGAATATAAGGAATCGCTTGTGAATATATTACACAAAGGTTCTTGATGAGTCCGTTAGTAGTGAGCTGGAGGCTTTCATCGGGTTCCTCTGAAGAATGGAGAGTCCACAGCGAATCGAAAAAGTTACTTGAAGATAAAACTGCCGGAAGGTCATTTAAATGTGTAGTTAAAATAACTAAAATAAGTGTATTTTAAAGTTTAGAATTAGACAGCCTTGGGCACACAGGCTTACGCTGGTAACTCATCACTGGACTTTCATCCTCAATATAGGCTATATTTTTCTCATTCTCACTAATTCAAGTTTTTATATGAATGAATCTCTGAAGGGTACTGACTGTCTTCAGAAAAGTTTCGGTGACATTTTCATTTTATCTGATAAAGTAGCGTTTATGAGCAGCGCTGCTTTGTTTACAGCCATTACCGGGGCGGAAACCGCTGTATGCTGAGTCCAAAAGCGCTACTGCTGGCAGAGAATGAATAGGCATTTTCAATAATACAGTCTGCATATTTGTTCTGACCAATGCGAAAACCAACCACAAACCCCTGTTTAAATAATATAATAATTTATACTCCAGCTTATCTCTTTGCTTAAAAAAATTGTTAAAATTTTTTAAAATTGTGAGGTTTATCATTTTATAATTTATTTTGTTTTTGTGAAAACCTATATCAATTGTATTCGTGGTCTACAGCCTGAAAGAAAGCCATTAAACAAGTGACATGAAAAATGTAGAAAACCAGTGACATCGTACTGTGGGTGGCACATGTGCAAGAGCAACAAAAAAGGAACCTCCAAGGCTGAGTCTAGGTAAATTGTGACAAATATATAGGGCCCGATCCTATATTGTGCCTGGGGACCCCAAATTCAATAAATCTGCCCCTGGTAAGGACTCAGGCTCAATACATAATTGGCGAAGTGATAACACATTTCGTGGAACATGAGTAGATACAGCGTACAACATACAATGTTACAGAACATCACCGCTAGTATTAATGAACAACAGACAGGACCTTTATCTTTTTTGATATTATTTATTTTTGCTCTTTACATGTTGTAATGCATTCTATAACCCTATAAATGTCTAGCACACTGGTGTAAAGTATTTGAGCACATGTATTTAGCTACTGTTCTTAAGTATCTTTTTGGCTACTTTGTATCAAAGACATTAGCATATTAGCAGCAAATCTCTATAGTGTGCATGTGCATGTGATGAATGCCTGTGTCTGCGCACGCTGTCAAATGGATTATACTTTGAATCGCTAACTTTAAGCATAAGCAATAATAACAACAATGCTTGTTTTAGCCAACACTATTAAATATAGCCATACTACAGAAGATAAATGCATGAGGGAGTTAATTATATCACTCACTGCAATATATCAGACACTATTTGCTCTTTAAAGAAAGAAATTCTCATGTGGCTTGTGTACACTTATGTAACAGCCTACCCAGGCACACACATGGGGCTTGTCCTAAATGGCACCCTCAGCCCTTTGTAGTCCCTTTTAACACTTTTATTTAATCTGTAATTGTCTTTTACAGATTAAATAGCTGAAAGCAGGGATAATTGTAGTGTTCAATGAAATACATCTAATCATATATAATTTTGAGCAGTTATATCTCCTTCAAAAGTTACTGCATTCTGCATTCTGATGTTTTGATTTCTGGTCTTATTAATAGTATGCAAACTCTGCAATGTTCCTTCCTGCATGCATGCATTTCCACTGTAGTTAATTCAGGTCCAGTGTGACCAGCAGGGCTAATTGTTTGTCAATGAAATACATCTAAGCATAATCATTTGAGGCATTTATTTGATCCGACTAAACTGACTGAACGCACCTGACGTCGTAAATACGATTGTGTCAACTCGTAAAACAACGTCCCGGAGGACTTGAACGCACATCTCAGGGTTTGTCTCCTGCCATACAAAATGTAACCGTATGTAGGAATATGTGTTAAGTGTTGCAGGATGTATGTAGCTTTTTCAGTTACTGGTCTCATACTGTAATTACTGCAGTGGGTTTGGTGCGATTTGGTAATGTGCCTCTTGTTTCATAATGCCTTTCATTTTGTAGTTTTCTTTTCATTGCCTGTTATTGTTTTGTTAATCGTTTCCAGGTGCTTCTTGTTAGTCTCATTTAGCCATTTAGTCTGGTAAATTTAAAGCCCTATAGTCTCCTGCCAGGTCCTTATTAGGCTGTGATTGTCGTGACCAAACTGTATAACCGCTGACCAAAGTCAAGACACACCTGCCCTGAACCTGTAACAACCTACAAGTATTTTTTCTTGAAGTAAATATTCAAAGTTTAGGCCAAACAAATGTACCTGCTCTCTTCTACACTTTCTGGTTTGTTTTAAATTCTTAGACATAAATCAGCACTTGTACAGCATTAGGATGCAGTGTAATACTATGTCATAAAACTCACATTTGAAGAATAGGATTAAAGTGAATGGCTGCTGTTCGAAAATGCAAATAACTTGTCATGCAGTTGTAAAACAAATCTCATGAAACCATAATTTTTAGTGTATCTAAAGCATTCTACAAATAAAGTTCAGTAATTACTTCTTTTTGGGGACCTTTTAGTCTTGCTGTATAAAACACACCACCAAATAACAGTGCATTTATATTTTGCCACTCTGCTTGTTTCCTTTCAAACAAAAAGGCAATTTCTTGACAAAAATAGGTTCATTGCAGCAATTACAGCAGGATGGATGTTTCACTGTTTCTAAACTCTAGGATAATTCCTCTCTCACATATAATTATTGTAACAATCCCCAAGCACTATCGTGACAATATTAGTTCAAAAGAAAGGCACTCTCCAAAAACAGCCAAAATAAATACATTTCTTATATTTGTAGCTGGCCGTTGAGCAGGTCAGGCTTTTCTAAGAGAGTTGGATCCAGGCTTCAAGAGCACATAGAAATCGGGTTGACAGCCATTTGTAATTGAAGCAGCTTGTGAGAGGCGTGAACAGCCAACTACTCGCTCGCATGAAATTAGCTTCATTGCTGCAGTTACACAACCACACAACATGGTCACTTGCAGACAGTTTTTTTGCGTAATGATTTATGACTGAAATTCTTGTTAGCTGTACGGACAGCAATGAGGTGGAAAATTGCTGTGCCAAGTATTGATTTATTGATTTATTGATTTTTTTAGATTGATGCATAGTAACCAAAGCATTCTTACAGTGGGATATTGAAGTAATATGCCAATACTAAGTTGACAAAGTTTACTTCAGAAAAACTTTAATATCTGCTAATGTGCCACTCAGCTTTATGGTACAGAATGGGGATTCAAGTTTTTATTTGTATTTAACAATTATAGGGATTGCTATTTTGTGTGCACTGGTTTGGGTGGTTCATGATGACACAAATTTGTATAATGACATGGGTATGACACAGGTATTACAATATGAAGGTGGTTTATGAGCACATTTCCTGTGTCCCTGTAATTCAGAAGCCTTAAAAAACATACGAAATTGTCTTTTTTGAAAATCTAAAAATGCACAAAGTTTCCTGTGAGGGGTAGGTTTAGGTCTAGGGCGATAGAAAATACAGTTTGTACAGTATAAAAACCATTACGCCTATGGAGAGTCCCCATAAACCACCAATACCAACATGTGTGTGGGTGGGTGGTAAGATGGTTCTGTTGTTTTTGGCATGTTGCTAGGAGGTTGGTTTGAGTTTTATTATTTTTAAAGAACATTCTGAATTTTTTTTTTTGGGACCGGTAAAACCACACGTACCTAATGTATACAAAATGAAGCACCTACTGTACAGTTTAAATCGCACCTAGTCATGGCATCTGCAACGGTTTTCCTCATTGACCAAATGTTACGCAGGTCACGTTACGGGGCTGACCAGACTGAGAACTGTGATCCATATTCACGACTTTTATTCAAAAGACATGGTTCAGAACAGCGCAGTTGAACACCAGCAACAGATATGTAGAGGCAGGACACAGAGAGTATTCCTAGGGCTAGCGTGGGTCTTCCTTTGGCGAACAGAATCCAGAGGGCTTGACAAAGGGTATTTCAAATAAACACGAGAAAGGTCGGAAACAACAACCAAGGCCAACACGAGTGGCTAAGCTAAAACTATAAATGGTAACTAGGAAGGGCTCCGTAATGCAGCTATCGCTAGAAGAGTGATATGTGCCAAACAATACTTGGCCGTTTGATAGGAGTCAGATTGAGTGATATATAGTGAATGTGTGATTGGATACAGCTGTGTGCAATCAGTGCTGTGTGCAATCAGTACAATGAATGATGAGATATGTAGTCCGGGATGCTATGCAACAGTTTGTGTAGTGCGAGAGTCAATGTAATGGAAAGGGTGACCTCTGATGGCAAACAGACGGAAGTTCATGGACCGGATTCATGACATACACACACTTGCACAAATAAATGCTGCATATTCCAAAATAATAGGCTTTTTTGGACCACTTTCTACTATCTTCATCTTTACCTCAAACATATTCCAGCATGAAACTACAGTGCTCCCACATAAGCGCTTAACTCTAACATTCACCATCTCTGCCAGTCACTTTCAGTTGTGTCATCCAGAGCACTTTTCTACAAACCCCTCTCCATCTGTGTTAGCCAGCCGCTTGTGAATAATTCAGCGTGATGCACGAGTCCTTGCCAGTGTGTAAATGTGCTTTTCTTCCCATCACAGTCTACATCTTTAGCCTTTCCAGGCCCTGCACTGCAAGACGTCTCTACAACACGGATAGCAAGCAATGAGCTTGCAGTGTGTAGGCGTCACCTGTGCTTTTTATAAGCATAGCCGTCTGAACCAATCACCAGAGACGTTGGCTATAGCAAGTTCATAAGGTGTAAAAGATGTTAAAATTACAGTCCAAGGATAGACCTTTTTGGCATAAATGCAATACCATAAGCAGATAGTCTCACAAACAGAAAGACTTGAGATGTGATCTTGTTGGCTAGCGATGCCCTACTGCAGAGCAAGGTTTTCTACAAAGCCCTACTACAAAGCAAATATTCTTTCTGACTATTGGTCAGATAATATTAATGAGTAACTCCCAGAGCATGTTCATTTCTGTGTTAAATCTTTTAGGTGCTGCCACAATCAATGAGTAACGTAGAAAGAACATGTAGGGGGCTGAGAGAAAGGCCATGACGGAGCAAAACTCAGTTTCTGGGCCTGTCCCAAAACACTTGAGGTCTTTGCATTTTTCTACTTGTCATGAGGTATTTGGCCCAAGAGTTCAAGTGGGTGTGTGTACAACATTTGATTACCCGATGGGACACACTTATAGTGTTATAAAAATGCAAGTACATTTTTATTTATTTTTTTACAGAGTGTTATTTACACATTAAGTGTTATTTACACATTTAGATTTTTTTATAGTTTGTACTATGAATGGCTACACTCTGAATATCAATATTTGTGAGATTTCATCAGATGACACGGGATTTGGATAGTTGGTTTTAGTGTTCATTAAGGGCACTGAAATTGAGCATTTTTCAATCCTGGGACAGTCTTGCGTACTTCATGTGTACTGAAATGGTCAAGATGTGAGTACTAGGAGGGGGTCCACTTTTAACGTTTCATAGGCTCATCTTCATTTTTTTACTGGTGCCTTGGGGGCAGGGGATCATATGTAAAAAGGGGCATTTATATACGAAGTAATTCCAATTGAACAATTACTATATTAAAAGTATATATGCATAATTATAGAAATTAAAGTAGTTCACCTGTTCTTGAACTTTGAACTTGAACTGCTTACACTTCACATAATAGGCCTGTTGGTGGCACTTGGGCTTCACGATAGTTTCACCTAACGGTAAATGGTATATCAATATGCAGTACATAAATAGGAGTAAATTAAACACTACTTACAATTAATGTAACTTCTACTTGAGCAGTTTCAGGTTTGTAAAAAAAACAATAAACTGAAAACAGACAGTGACGACGTAATTTGCGATTTATGAATAGGACCGGGAAGATACCGCTCCATTTCACATTGTCCAATTAAATTTGAGCTTATTTAAGATGCACACAATCTATAGCAATGCAATGGCAATGGCGTCTCAAACTGACAGCTATAAGTAAAAATTGACAGGTATTTTCTGAGTTTTGAGCCATTTGTTACTGTCTATTCTATTCTATTCTATTCTATTCAAGTCATGTTGTCTCTCCTTTCACCTTGAGGCTGCCTTATAAAAAAACGGCACCACTCTCTCTTACACTATTAGCTGAGAGCTCCAGCAACGGCCATTTGCATCAGTTGTAATTGCCTAACCTGGCACACTGTACTACTCTGAATGTCATTAAGCAGATTCCCAGTGTCTTTATTCTTATCTCACGAAACACTTGAGGCAGAGAAGTAAATCTGCTTGTTTAGGGGAAGAATGGCCTGACGGCCAGCCAAACGGAGGGGCTGATGGGCCACATTCCCATAATGGACTAGCAAGGTATTGAGGGAAGTAACCAAACTGCTATGTATCAATGCTTGGTTGCCTACGAGCAGCCAAGCACTGTGATCTCACCGAGTCACAAACTTGTGGCAGACCGGGATTCATTCTGACGAATCTAATTTTGGCAGCTGACCTACCATTATCCATTATGTCACAGCCAGCTCACTGCAGGTGCAGTGATGCTATAAGGTGTTTACATTAAGGTGTTGTGAACGTTACAGAAAAAAATAGAGCAAAGGAAGACAGTTCAGACGTTGAAGACCATCGTGTAAACTCAAGTTTTTTTTTTTTTTTTCTAGCTAGTGGACTGCTCGGCTAACACAATCCCTGTTCTCCAGGAAGACTTTCCCCCGAGTTAATGAATTGTGAGTTGCTTTGGAGGAAAAGATTAGCTGGATGGCAAATTCATATCCTAATAAAATATACATAATTTGACATGGCCTGCATTCACAAATATATGTTTTTCATCAAGTTCTGAGAACTGCAATTACTTTAAAGGTTTCTTTTTTTTCTGTTATGCAACTCCATAAGTCTACTTTCTTTTTAATTGATGAAATATTTAATCTGGCCATTTTTTAAATATCAGAACAGAATCTGGTAGTGCTTGAAAAACAACAACAATAATATATAATACTATTATTTATTATTATAAATAACTTCCATAACTGTCAATAATACATCTTAGCAAACTAAATAACACAAGCGATGCTTAACAGTTTACTCATTAAGAATGTTTAATTTAATAATTTATCAAAAATATCTAAAATTTGTAATTATTGAGCTAAATCTTAACCTTGTGAATTTTTAAAAAAATCAGATCAGCAGTATGCAATAGCAATAATAAAATAATAAAATAATATAATAAAATATACCTCCAAACGTTTATTAATAGCATTACAACAACATTGCGATTTACAGATTTGGTTAATTTTGTTACAGATTTAGCTCCTACGTTTCAACTTGACCATTACGCTTTCTCCACTGAGGGTGGTATTCCTTATATAAAAAAAAAAGTTAAAATAAAGAATGAACGTAATTTAACTCATTCCTAGACTTAAAATAAAAGGATTTCAAAAAGGTTCCAAGAGTTTTAGACTAGTCCCAGCTCCTAAATTATTTAGAGACTGAAGAGGTAACAAGGATGCAGCACAGAGGATGAAACAACACTTCCCCGAAGATATTACATATTTGGAGTTATATGAGATATGGATTTGTTAAAACAGCAAACTTGATTCCAATCAAAAGTCCTTTTTTTTTTTTTTTTTTGTAATAACCTAGTACGACATTTCAATACCTCTTCCACTCAACAGTCAATGCGCACCTGCGAATGTTTAATACAATTTATTGGCTGTAAAACTGGAAAAATGCAGCAATGTACCGGTGATGACACAGTAAGCAGGTTCTTACATATTGTGGCACTAACCCCACCAAACACAACAGTGGCCAGAAGTGTTTTGATTTTTTTTTTTATGACCCCACATTTCACTTAAACCACTAAAATACAAAGGGGGAAAACACTGACCAGTGTTGCCAACTGCTTTCAACTGAAAGTATCTAAAACTAGTCACTTAATGTTGCTAGATGACCTCATAAAGGTGAGTTCACTGATCTATATTTATATTTATATAGATCAGTGAACTCACCTTTATGACGTCAAGGGAGAGTCTCGGAATGTACATAAGGTTTGTCCATGAAACTGATCTTGTTGCTAGGCTTTTGAAAAAAGTCTCTAAAGGGATGAGGAAGTGTAGTGACAAAAATCACTAAATTGGCAACACTGGCACACTGACTACAACATACGTTATTTACATTTCATTGGTGCTCTTGTTTTTGCATGTGTTCATAATGTCTTTGTTTGATAGCATGGCCAAAAATTATGACCGCAAAATTTGTCATGTTTCATTGCATTATTATCACAAATAAAACAACTGACTCTAAGCAACTATGCAATATGCTTGCAAAATCTTGAACATTCATTTATTTATTTATTTTAATTAAGGGTGAAATTTCCTAGGCCGGACCTCACTTTTGGCCACTACTATATGGCAATTAATTAACTTTCCAACTGACCGCCAAACCATATTGCAAAAACAAGTCACTTTTATGAGGATTGTGGGCTTTCATGGAGTTGTTGGAGCCATTGATGGAACTCATGCTCATGTTCAATGATGATTGCTCTAACTGTAAATGAGGAGACATACCAATAGAAAACGAAGCATCAGTAATAATCTGTGATAATTTTGCACAATGCAAAGCATTTAAAAAAAAAACATTTTAATTAAATTATTTTATTGTAGTTACATTAAATGATTGGTGTTGTGCTGCTGTGACTTTACATCAGCAGGGTCACTATTGGCTGATTCAGAAGTTGAGGTCAGCCATTTTTTGTTGACATCATTGTAGTCCTTAGTTCACAACACTTAAGAATCAGTCTTAGACTTTACTGAAAGCTGCTTTTAGCTTCTTTATAAAAGTCTCCTACTCTTAGAAAAGTCCTACTTTTTACTAAGCATTTTTTGAAACTTAAGTCAAAGCTTAAGACTACTCTTAAGAGCAATTCTGAGAAGTTTTATACATACGGGCCCAGGTCTCCAGAGCCAATCCTCCCTATACGCAAAATACGCAAGCTGCGTAGTGCCCCCAGAACACTAAGGGGCCCCCTTGCTCTCAAAGATGATTTAATTTTAGTTTTGTTTTTGATTTTGGCCAGCGGTTATGAAAATATGAATGATAATTTCTTTTAATGCGGTGCGTTGTCGCCCTTTCTATGTAAAAATTTGTCAAATCATGTAATGTGAATGTCGTACAGTCTTGCTTGAGATTAAAAAACGAGTTGAAAGCGTACCGTTCCCGCGGAAGAGACACTGTTTCTCAAGCGCTTTCCGTGAGCGCGATTCGAGACTGAGTGAAACACGAAAAAACGCGTTTCATTCATTCGTTCATAACCACTCATACCCCACTCCACCCCCCACCCCCCCTCGCTGACACAATTTTGCATAGGGCCCCAAGAATCTAAGATCGGCACTGTCTGGTCTCATAAAAATCGTACCTCTGGGTACTTTCCTGCAACAACCGTTTTTTACTTACCTTACTGCCGTTTCCACAGTTTCAAGAGAGAATGTCCACTGAGCGCGCAAAAGTTTTTTTAGTACATGATTTAGGTACTATTGTTGTGTTGTTATTACGTTGTCAGGTTATGTATTGTCGATGGTGTCAGAATTCCAATATCCAGACTGTCACTAACATTTTAATTGCTCTATCATGTTGTAAAGCCCTACACCAAACCCATGGAGAACGAGCTCCTCGCCTCTTAAGTACGTCTCCGTACTCTGTGAGCTGCCGAACAAACCTACCGTCTATGAAAAACCATAAAACTGTAGCTGGATATGTGTGATGCTAACATTAAAAAGCATCAGTTTTCAAATCTCCCAGCATATTAAAATTGTTTTGAAGTTATAACAAAATATTCTTCAAGTAATTGTGCGAAAATTGCGCTTTATTAATCGAAACTCTGTAAATTGGTGTGAAAAGGAATAAAAGGAGTTTTACTGCCTCTAGTGTTCATTTCTTTTGGAAACTGCAGTGATATGTACTTATTGGTACGTATTTCGCGTCTCGCGAAAAAGTGCCCCCAGGTACATTTATGCCACGAGACCAGGTAGCAACCTAGTTACTGCTTATTGAAGGTAGTTGTTGTAGTAGTTATGCTTAGGTAAGGTTAAGAGATCTAGAATATGCAGAATAAGGCATTAATATGTGGGTTATAAATACTAATAAAAAGCCAGTATGCTTGTAATATGCATGCTAATAAGCAACTAGTTAATCGTGATCATCTTGAAGTGGTGTGTTCGCACAACACATCCTTTCCTATAGCAAAAATTGACAAATTATAGATTTCAGCATAGATGATAATCATCGATGTAATGCTCACATGAAGTCAAAATATTGTAGTTTGGTCAAACAGTAGTGCCCAATGTTTATAATGACTGTGAGGAACTAACGCTGTGTTTACTCTCACTAGTTACTACCATACCAGTGGCTTAAGTTCATTTGCAAAATTGTTCAGAAAAGTCATTTCCGAGAAAAGCTCTAGCAGCATTTGTTTTGCAATGTTACTTGCTACTGTGTATCTAAGTGTAATAACATTCAGGCATTCAGATTTAAATGTTCAAATAATTGGGGCCACTGTATTTTTCATTAACCAATTCCAGATAAATAGATTGTTTAGAGCTCACGCACACTTTAAATTCATAGAGTCCATTATAAACAAACACTGCATGACACTCCATCAATACCAGATACTCTAGCTTGCATAGAAAATAATTAACTCTTTTCCTGAGATGAAAGGTTATGCCATCACATATTTTTGCCCAGCGGCGTGCGCTTTTATGACCATCTGGAAAATAAGGAACTGATGACATATCATCAGAGGCATCATTAAGACAACATCTAAAGCACTCAGAAAAATTATATCCCAATGGAGGTACCCCGCAGAAAAATACAGTGTCTAGTGACAGCTGAAAATAAGCATGCATGCAGATTAATAATCATTTAGTACAGCCTAGTTGGAGACTTGACACCTTCAATGAGTCTTTTACTGAGAGGCACACAAAACAATTTCTCGCATGAATGATTTCATAGTAATAGCAGATATGAATATAGGGAGGAAAAAGAGGCAAACAAAATCTTAGCAGTTGGTTAGAATGCAATAACAGCCAACTAGGGGGATAATTGAAAGATTGATGTTAGAATGCACAAGGGTTAATGTCAGCCATTTGTTAGATACTGTCTCAGTAAAATGGCTCCCTACTGGCTGATCTCAGGGATTTCTGCTGTTTTACACACTGCAAGCTGCCTAGAAAGAAACAGAAAAGATGCTAATAGCATTTAACTATTAAAACAATACCATCTAAATGTGTGTAGGAATGTGACTAATCTGTTGCGAGTATGACCCATTAAATTCCAAGATATTCAACGTTGTATAATCATAATTTTGTTGATTTGTTTGTGATTTTAGTGTGTACTGCTCTTTTATTCTACTACTAATCATATTAAATGTTAAGAGATTATGTACCAAAACAAAATAAAAAATATATAAAATAATAATATACCTAAATAATAGTATAAAAATTCAAAATATAATAAAATAATTAATTTGATATAACTGCCAATTTCGCCAATATTTTAGTTACCTTTTTAACCTACTTTTTTTTATTTAACAATTTAAGTCATCATTCAGGCCTAAATTGCAGATGATTTCCATCATATAATATTTCATATATGCACTCAGTAATTTTTTACTGGCAGTCATCTTGGATTTGTGGATGCAGTATCATGCAAAACAAAACAAAACCAAACAAAAAAAATCTGTTACCAGTTGTTTTCAGTTTTCAGTGCCATTGTAGACAGTAAAAACAGTTAAGCCTACTGTTTTTAAAAAAAAAAACGTTAAAACTCTAAAAATAAACATCTAATACTTACTACAGGAAATCAAATAATTTAATCATTTTTGTGATTTCTGAACGAACCGATTCTCTAGAATGTATCAGACTCACATAAGGTGCGTCCCAATTTGCTTACTTAAGCACTATTCTATGCCTTTTTGTAGTATAAATAGTGCCAAGTACTGTGTTCACACTGAAAATTCCACGAAAGTGCACATGAAATACACTTAAATAACAAAACAAAAAACAAAGTGGGAAATGTTGGATACTTCATGCACTTGACAGTCGCAGCTTTAATTAGTGGAGGGGAGGCGCTCCGATTATGAATGACGGAGTCACCTTATATAATTCATACACTACATGGTTAAAATAGATTAAGTAGTGCATAAGTGTAAGTGCATAGTATATAGTGTGTCGGTTGGGACGCAGCTATACAGTATGGGAGTGATGAACCAATTCACTAGAATGAATAAGACTTTCAAAACATGACGTAGCATGAGTAACATTCATCTGTGATCTCCACATGTCTGTCTCCATTACCAAACAACTGACATTTAAAACAAAACAGCTTTTATTGATATTGACTTAATTTCATATAAGTGTATACACTTTTTTTAGTGCCTTTAATTTCAGTCTTTATATGAGGGGGAAAAAATGTACTGAGTGCACCCACAATGATATTACACTCAGCATAATTGTAAAAGTAAGCAATTGACATTCATTACAGGTGATGCATAAGCGATATAGACACCTTCAACCATCATTATTTGATGAAACGGTGAGGTCTCAATTTCCAACTCTCCTGTTGTGCACAAGATCCCCTACTCAATAATTCATCAGGGCTATGGAACGCAGCTGGACTGCCCGAGTCTCTCCTCAATACTTATCTACCACAGTTCTTCCTCCTGTTCTTGTTCTTCCTCCTGTTCTTGTTCTTCCTCCTGTTCAAGACCGTAGGGGATTTCAGCTGTAAGGGACCATGGAGGAGCTTCAGAGGCAAGCACTGATCGAGGGCAAGCCCAGGAAGGTGAGGTTCAAGCTGGCCTCGTCGTACAGCGGCCGGGTGCTGAAGCACGTGTATGAAGATGGACAGGAACTGGATAGTCCAGAGGAGCAGTACCCTCACAGCTTCATGCACACCAAGATGGAGATGGGACATCTGTGTGGCTTAGAAGACATGCCGGACCAGAGTTTGTACCCTCCGACAGGCCTGATTGCCCAGAGAATAAACGTCTATCGAGGAGTGACAGGATGCAGTTCCTTGGCGTGTGGAGATCTTCCAGAAGGGGATAATGAAGTAAGAATGCACTGCACTGAAAACTAGATTGCTCTCTTTGGACTGAACATTGATACTTATTTTTTTTTTTAAAGATACATTAAAAAGATTAATACAGTACATACATTCATACAGTACTTGACTAAAGTAAACCTCCTCTGTGACATATATTTTTAATTCAATGAATTCAAATTTAAAGAGTAGATTTCTAAGTACTTGGCTTTTAAGAGATTCGTCTTTTTCTTTATCATTAACAATCTTTGATCCTTTCGCTATTGTTCATAATTAGGATTATTGTAATTTTTGTGTAGCTCACCTCTGTTCCCACTTTGGTTATGAACAAAACCTCAAATCACTCTTATTGAGGAAAGCTGCAACTGCTACTTCTCTGATTCTCGCCTGGGAGACATATAAGATAATAATTCCATAAACTTACACTGAAGGTGGGATGTGAGCCATATCTAGAGATATGAATATCATAGGGTTTGGGGCTCTTTTGACTTGAGCGAGTCAGCAACCATGTAGCAACCACCAAGAACACGCTAGCAACCATCTACACCATCTTAAAGCCCTATCAAAGAACTTAGATATACCAAGACGGTGCACTCCTATTACTTATAAATGGGAGAAAGTGCAACGTGCAATATGGTGGAATAGTCCCGCCTTCTCAGTAAAAGAGCCAATCGCTAATTGGTAAAGTCATCGCGGAACTGCAGCTGCCATTGGAAGCTCCGGTTGCTATGGAAACAGTCAGTGTTCTGAGATGCACACCTTCTGCACATGTACATTGGCTTTAGCTTGTTTAAATGCTGTTTGAGCATAGCAAACAACATTTATGAGGCAGTTGTTATCAGATTTTATTGGCGTAAGCCTGGCCACAGCTTTGGAGAAATTGATGTTTCCCCACTCAAAAAAGATAAGAACTGTACTTGCATTTCTGAAATAGCTGCCTGAGAGGCGTTTCAAAGATGGCTGCCAGGTGAAATGACTTGCCTTAAAGGGACTTTGGCCTTATAAACCAATCGGAAATCTTAAAAATGTCACTGTCCTATCAGTTATTACCGATGTTCTCTTCACTATGTTATCATCGCTTTCAAAAGACGCTTCTGTTTTTCAAGTGTTTGCCTTGATTCTGATTTGCGGTGTCTGCTGCTTTTATTATGGTACTGCATACATGTTTCATCAAATGTGATAATGCTTTGCAGAGCCAAACTTCATTCCAGCTCTCATAAGAATAATACCTATTATTTTTTTTCCCGATGTTATGAGCACACTGGAGTGTAAATTGCCGTTCCCCCTCACCTACCCCTCCTCGTCGGTCCCGGTTCGCCGGCCGCGTCGTACGTTTGGGGGTGGCGGCCGGTCGTATCATTATTTTATTCGGTATGTTTTTTTTTTTTTTTTTTTTTTTTTTTTTTTTTTTTATTATTCTTTTTTTTTGGACATTTTGGAAACTTTGCCAAAAAAACACTAACTAAGGTGGGCGAAGTTTAGAAAATGGTCATTTGTTGTAGGCGAAACACAATGTGTGTTTTGTAAGGATTCCTTATTGTCCTCCTTAATATGTTTTGTTTGGCATGTAAAACGTTCCTTGCCAGATTTTCTCTTGTTTTGTCTTAGTCCACAGTCACAGTGCTATTTTTGAATTCTCAGTTTTTATGCCACACTGTTACTAATTCATAGTTCCCAGGTCTAATAATAGACCCACACTCCAACACAGCTTCTAAACATAGGCATGCAATTACATCTCATCCACATGGATATTCTCAGCTTTCCTTTCCAGTGTGAACTATGTTGTGTTTCTCTGCCTCAAATCTGGAAAAAAGAGAGAAAAGAACATCATTCAAATACATAGACTGAAAAAACATCAAACAAGTTGGATCCTTAAAGGCTTAGTTCACCCAAACATGAAAATTAGGCTGCGTTTTACTCACCCCCGAAGCATCCTAGGTGTATATGACTTCCTTCTTTCAGACGAATCCAGTCGGAGTTATATTAAAAATGGTCTTTGATCTTTCAAGCTGTTTAATGCCACTCAGCGGGTGTTGCATTGCTTCAGTCCAAAAGAAGTTAAATAAAAATCGCCCCTCCATAAAAAAAAGTGTCTCCGGGGGATGAACAAAGGCCTCCTGTAGCGAATCGATGCGTTTTTGTAAGAAAAATATCCATATTCAAAACTTAATAATCACAATCTAGCTTGTGCCAACAGTTGTACACGGAAGCAGTTCTGGGAGCATGACGTATGAGGTCAGCGCTGCGCATGCGCGGTGAGTCTCGTGAAAACCAACGTTTGTTAAGGAAGCAAAGTTTCCTTACTTTAGCAAGGGAAAACCAGTCTCCTCTTAGCTTATATCGAAATCCTCTGACATTCTTCTTTACAAATCCTCGTTTTGTACTTCTAATTAGTGACCGTTGTTTTGTTTTGATCTCTCCGCTGCGTTTCCGTGTTCGTCACTTCTGAGCGACGCATGCGGAAAGCCGACCTCATACGTCATCCGCCCGGAACTGCTTCCAGTGTACAACAGTGAGCGCAAGCTAGATTAAAGTGATTATTAAGTTTTGAATATGGATTCGCTAAGGAAGGCCTTTGTTCACCCCCCGGAGCCGTGTGAGACACTTTTTTTAATGGAGGGGTGATTTTTATTTAACTTCTTTTGGACAGAAGCAATGCAACACCCGCTGAGTGGCATTAACAAGCTTGAACGACAAAGAAATTTTTATTCTAAAATGCGACTGGATTCGTCTGCTGAAAGAAGAAAGTCATATACCTAGGATGACTTGAGGGTGAATAAAATGCAGCCTAATTTTCATTTTTTGGTGAACTAACCCTTTAAAGGATCAACATTGTTTGATTTGGCTCAAGGGGATGTAGGTTTCAGTTTGGCCTGCGTCATGTCCTAATCCTATTTCCCAACTCTCACCTCAGTGGTATCCTTTTTCTCCTGACTTGTCCTGTCCTTAAAAGACACAAAAAAGTCCAATAAAATCAAACAGATCCGGAGTAAATAAGATAAGCATTTTATATTGTTTTATCCATGCATTTTACAAGATTTTACAATGTTATTTAATTACATTTGAGAATTACCACCTGGGGGTATAGAAAAGAATCACCCTTTAAAATAATACATTTTGTTGCTTTGCAGACTGAAATGAAGACAGACAAAGTTTTTGTTTTATCCAGCTCTATTTACTCAGTGCTACTTATAACATCCAAGTCAAATTCACTACACCAACCATAACAGAAAAATAAATAAAAATATAAATAAATATAATCCCTGAGTTGGAAAAAGGATCACCCCCTTCCTAAAAATGACTGGTGAAATCAATCAGCTGCAGCTGATCACCTTCTCAGTGGCACACAAATCCATTTGACTTTCAACTGGGATCAGCTCAGCATGAAAATAGCTTTCCTGGAGCATTCTAGTCCTTGGTAGTGCATCTGAAGCATACAAAGCACCTAAGGGTGGAAACGGCACTGTCAAACGATATCAAGGATAAAGTTGTGGAAAGGCACAAGTCAGGAGATGGATACAAAAAAAAATTAAAAGGCTTTATCAATGCCTAGAATCACAGTGAAGTTTATTATTAAGAAGTGGAAGGTATTGGAAGGTATTTGGTACAACACAGACTCTCCCTGATCAGGACGTCGCTCCAAACTGGATGAAAGGCCGGAGGAAACTGGTCGAGAGGCGACAACGAAGCAACTCTGAAGCAGCGGCAGGAATTTATGACAAAGAGTGGCATTGTGTGCATGTGACTATGTTGGTTGCAAGCGAACACCAAAAGCCACCTCCTACAAGAAAGGCCACATCCAATCCGACTGCAGCTTCGCCAAAAAACACCTGAAGGATTCTGAGGAAGATGAGACTTACAACACAATTGTATATTTGCTCCAACACAAAAGAATAGGTTTGGTGGCAATACATTCTGCACCTCCAGATAACCGCCTTCCTCAGAAAGCATGGTAGTAAAGAATCGGGAATATCAGGGTTAAGGGTTTTTCTCTGCAGCAGGGACTGGAGTACTTGTCAGGATAGAAGGAAAATGGATGTGGCAAAATACTGTCAATTCTTGAGGAAAATCTGCTGCCCTATGCCAGAAAGTTGTCAATGGGAAGAAATGTTACCCTCCAACATGACAATTACCCAAAGCACACAGCAAAACTTACCACAGTGGTTGAAGGAGAAAAAGGTTAAAGTCCTTGATGGCCTCCAGAGCCCAGACTTAAACCCCACTGAAAATATGTGGAATGACAAACGCTCACATTAAATTCAAATGAACTTGCGCAGTTCGCCACGAAGGCAGGGGGCAAATATTGTAAAGTGGAGGCTGCAATTAAAACAAGGTTTTTTTTGACATTGGTGTTACACTTGGTGTTATCAGTTGCACTGAGTTAAATACCAGCTGAATAAAACCAAAAACGGTCTGTATCTAATCTGTGCGCCAACGCAAACAATGTATTATTTAAAGGGGGGTGATTCTTTCTAAACCCACGTAGGTAGTTTATATTGATAGAGAGAGAGAGAGAGAGAGGAGAGAGAGAGAGTTTTGGTCAAATTTTACAGACAGCTGCCAGTATCTGGGCTAAATGTTTTACCAAAATGTTTACCAAAATAGAGTGCTCATACAAAAGGTGTGTTATCTTGATTGTAGTAAGCCGAATAAGTAGTTCACATAAAAGAGTTGTAAATATAGTTACAACGAGAAAATAATAGCTGATTTATTAAAAAAATGACCCATTCAAAAGGCGACATATCCTTGAGTCGTAATACTGTGTGTACTGGATGATCACAGATGTTTTTTTTTTTTTTGTTTTTTTTTGGATAGGTATCAGAGTCCCCTGTTGATCCGGAACAGGTAAATGCTCGTGTTATCAGAAAATCTTTCAAAGTACACAAAAATTCTTGGTTTCCAGAATCTTTGCTCTTCCTATATTTGACACCCTCTCCAAAAGTGACTGTATTATTTTGACATCCATCTTTTCACACTAAGGACAACTGAGGGACTGAGGGACAACTATCACAAAAAGTTCAAACGCTCATGATGATACAAAGGACAAAACGAACAAGTTATGAGAATCAAAAAACATATTTACTAAGTTCAGTTGATGTTGAATATACTTATTTCTATGAACTGATGTGTCTTCTTATCATAGAAAGTCAGAAATGATTAATAAATCATTATTTTATTGTATGTCGATTAGCATTCCATTATAAAAATACATCATCTTAGAAAATACCCAAGATGGCTTGAAGAACAGATAAAACATATACTGTTGCATTTCATCAGTCAAACACTTCTTTCAGCATTTTATTCAGATACAGTGATAGATAGATTTTTTTGTCCATTTAAGGGATTTCCTGGAAAGTCATTGTTTTATTACTCCTATGAGTCTTGCTTGTGAACTTTCAGTGCAAGGGCGCCCTCCGGCATAGAGTATGAATGAAACATAAATTACATGTAAGAGTTTAGCACTCTGTACTTGTCATGTCATTGTTATCACCAATACTGGTATACCACAACACCCCTAATTAACACGATAACAATATTACATTTTTTATATCCCAATTATTGTTAATACCAGTATATCGCAACATCCCTAAATTACAGTGACAAAAGCATTGTTTTTAAAGGGGTCATATGACATTGCTAAAAAAGAACATTATTTTGTGTATTTGGTGTAATGAAATGTGTTTATGCGGTTTAATGGTATCAAAAAACAATTATGCCACATGATGTGATTATGTTTCTCCTCTATGCCCCGCCTTTCTGAAACGCGTAGATTTTTACAAAGCTCATCGGTCTGAAAAGCGAGGTGTGTTCTGATTGGACAGCTATCCAGTGCGTTGTAATTGGCCGAATACCTCAAGCGTGTGACGGAAATGTTAGCTCATGACAATATTGGTAGGACGGTTTTGTCCGGCCGTTTTACGCGACGATGACAAAAAGCAATAAAACCCATTATAAACGAGGCATTTGTTGCATCCAGTGGGGGCATAATTACGGATTGACGAATGACTTATACAAGTCTTTTTTTTTTTTTTTGACGTGGGACAGGTGGCCAAGTATGGGGACCCATACTTGGAATTAGTGCTCTTCATTTAACCCATCCAAAGCACACACACACACCGTGAACACACACACACTGTGAACACACACCTGGAGCAGTGGGCAGCATTTTTTTTTTTGCTGCGGCGCCCGGGGAGCAGTTGGGTTTTCGGTGCCTTGCTCAAGGGCACCTCAAGTCGTGGTATTGAAGGTGGGAGAGAAAGCTGTACATTCACTCCCCCCACCTACAAAACCTGCCAGTACGAGACTCGAACCCGCAAACTTTGGGTTACGAGTCCGAATCTCCAAACCATTAGGCCACGACTTCCCCCCTTTTTACGTGTTGCGTTGCATCGCGCCCAGTAAACATAAAACCATGTCTGAATTTGTGTTTGGAGAAATGACAAACAACAAGCGCTATTCTATACTGCTCAAAACTCGCGTTTGAATCAAAAGTGGCCAATTCTTTAAATATGAAAATGTACTTACAGGCTGTGAGTCGGAACAGCCGGCATTGTAATCTACTCTACCACGATCAGGAAACAGTCCTCCATAAAATAATGCTGCACACAAATTAATATTTAGGTTGAAGTGTTCTGGAACAGTATTGTAAATACAACTTAACCAATGATTATTAGTCGTGTCCTCTTTTGAAAGACCAAACAAAATAGTTTCGCTTTCAGCCAGCGAAACACAGCGCCTTCACGACATGGTACTACAGCGAGAATAAAAGTTACGCATTTTTTTCTTTGCATATACATTTGGGCGGCATTATGCAAATCTTCCCACACAGTGACGTAGACATGTGGGGGTGTATTTAAACGAAACGTTTTAGGAGGGCGTGGACCAGTCTTAACTTTTATAAAGAATATCTCTTTGGGTTTGAGACTTTAGTCTTTGCAACTTTAGGGATCTTATCTATTCACGAACAGCTTGCAACACTCCAAAGAGAAAGGAAAGCTTGAATTCGCATCATATGACCCCTTTAAAAGCAGATACACAAAATAATAAAAAAAATAGTAAGTTCATTAGTATTATACATTATTTACTATGTAATTACATAGTAGCAAACACTATGTGAATCTATGAACCATATGAGTCTGCATGAACTATGGTTTGAATCTTTTTCTTAGTGATTCTGTGTTTATTTATATAGGCACCAGTACTAGATTTTGGAAAGATTATTATCTACACCAGCAACCTGAAGATTATTCGAGCTCCTCACAGAAGGGGAGAATCTGGACGAAGTCCTCACCGCAGCCGGGACAGGAAAGAAAGTTCACCAGGACGGGAGCCCCGGAGCAAAGGGAGACATAGAACAGCACGTTCCCAAGCAGAGGAACCAGATGCGATGACTGAACAAAAGGTATAAACAGTCTGCAGCTCAGTATACTGTAAATACTCTCATTGCTTCTTTTGTTCTACTAGACAGATTTTAATTAATCTGCTCATACCATAGTTGCTCGTACTAACGGTCAGGGATCTGAACAAACCTTGAACAAACTTTGACATGTAACTCGTACCTCTAAGGACATGAATTATATCTCAAATCTTTTGACTTGTTGAGGAGAAGCATGCTATTACTGTTCCAAGTGATAAGACAACAAAACAGAAAATACCATAGAGTCTTGGTGACATGCTTTTTTTGATTCGGTACCAAATCACCAACAGAAATTATCCTTCATGGTGATATCCTGGAGTAAGTATTCGATTGTTCCATATACCATTGTTTCAAAAAAGATAACATTGGTTTTATCACTTTGTTCATTTATCTGTATTGTTTAACAAAGGCTGTGGTATATTTTGTAGTTTCTCAGAGCTGCGTTCTACTTTTATAACTCATAGACATTTGCAAAATGTTATCCACTGCTGAAACACAATTCATCATGAATAATGACTCTTTTCTGAAACACCACTGAAAATAATGAACCATGACATGAATCCCTGTACTGTACATTTCACTTCCATAAATCTTTTACTATTTAATCTTTCTGTTCTGTCTTTTACAAAAGATACACCCATTGCAACATTATCTAAAATATGTACATTAAGACCAGAAACAAGTGGTAATAAACCTCCGTACTCAATGGAGCAACACAGTTCTCTCCAAACATTTCTGTCATTCAGCTATGATAAGGTCAATTTAACCAACTTGCAAGAAGCATTCTCATCAAACTGTCGCTGAGCATAAAGAAAGAGTTTATGATAATGACAATATAGCCTCTTTTGGTGGAACAGTGAGAATGCAACTTGTACTTAAGTTAAGTTACAATGTACCTATTGTGTTCATGATGTAGGGGTAGGGTCAAACGTGTGTAATTACAGATGTATTTACAGAAATTAATTACACATGTAATTACAGGAAGGTATTTTTAAATTTATTGGAAAAAAATGTACACAATACGTAAATTGTACAAATGACTACTTCAAATGGAAAATGCATAGCAGTTAATGACATTAGTTCAGTCATTAGTTGAACTTAAGAATGCTTTTTATACTTAAGTACATCTTTATATGTAATTTCATATTTAATTATATTGTCTTTGAAATATGGTTTAAGTACGAATGGATGTACTGACAAGCATTTATGATAAACTTAAATATACTTTAATGTCATTTCTAATGATACTGGGAAGTCATGTAGTATGAGTTGTATTCCAATTTTTAAAGATGAGTTACAATTTGAACATTGAAAATAATGAACGTTAAATGTAATATCAAACTAACACCCCTACAGGTAAAATTATAGTTTATGTAGATTAACATGCATTTTAGTATGTTAGTCAACACATTGAAATAAGTTACCCCCGCGATTTCTATGTACTTCAAAGAAAAACTTAACTAGATTTAAAGTACATTGCAAGCGCACAATCAAGTACAATTAAGCACACTTCTTTTTCACAAGGGTTCACTAAAAATTCGTTTTGTGTTTTTAACATACAATGACCGTCAATTGGGTCCAGTACTATTTGGGCCGCAGGGCTCTTCAAAATGTTTTATTTTGTGTTCTGCAGTAGAAGGAAATACAAACAGGGTTGGAACATTAGGGTGAATAAATGATGTGAGAATTTTCATATTTGGGTGAACTTTACTTTTAAAACATGAAGGGGCAACAAGCTGCAGGCTTGTAGTGTGCACTTGGCTTCACCATTTTGCTTGCTTGTGCACCATGCTTGTTTGCTGGTTTGTTTACTTGCTTTGTTTGTGCAGCAGGAAGCAGGCTCCTGTGAACAGTGCGGAGGTTCGGGTTGTGCGCCGTGCTCCCTCTGTCACGGCAGCAAATTGTCCATGCTGGCCAACCGCTTCAATGAGTCAATCAGAGAGCTGCGCTGCCCAGCGTGCAACTCCCACGGCCTACAGCGCTGCCAGTCCTGCACACACTAACACATCTACTGCTGCCAAGCTCTGACGGATGGAGATCAGACCCTTTGAGGTGTAAACGAAAGTGCATTTTGGATTAGTGCTGAAATATAACAGCTTGAGGGCGGAATGTGAACTGCTGGAAAGTACTGCGATGAAAGTTAATACAGATTCACTAGACAACGGGTTAACGGTTGATATGAAATCAGGAAGGAACTGGAAACTCAAAGAGAGGAAGGGAACAACAGAGGTACTGTTGTATATGTGATACTGTACATTAGACATGGATATTTTTTGAATATGAAAACACACAGACACACAATACTGTTATATAGTACGTAATTATATAAGATATTAATATCACTCCAAGCTTTTAAAAGAACTATTGAATTTCCAAAATCTAAAATAAATAAATACAAATAGAATATTCAGTTCCGATGGAAATGCTAACCATTCAGAAGAGTGACAGTTTGAAATATCAGAAATGTCATTTATTAAGATTATCACATCATGATCACAGTGGCTTTATTAAGTGTAATTACCAAACCTTAGTCAAAAGTCTCCCTTGCTGAGAAACACCCCAAAACACATATGCGTTACATTTGTTTCAAAAGCAGAAACATATCTGGAACCGTCATGACCACATGCAGAATAGAAACAGGATTGTTGGTGTGTTTTTGTATTCCTACTTGTCTTTTACCATCAGTGCTGGGTAGTATGTAATCTGGATTACATAATCAGATTCCAAAAATTAAAAAAGTGACGTGACGTGGCCAAGTATGATTACCCATACTAGGAATTAGTGCTCTGAATTTAACCCAACCAAAGTGCACACACACACAGCAGTGAAAACACACAAACCGTGAACACACACCCGGAGCAGTGGGTTTGTAAGTACTTGTAATTAGATTATATTAAATTTTAAAATGCTCATAATCAAATTACAGTTACTTTTTATGGATTACATGATTACATATTATTCACATAATAGCAATAAATTATTTATAATTTATTGATTCTCCCTAATTCCTCTTTTTATCTTTTAAATGTTCCTTTCTAAAATAGCCTACCACTTATATACATATAGAAAGTCTTCCAATTTTGTGGACATTGGTACAAAGACCAGTCAAAAGTCAGGTGGCTACAGTTACACTGAAAACTGAGAGACCACACAGCATTTGACCACTGCATTTACAGAAATCATTTCAATTTTAAGAAAGTGTTTTTTCAACATTTCAGAACTGAACAAAAACTATGAACAAAGTCATTTCTTTATTGATAAAACTCGTTGATTATTTAACAAGTATTACCATCTCTCTCTCTCTCTCTCTCTCTTCTCCTATAAATATATGATCTATCAGTACCCCTGATATTTTAAGGTAATAGGTTAATATTTAAGTAACTCATTTGCATATTCACTGTTCTCTGATGTTGGTTAATGGTCACACTGACATGCAGGTAAACAAAAAATATTTCTATTTTTAGTGTACATGTGTTCGATTTTAATTGTTGTTATTTTAAAATGATTTAATAAAAATTTGTATGATTTAATTAATTGTAATCTTTTCATTAAACTCATGAAACCTTGATGTAATGTAATGTTTAATGCACTTAATGTTGTTAATAACAATGAAAGATTCTATTTCCTCTCTTTGTATTTCTTATATAAATCAATGTGATAAACGAGTTAGGTCAAATGTAATCAAAGTAATCAAAAAGTAGTCCGATTAATTACCTAAAATATAATGTAATGGATTACGTTACTACAATTTGTCATATAATTTGTAATCATTACAGTCTACAAGTTTTAAGTAATTCCCCAGCACCGTTTTTGCCATTTATAGGATAAACTTACTTTGGTGATTACTTTGGTGTAAATCTGATTATGAACACGTCTTGTTTATACTGTAGTCATTATTGTTGTCTTCAAAAGCCTGGTTGTTTTATAAAGGTAAATACTACAAAAGATGATATTGATAACAAGATTTATAATGCATTTCATAGTGCCTAACTGCATATCTCTGATTCGTCATGCATTATGAAACTTAATTTCAGTAACTCTAAAGACTACTGTAGTTTTACTGCTGTTTTGTCAGATTCCTTGGTATACAATTTAAAATGAACTGAACATTCAAAAATGCATGACTTGAGGGCCATTAATGTTTCTTATTGCTATTAAGAAAATCTGAAATGATCTGAAAAATCTTTCACTTTTGTTTTTGAGAGAGATTTCATGCTGCACAGCACAGAACCCTAATCAATAAAGGTTCTGACCTTCAATTCTAATAACAACACAGATATTGGCAGATTTCACATCGATGAATGAAACTGCACAGGAGCTTGCAGGACGAGCTTTTTTTTAAATCTGCTCAGATTACAAGCATGTTACTTCTGTTGTTTCAGTTTGGGTGACATGCAAGTTGCTTGTAAATGTTGAGTCTATGGTAAAACTAGTTTGCATAATTTGCAATAAATATACATCTTTAATTTGCCAGACAATCAGAGACTCATGACAAAAATATGGATTTTTTCAGTCTTAGATTGTCCTTTAATTCTCTAGCATTATATATGCAAGGTAACATGCAGAGCATATTATCTATGGGGGGACAGCCAGGGGTCCCACTAAGGTTTTCTATGCTATAATCTATTCATTAGTCATATTCATAAAAAATTTGTTCTGGGTCCAGTGAATTTAAATGACAGCACTGGTAATGGGGACTGCATTTCAGCTCGTCCAAGAACTAATGCTATGTGCCAAAAACTGGTACAACTGCATGAAATGACCAGACAACTAATTGTAATATTTTGGCTTGACTTCTTCAATCCATATTCATACTTGGCCTAAATTATTTGGTTACTGCATAGGGCAGCACAGAGGCATAGTTATTCTTCCATTCTGTAAAAGCATTTTTTTTTCTCTAACATGATGGATGTAAGAGCTTCCAGTGCAAGCTTCCAGAATGAGAAATCAATGTCATCGAGTTTCAGAGCCTGACTCAGTTTCACAGTGTTTATTTATTATTTTTATTAAGCATCTTTATATTTCTAAAAGCAACTATCCTTAAAAACTTAAAGTCAAAAGGCTGTAAAACATATCCAGTGCCAGTGTTATGTAACCACTGCATTTTATAAGCTGAAAAAAAGTCATTTGTGTGTGTGTGTGTGTGTGTGTGTGTGTGTGTGTGTGTGTGTTTTCAGTGTGTTAAGCTTAGCCTATGAACATAACACCAAACTGGTTAAGAAACACTCTATGATACAGGTAGATCAAGATGTCACAATTGCATGCAATATTTTGAAAAGTGCCCCTGTGTAAAATAAGTACACTTTAGCACACTTTTAAAAAGAGCGCTTATTATGGAAGTAATCAACTGTAAAAAATATGCTTAAATGTTAACTGTTTTCAAACACTTAATTGAATGTTTTTAAAATTATGAAAATGTCTGATAGTTACATGTATATTAGATTGGGAAAGAAGTGTCAAATGTACTGACAAGCATTTATAAGCTAAAATATACGTGTCATTTTTATTGAAAATTGTATGTCATGTATTTAAATACATTTTAATTACACATCTGTAATGATGAAGTTGAAATTTAGTACATTTAAAATATATTGTATATATTAACGGTATAACATACATTTTAAAAATGTATAACATACATTTACACAAATGAAACATTAAATATATATGTTGACAGTGTACAAGTTGTAAAGTGTATTAACTTTAAATGTAAAAACTGAGTTGAAATTGATATCAAGTGTTTGACATGTGCATTTTGAGTTAGTTAGCACATCAAAATAAGTGTACTTTAAAGATTATTAAAACATAATGATTTAAAATGTATTTTATTCACAAAATACATTTAATTTAATGTTACAAAATGCACTTTTTAGTGTGTTAAGAAACATAGTCATGAAAAAATTTGAAGCACACTACAAGTCCACATTCAATACTGTTAAGTACACTGCTTTTTCACAATTGTGGCTAGGATTCTGCAGGATACCTGTAAGATCTTGCTAACACCAGTTTTGCCGTTTAGCCATAAGACAGCAAAACATAACACATCTTGGGACTGTACATTTGTAAATAACTCGAATCAAACTTAACTCATCAAAACTTTTCATCTGTAAATAGCACATATGCACATCCACAATTCTGTCTACTGATATTTTCTTTTTCTCTATATTTTAATACCATATTTTTTTATGTATTGTCTATTCACTTTATTATTAGTGTTTTATTACCTTAAATTGTGTGTATGTCTGCACTATGTCTGTACTTTCTGTACTGGAAGCTCCTGACATCAAGACACACTCGGCAATAAAGCTCTTTATGCACTTCTGAAATGTTTGCTCCCTTAATTAAAGCCAGAGTGGAGATATTCCACATCATATTACATTTCAGAGGTGAGGTTTGATGCTCAGCGAGGGCCTAGAACGAAACAACATGGTACTAGTACAGTTATCTTTAAGCTAACTTGATTTCGCAATGGGTTTACCCAAATGGCGTCCCATTGCACTGTAACAAATTTCATCTTTCGACTCAGATTTCGACCCATAACATTTCAGCTTCCTATTAGCCTCACCTGGCATCTTCAAATTACCAAATCTCTTGGAATCCCATCTTTCATCTCAAAAACAGTCAACGTGTCAATGAAACACTAGGCTTGTTCAACAGCATCCCTCCCCAACACACACAAACAAGAGAGAAAAGAGAGAGACAGAGATGAATGTAAGCTTGTCAGGTTGCTTTTTGCTTTGAAGAAGTGGATTTTCTCAAACCAACCAAGCCAAACTTTGTCTAGTTAGGCAGCAACGGAGTGTACAAAATGTCAACAATCTGAAGCGGGGGTTGAGCAAGTCTGCAGCTAATGTTTTGACAGGTCTCGGTGATGTCAGAAAGTCGTGCTGTGTCAAGGATCAGAGATGCTACTCCACTTTCTGCTTAATTGTTTGTACTTGCCAGTGTAGAGGTGGTCAGATGTGTGTGGTAGTTGTTTTGTTGGTTAACGCTTCTGGTCTAGTACTCCCTAGATGAGACATCATGTTGTTCATTACAGGAAAGCATTTCAAGGAAATATTGGAGGTGACCTGGTCACAGAACGGCATAGTTGAACAGCAGCTTTCAGTTAAATGTGTAGGTCATAAAATGTGACTATTACAGAGAAGCAATAATAACTGTTCATTTAACTGACATCAAGTGAAATGGTCCATATCACACTTTTGTATTATTGTAAATAGGCAAACGACTAAATGGAACAGCAACAAATGTCATTAATGTGTTATTTTAGTGTTTCATATTGGAGCGAGAACAATCTTGGCTTGTTTGACAGAAAGATCTTTGGCTAAACAGCAAACAAACTTAGAAGGAGATCAAGTGACTGACATCTAAAATGGCAAATCACAGTTTCATTTATTTGTACACACTGTTTAAGAACAGGTTTATCTGATATTTCCCCCAAAATCCACCTTTGTTAGACCCCATCTATGAATGTGACATTTCTGAAAACGTTTAACTTTTATGAGTTTTATCTGCATTTTGTCCACATGTAAATGGTGTTTTCACTAACTAACTAACTAACTAACGAACTAACAACTAAATAAATTATTCTACACTCTAAAAAATGGTGGGTTAAATACAACCCAATGTTGGGTCAAATATGGACTAACCCAACTGTGTTTAAAAAGCTAAGATTAAAAATGTAATCAAAATTTAACCAACAGGTGGGCAGTCCATAGTGACCCAACATTGGGTTGAAACACAACCAGGCATTTTTAGAGTGTATATTTGAATAATCATACTTATTAACGGATGTGAAAATAACAGAACAATATGTTGTGTTAATATATAGAATATTAAATAATAAGTAATCGCCACTTCGTATAATTCAAATGAACCATACCATAAATATATAAATGTATGTGTGAGAAAATATGCACTCTAAAAAGCTGGTTAAATATAACAGTGCTGGGTAAACTGGGAGCAAACCCAGCATTGGGCTGTTTTTGACCCAGCGGGTGGGTTAACTGTTTAACCTAACCTTCGGGTAGGTAACCCAAAACGCGGGTCAAAACAACCCAATTGCTGGGTTTTCCCTATTTTACACAGCACTGGGTTATATTAAACCCAGCATTTTTTAGAGTGTAAAGTTATAAAGATACACAGTAAATATACAGTATATTGAACATGTATGACCAATATATTTCACAACTATGAGGAAAATATGTCTTGTGATATATATCCATATATTTAAATTTTTTTATATATATGTTATAGATTTACATTTGTAAAATATCATTGCCATCCAACATATTGCCATGACTTTCATGTCTCAATATATAACCATACATGGTCAATAGATATACTGAAGTGTATTAAAACTCAGAGTAGTCCAGTGGTATACTAGTACTAGTATATGAACTGGTAAACTAGTTTGGACCAGCTATATACCATCAACCATACAGCTGCCTTAAGCTGCTTTTAACCAGCAAGGAACATGATGGTCAGATATTAAAATGTAGATAGTAATGACACATTTACATATAATAACTGCTATATAGTGCATAATGACCCAAACCTCAGACCCAGACCCAGAGTTTGGGGTGGTTTGACAATTTTCCAGCACCGATGTGAGAAGCTAGACACCATCCTAGCCTTCTAAAGGCCCTTTTTATTTCAGCATAGAGCAGTGTGACTAGCATTCACGTAATGAGAGCCCTGCAGCTGGAGTTCCACTCATTAAATGGAATGACAACCCCCTGCTCTGAACACACAAAGCTCTCCTGTTTGCTTCCTTTGGCGAAGACAATTAACGTAAACTGCAGCCATGTGTGCTATTGTGTACAACACAATTTCATTATTCATTTATTTATTTGTTTTGAAATGATGCCCACTTTAGTCAGTTGAGTGCAAGAGTGTAAACCAGCACTACATGGTGAATGCTGTTAGATTTTTAGCATTGCACACTTTACTAGCATTAAAAAGTTTCACGAACTTCTCCAGAGAGAGTATTTGCAAGTTTTAATTGCCCGTCTCTTGCTTCCTCAAACTAGGACGTCTGCTGGTCACTCCCTTTGGCCTGCTGTCACCATGGAGATCAGGGTGCCTTTGCCACTGGCTGGCCTTGTTATGTTGGTGGGTCATCATGAGCCTAATTACTGTGCAAATGACTCCATTCGACTTCAGTATCAGGTTTAACTTACAGTAACAAATGTTTAACGGATCAGCAGTGAAACTACATTAAGTGATGTATAATTCCGCTTGAGGTCAATTTGGCATGTGCTGTAGATTAATGTGATTTAACATATTAATTAGTCGCACAGACCTAATAAATGTAACAATAAACATCAGTTTTGTTGTTGAGACAAGAGTAGATCTGGTCTTAGACGAGTCCAAGGTCAATTTCAAGCCAAGAAACTGTTGTGCGACGTCACACAATTAACCAGTACAAAAACACACACAAAAAAGATGTTTAATATGGTTATGAAAAAGGGGATTTTAGGCCAATGAGATTCCACTATGTGGGGATAACCAGGTGTGCGTTTACCAAAAGCATAGTTAGCCAACTATGGTCCAACTATTGTTTTGTTACCAACATAGTCCAATGATTCAGTGTTTTTTTCCGAAAGACATGAGAATAAGTAAATGACAATTTTGACTTTTTGACTTTTGAATGACCCATTTTATATTTCTCCTAAAAAAATTCAGTCTCAGCTTTTATTTATTCATTTGAAAATCAATTTCATAACATTTAAATGCTATGTATAAAGAAAAGCATAAAGCAAAATAACAGAATATTGAATGTTGTAGGTTAAGTACTAATACAACTTTATTATTCATCAGAAAATGCCGCATAAAGCTGAATAAGTTAAGATTTTCAAGAAACGCGAAAGTTGTTGTATAGTTTAAATTGAGAACCATTGGTTTAACCCAATCAAAACATCAAAAGTGACAAATATAAATATTATAAGTGACTTTTTGACAGGACTTGAGAGGCCTTAGTAACAAATCCTATTCCACAATCCAGTCAAGCAAAATTATAAATATGTTCTCGCTCGACCTCAAATCAGCACTGATAACTTGCTGGAGTACATTCTGACCATTTAAAATGACCAAGGCTTTAAGAAAATATTTGCAATGTTGATGTGTGATGAGTATCACATGGGAGTAACTATTAGATCTGTCTGATAAACTGCACTAAAATAAACTTAGAATGAATGTAGTGATCTTTAAACATCAAAATGAATAGTTTGACCTGCTGAGCTTGACAATAAAGCACACACACAAAACAATAAAAATGCTAAAAATGAAATCAGCACTATTCTCTATTCTTTTCGAAGCTTAGGAGCTTTTCTCCATGTGCATTTGACACTTCCATATCAATGTGTCACTCTTTAGGATAGATGAATACTACAATCTAGACCCTGTTCACCCATGCATGGGTACAGAATGATAAAGCAGGTGCGTTTTCTATTTCTATGTAAGCAGGCACAGCATCTAATGTGTATGTGTGCGGTAGTGCTTTGTGCTGGAGATGATGACAGCATGGTTTACTTTGAAACGAATTATATGATCTATTATTGAACTCAAATGAGTATGCCTTATGACAATGGCATTTATTACAGTTCCACTCATTTATGTATTACGGTTCCACAGACATATTGTCTGATCCAAAAGAGTTTCTTTATTGCCACTTTGTGTCACGGAATCATTTGTGGAGGTGTCCAAAACAATTGATTAATGAAGTGAATAAATGTGCACTTCTGCAATGCCTTAGCACTCAAACAGCAAGTGAGTGTTGTCATTCTCTTTGCTGAAATAAGGGGATGTTAATTAAAGTCAACTCTCTAGTACACATGGATCTGAAGAATTTGTGACATATTGGCTGCATTTACACAAAAAAGCATATGGCTGGTTACAACTGCACATAGTCTGGTGTAAACGGGACTACGATGTCCTTCTTAAGAACAATGTACTTTTACTGCTAAACTGTAACTGTGGTTAATTTTATCTTTAAATTTTGAATGGTCTTAGTTTAGTAAAGTCTTGATGTATTTAAATAGAGCTTATCATTATTTAAAATTAACGCATTTAGTCCTGTAATTTATCAACATGATCAAAAAACAAAACTTGAGAAAAATCCTTTTTGTTACACATCTACTACATGTTGTCTGTCTAATTGATAGTTTATACTTTTTTTAGCAAGTAAAAGGACTTTTAGTACTCTCTTTAGGGGACAATAACAGGATCAATGAAATCTTTTATGATTTTTATAAAGTAAACGTAAGAGTAACTTTTAAATTATTAGTAATATTTCAAGACAAACATTTTACTGGACAGAATCAAATTAGGTGAACTAGATTATCCATACATAAATAGTTAAAAAAATCATGTTAAAATGTATCACAGGAACATCTGAGAAAACATGTATTTGTTCTTAATCATTTGTTAATTGTCATCTCTAAATGAATGAATGGAAGGAATGAATGAATGAACACGAAGAGCTTGCGAATAAAATGAAATAGCTATCTTGCAGAACATTATGGGATATATAGAGTGGAAACAATAGTTAGATTAAAGGGGGCAATAGGATTGCGATTTCAATTTTCCTTCTCTTTGGAGTGTTACCAGCTCTGGGTGCCATTAAAGAGACATGTAAAGTTGCAAAGACTAAAGTCTCAAATTTAAAGAGATTCTTTATAAAAGTTAAGAGTCAGCAACGACTACCTAACAAACGGCTCGTTCTAACACGCCCACATGTCTACGTAAGTGTGGGAAGATTTGCATAATGCCGCCAAAAATATACACCCGAAGAAAAAAGGCGTAACTTTGATTCTCACTGTAGTATTGTTATTGCCGCCGCCATGTCGTAAAGACGCTGTGTGCTTGGTTGTGAAAGCAAAACTACTTTGTTTACCTTCCAAAAGAGGACGATATCTGCTTCGTCATGCCTGGAGCGGATCTGTGCTGGTTGCTGAGGAAATACTACAAACTTTGCGCTGTGGATCGCCAGATAGACTTTCACCATGGACGAAGCGGAGTCCAACCCGGGTCTCAATGTCCTTCCGAGGACGCTCCTTCCGTCGAAATCCCGGAGGCGCCGTCTCAAGACCGCCGCTAGACCTCCTAACCCTCCGCGTCTCTCACGCTAGACCCCGGACTCTGCTCACTGTAGCCCGCGTGTGTGACGCTGTGTCGCTGTGAAAGCAAAAACTACTTTGTTTGGCCTTCCAAAAAAAAACACGACTAGAAATCAGTGGTTAAGACGTATTTACAACACTGTTCCAGAACACATTAACCCAAATATTAGATGTGTGCAGCGCATTTTATGGAGGACTGTTTTTTGATCCTGGTAGAGTAGACTACAATGTTGGCTGTTCTGACTCAAAGACTGTAAAGTACGTTTTTTATATTTAAAGAGTTTTTTATATTTTTTATATTTAAAGAGTTTTTATATATGAGTGTATAATATGCTATATATATTATATATTATATATATAATATATATATATATAAAAATTTATTTTATATATTGAGATGACTAAAACTTATCTAATGTCTGAATGGTCTGCCATCAGCTACTTGTACTGCATATTCATAAATAGCTCAAACGAATGGAGGAAACATCTATGTTAGAAAAAGAGCAGAGCAGAGACTGAAGCAGCAAGATGTTTCTATAGATATAGTTTTGGGTATCCTCCCCTTTGCTCCTGCTGTTCGGCTGCAGAGCTTGTGTGTGTGGTCAAGCTTCTAGAGTGGTGAAGCCAGGCCTTATTAATGCCGTCCTGAATTACTCCACTGCCTCCAGTCCAACATTTTTATAATAGTCATATTCACCATGCCATAATCTCTCATAAACCATTCATTGGTGTCTTGATGTCTTGTTTCCCCCCTTGTCCCTTTACATTCGTCCTTTCGCCGACGCTTTTCTCCACCGGCCTCCCATTGGGGGCTCCTCCCGCGCTCTTCTTTCAAGAGGCAAACCGCCCACAAGCCGTGGTTGTAATACCAGGTTTCTTAGCCCTTTTGTTCACACTACCGTACACGCTAGCACGTGCAGGAATTCACTAGAAGCGCGAGCGTTTTTATTTCTTTTTTTTTTCTGCTGCCGTCCAGTGTTTCGCCCGCGTATGCGTTTCGCCTGTCGCTGGAAATGTAGGGCTTCCGCATTGGAATGGGTGGACGATCGTTTCCACCAGCCATGAATGGTGAAGACGAGAATTGTTTTTTTTTTTTTTTTTTTTAATTTTTTTAATTTTTATTGTCTTTTTTTTCTGGAAAGTGATTTGAGCTCTTGGATAGGTACCCCGGGCGCGCTCACTAGCGGATCTCAGACTTCTGAAGGGATTGTAAATTCGTAGTAGTGAGTGGAAGTAGGCGGGTGCTGAGCCTGTGGCTGTTCTATATAGTCTTGTATGACTACAGATGACATAGATATTTGTGTCGCAGTCTTTAAAATGTTACTTTTCATGGAAATTCCAGAGGTTAACTTATGCTAATTGTGGCACAGTTGGTCATGATACAGTTTGAGCCTGTCAAGCAGCAGGGTTTCTTTGCAGAAATTTCACCTGAACTAGACTGCTTTATCCACTTTGTAATCCTAATCATTGAGGTTCTCTCAGATTTATGGAGGGTGTTATCAGTAGAGACAGGCTGTATGAGATAGAGTGGATCTTTTCCTCAATTTGGTCGAGAGGAGAAGCGGTGTGCAACAAATTGTTTCATCCTCTAAAATCTGCCCTGATGCTCTCCCACACACTTTTTCCCAGTCGAATCCATTTTTCCATTTCCTCGTTGCTCATTTATTCCACTTAGTGGAGTTTGAAATCCAATGGAATACTGAAAATCATCATGGATGTCTTTGGGTCCAATGACGTGATGTGTATGTAGTATATAGTATATAAGAATTATATTATATATAGTATTATATATATATACTATATATATATTGGATTTCAAAAATAACATTTTAATGCGAGTTATATAGACAAGATTGAGTACACCTTTCTATGGAAAATTTTAATTCTTGAAATAACAGTCTCATCGAGTTTTTTTGTCCCTTTGTGCGGCAGAACATTTTAATTTATAATGTTGGGAACTGCCAAAAAAATAAGACATACATATATCATAACTACAATAAATATTTTTTTATTAAAAGGCAAAAGATAGTTCATGTCAAATGGAGTAACCCAATAGAGTAAGCATTGAATGTTATACGGAAAAATGGCATTTGGAACATAAAATAAACATATTTATCTATAAGTGCTTTAAGTTTCAAAGTTTAAGGAAAGGGGTTTCATTTTTTATTTGGTGGTTTCACCACGTGACATTTGCAAGCTCGATTCAATATATTTGCTGGTACACTTCATAAAAACAAAACTTAAATAAATAATTAATATACTCAATATAACATAATATACATACATTAAAAAATTAAAAAGTACAAAACTGTGCCTTATTTTTTTCCAAAAGGGTGCATATTAGTGCCTTAAAGTTACACTTTAGTACCCAAAGTGTACATATTATTTTAAAAAGTTACCATCTCAGTGACAGCTTTTGTAACTTCTTTTCTAAGAATGTATAAGCTTTATTTCACAAATGTATTGTTTTCATTTAGAAGAAATATTATTATCAATAATAATAAACAGCCTTATTTGTCATCACCCATTTATAAATTTGGCAAGTTTTTTTTCCCCCCTATTGTAATACCTTTTGTGATGAGCTGCAAATATTTAGTGAGTCTCTGATCTTCAGTTATCTTCAGCAAGATCCCAGTTCCTGATAGATTTGCTGTCAACTTCCTGTTCGAGGAGATAGCATGTTTTAATTAAGTTTGATGACTGAAAGAGAAATAAACTGCACCCTCAGGCCAAACATCCGCTGCACAACAGTGGTAGTCTAATTTAGGAAGTGCTGTCTTCGAGAATAACCAACCTTTTAGCAATACCATCAACATACAATATTGTGACATCCCGACAGAGCAACTTTAATCACCAGTGGGTCAATTATCCATGACTTCGTTTAAACACTGCCACAGTTTAGCAAAGGTTCTTGGTTTTCACTCAAAAGCAGTCTTTCAGGTAATTGAATATTGAGCCAGTAGGTGCTGATTGCAGGAGGTCTGATTTGAAGTGAAACTCGTTAAGATCAGTCCTAAGCTAGACTGACGGCACACACGTCTCCAGGAAATCCTGTGTAATTCAACCAATCAGATGATGACTTTGAAACTCCTGAAGTGTTTCCAATTTTGTGTGCCATATGCATCAGGCAACGGTCCATGGGCGTGACGACTGAGGCTGAGACTAGTCCTAAGCTAGCAGCACCTAATAACTTTTGGTGTTAGTTACCTTCTAAAAAAACAATAACATTTTTAAAAGCTATGTTTTTTTTCTGAAGTCTATTCCAGCTGAATTTCATTTAAAGGAACATTCTTGTTACACTACAAATATGGTAATCTGCATCTGATAAAGCTGAAATTCTGTTGCGCTAGCAAAGGTTCCTTTAAAATGGGAACATACCCTCTGAAAAGAGAATAAATCCAAGTAATGCACATTTTGTCTGTGCATTTGTAAGTATTCCCCTCAAGTTCCTAAACACAAGAAAGGCTTTTATTATTAGTATTATTATTATTGGTTAATGATTCAAACACTGTGATGTTTCTTCTGATTTGACATCCCCACAGGCCCTTTAATGCTGCACAGCTTAGAATTTCATCCAAGAGTAATCCCTTTATGATTAGCATACATTATGTGTGTTTTAATACTCCTAACCTTGGATAAACCAAGTGGCAGAAGATCAAGTGCTTTGGGGTTTTTGAGTTTGGGGTAAAAAACACAGATTAAATGTATTTTGTGGCTTAAGTTAACTGTATTCAACATGGGCGTGGGATTGGAAATCACACTGAAACTGTGTAGAACAGGATCAGCCACAATAAAACAAATCATAGCAAATCAAGTATTATATCTAATGCATAAAAATATTTATTCAGCATCAAATTTTTCACCTAAAGAAACTGAAAAGCTTGTTACATAAGGGTAGTCACAATTTCTGTTGAGATTACAGAACCACCCTAACACTACTAACCCACTGAACTAATATTGAAGCGAGACTTTCGGTAACACTTTATTTTAAGGTCTCGTTGTTACATATGTTACATGTAATTACTATTAGAATAACAATTTATTATGCATAGTTATGCAAGTAAACTCTAATCATGTAGTAAGTACATGCAGTTAATTAATATTACTCTGTACTTATATGTATAATTATACTGTAACAAGGACACCTTAACATAAAGTGTAACCAGACGTTTTGTGATTTCGATGTTATTCCTAACTGACAGCTTATTTCTCATAATTATGACGTTATATCTCACAATTAGATTTGATTCCTTACAGTTGTGACTCAATATCTCACAATTGCAAATTTATTATCTTCTTCAATATGGTCGTGATTTGATTTTTGGTAACACTTTAGATTAGGGAACACCATTCACTATTAACTAGTTGCTTAGTAGCATGCATATTACTAGCATATTGGCTGTTTGTTAGTACTTACACGCATATTAAGGGCCTTATTCTTGACGAACATAGATCCCTCAATCATACTCCACACCTAAACTTAATAACTAGCTTACTAACTATTAATAAGCAGCAAATTAGGAGTTTATTGAGGCAACAGTTGTAGTTAAAAGTTAGCTAATAGTGAGAATTGGTCCCCAAAGTAAAGTGTGACCGATATTTGTAATTTTGACTCTTAAGCTACAGTGGCAATAAAAAGTATGTGAACCCTTTGGAATTGGTTGGTTTTCTGCTTTAATTGGACATAAAATGTATTCTCAGTATAGACAAACACAATGTGTGCAACGTGCTTGATGTAAATAATGTTCATTTTCTTGCGCAGACCAATCATTTCGCTTCATAAGACCTCATAAGTCAGGAGCCATGGGTATTGGTTTTATGTTCCTTGATATGCTTTTTTTTTTCAAAAAGGGGACCTGCTCATGGTTTCAGCTAGAAATCTTCTTTACTTTTCTAATGAAGAAAGTCGAAGTACATATTAGATGGCCAGAACAATCCCTTTAAACTAACAACACACAAACAATTATAATATGTTATGTCTTTCTTCTGGTTATACCAAAAAATCTCACGGTAATTCATAACTATTTTACGTTTTGGCAAATTGGTGGCTAATTCATTTGAATTTATACAATCTCATTCATATAATTTTGTACAATCTGTGTATGCCTTTCATGCTTACTTTTTCTATAAACTGTATGTTTTCATGCATACATTTGCCACCTTGTAAAATAGTTGTGTTTTCCCGTGAGATTGGGTTGTACATCATCTAACGCCCAATACAGACCAGATTCCACAAGAACCAGAGGAAGAAGCAGCACATCTAAGAAATGATGAAAACATGATGTAAGGTGCAATAGTACATGTTCATACACAAACTCTTATTTCACCAGCCTCTTTCAGATCCTGGAATGTAGGAACAGCAATTAACATTCTCCATTTTTATGCTGGTTTAACTTTGCATTGTCCTATTGAAAAGGAAAACCCTAAATAATTCTGTAGCTTAATAATGTAAAAAAAAAATGTAGTCATTTAACAGTCACTTTTATCTGAAGCGACTTACAAATGAGCAATGAGGAAACACGAGAGTCTAGTCTCTTTCAGCTGTCCCTTGCTTATTGTCAGGAATTCAGCTTTTGGGATGGGAGTGGGAAGATCATTCCACCAGCAAGGAACAGTGAATGAAAACGTCCTGGAAAGTGATTGTGTTCCTCTTTGTGATGGTGCAGTTCATTAACAGACCTGTGTCATCAAATTATTCCAAGACCAGATAATCTTTCAGTTTACAACTACAACTCTCACTTAATCTCAGCAGTTGTTTCATTTGTCTATTTTTATTTTGTCTAACTCTTTCAAAATTGCTCTTTCTTTACTTTGACATTCCCCCCATTGGCTTTGGAGAGTGATTGTGATGCACAACATGGTAATGTTTCCCAGAGCAAGCTTATGTACACATGTACACAAACAGTTGGACTGACAGTATGCTTCATAAACCCCTATAGTGGAAATTACATAACATGCTTTACAAAGAGCTACTACAACATCTAATTTCTCATGTAGGATTTTTTCTTCAGACTGTATTGTGTAAAGCTTTTAGTAAAATCACACTTTTTTTTATTTATTTTTTTACATTGAAATATTAAACTAAAAACTAACAAATAAATAAAGTAACACTTTAGTATAGGGACCAATTCTCACTATTAACTAATGCGGATTAGCGGCCTATATAACATTTGGCTGTTTATTAATATTTATAAAGCACATATTCTGCATGACCATATTCTATATCCCTAATCCTACCCAATACCTAAATTTAACAACTACCTTACTAACTATTAATAATCAGCAAATTATGAGTTTATCTGACAAAAACTATAGTACTGTTTGTGAATAGTGAGACATTGGAGCCTTAAAATAACGTTGACCATACATAATTAAGTTACCATATTCATAATGATGATGCCACATGTTTTCCTGAATCTTGCGATTGAAAATCCGTTAAGTGATTGCAACAGAGGACTGCCATAAAAACTTGTGGCCAAAAAATGTCAAAAAGCAAAAAAAAAAAACAAAAAAAAAAAATTCAGTTATGCAGTATAACGCTTAAATCAGATTGGGCCCTGACAAAAAAATAATATCTAATAGATATATAATATATATATATATATATTATCTATATATATAATTGTAGATAGAATATAATAATCTATATACTATTGCAATAATCAAACGGACATGAAAGCAGACAACACATGATGTAATTACTTTTACTGCACAAACTTGTTTCTTAAAGGTTTAAAAATTAAATAATCATAGCTTTTTAGTGATTAGTTATAAAATTACTAATACAAAATCTTTGTTTATTTGATGTTTTCAACATTTCTGATGCCACCGTGTGTTAACTGGCATTTGTTTGTTGTGGCACTCTAATTAACATGTATTAGCCTAATCCATTTAATTAAAACAGTCCTTTCCTCGGATAAATCTACATCTCTAGCCCTCTAAAACATACTAGATTCACACCACTTAAGTACAATGTGACAGTGCTGCGCACCATAATTTATGTCTAATTACACGAGTAATTAGTGGTTTCATACAGACAACGGAACTTCTGGGAAATTTGCAACTCAAAGAGAAAAAGATAACACCAATTAGCTCCACTGTGACACAGAAGGGCAAAGGACACATCTGGGATGCACTTCAATCAGCCAGTGGAATAAAACACATCAGAGGAGAAAACAACATTGGCTTTACCACCCCACATGGGCATGTTGCAATGTTCGACTAACTGCACACACCCAATTACTACATTCACTTTTTAAATTAACAATAGGAGAGCAAGCTGTGCAACACATAAGAAAATCATTGTGAGCTCATTAGTATTTCTGTGTTCTACATTACATACCCTTTTTTTCTAATATGTACTAGAATTATGTATAGTGTTTCTAAAAATACAACGTCCAAAATTAACCAATGTTCAAACAAAGGACATGTTTAGTTCCGAATTAACAATACACATGCTTTTCTATTCTACAGCAATAGTTTTGACCTAATTTGCTGCACATTTGGAGTATACTGCATTAAAACTTAAATATTGTGTAAGATGGTTAACTGCACATGTTCATGAAAAACAACAACTGAGAGAAAATCATTTATATGGCACACTGTTTAACATTGTTTATTTTGTTGCATTTTGTAAGAGGTTGTAAAAAAGAAAAATGAACTCAGCTCAGATTTCACCTTTCATCTTTTGCTCAAATGTTTACACCATATACAGTATACCACCTTTGAGCAGCAATAAACAAATGCTGTATCATGTGCAGCATTCCTTACACCTTTGCACTGTCAACAGCTTTTGTTGATGTTGATAAAATGTTATTATTTAAATTTTATTAACAGCCTTTCGAATTCTGATTGATTGATTGATTTAATTAGTTGTTGTCAATTGTCCATTTTAATATTTAATGTAAAACACAACACAAATAGATTTAATAAGGTCATTATTATAAAAATTGTCCTTACAAAGGTAAAAAATGCCCCTTGAAATCAGTTCCAGAGGGCAAATATTGGTCGAAAAGTTAATTTCTGACCCTGGTCTGTACTGATGTCAGGAAAGACAAAGAAAGCCAATGATTTGATCAAGATGCAAGGTATTGTGCCAGATGTGGATTATTAGCCTAAGCCCCTTTTTTTTCTCTTTTTTTTTAAAATCATCACCTTGTCTATTTCATGCTTGATTATTTTTGTCAATTTTTGCAGTACTCTGTATAAATCAGATACAGTATATTCTCAGAAGCCACATTATTGGGTATATTGAAAAAAATCCTGGCACATATTATTGTTTATTCTGCCACAAAATGGAAACTCATTTGAAATATGGCACAGTGTTCCACTTCTCTCAACACAAAACAGAATATACAAATGGGTTTGAGAAATTTGCATTTTTTAAGACATTGGCCTGGGAAGATTTTACAAAACAGATTTTTTTTTAAAAGCCTCACAAACTTTGGCAAATCCAACATTATTTTTTTCCCCTTATAAAATAAATCCAATTTAAACAGTCTTCTAGACTCAATTTTTAAACAAGACTTACTATAAAACTGCCCAGTTAATAAAATTATATTACTAATACTGGACAAATACAGAAAGAGAAAAAACCATGGAAAACATCTCAGGTTATGCATGTAGGTATAATACCATAATCGTCTCAACAACCTCAGTCTATAAGATGGTGCCACTCAGGGGCCAGACCCAAAGTTTCCAGATCTCTGGCCAGGGGGTGATAGATCAACCTCTGCACTTAAGACAGAAGGTCTCTCTGAACGGGAATCTCCCAAAGAGCAACATCCAGGAGAGACACTAGATCTGAGAACCAAACTCAGGCTGGCCAGAACGGAACTACAAGCAACAGGTGTACTCGGCCCTGATAAATCTTCGCTGGAACTCTCAGGAGGAGAGCCCATGGTTGCCCCTCAGTTGTGGGAGGAAGCATTTCCGTGCTACTGTACTGCCTTCATTTCCAGACAGTTTATATGCCATGAGAGATGATGGCCCTCCCAAGGTTCATGGGCTGGCTGGCCATCGAGAACTGCACCCAAGCCTGTGAGAGAGGGGTCCGTTACGAGTGTTTTGCAGCACCTAAGAGTGGGACCCTGGATCAGAACTGGGGTCTTTTCCACAGATGAAGGGTACGAAGCCCTCAGTGTGTGACACTTATGATCTTTGATAGGTTATTCAGAGGGAGAAATTCCCCACTCTTGAGTCAGAACTGAAATGGTTTCATGTGTAGTAGACCCAATAGAATCACATTGGCTGCTGCTGTCAAAAGACCTACCACTCTCTGATTTTCATTGACTATGATATCTTGTCCTAGCCTGACACTGCCCACAACTGCAAGGACCGAATCTACATTGTGGTGAAATCCCATATTCCACCTAGAAAAGTGGTTCATGGCCAACTAACCAATCAGAGCACATTTTGTTTCTTGATGTGGGGGTTTCTTAAAAAAAGGAACTAAACAGGGCATTTGAGGCAGACTGAGAAGAGAGGTGCAGCAATAATGTAACATTTGTGAAAAATAATGTGTATTTGGAACATTCAAGCATGAAAACCTATTCCAGTACACCCCAAAAACCATATCAAGACTTCGTAAACGGGCATAATAGGATCCCTTTAATGAGAAATAAACAAACACACACACTGTAAAAAAATACTGTTTAAACAAATCTGTATAGACCATTTTGACAGTGTGAACGCAAGTTATATTCAGAAAAATATATATAAAGCATAAACTTGACACTTTAATATTAAGTAGAATTTTGAGGTCTTAAAGGGGCATCATTAAGAGCATTATTTCAGTTTTTCATTTATCAAGTGAACAAACAAGTATAAAGTTTAAAACAGTATGGTGTTTCCACACAAGGAACTCATTATTACACTTCTGCATACTTGGGTACATTACGCATACTTGGTTAAATAATTAATGTAAATCAGGCAAAAGGGGATTTTTAGTGAAGTATTTCCACTGATGAAGGCTTATGGAAATGTATATTTCAGGGAGATGTTACAGTGCACATCTCTTTAGGAAATACTGCTTGCACAGTACAAAAATAATGATAATATTTAGGTTTAGGGTCAAATTATATTCCAGAAAAGAAGTCTAACGCTCTTAGCTGCAGTTTTCCTTTTCTTCAACCATAATTACACCATCAAGTAGTTGATTGGACAAGTATTTTTACAGGAATTCTCACTCCCAATGGAAAACATCTCCCGCTTATCCTGCCAGGGTAATGGTTTACCTCCTCCTTATGGTGTAATTAGTGTCAGTGTGTTTGAGCACGTCATGCTCCATTCACACTGACAGCGACTTACAGAGGCAAAGCAACTGGATGTCATTCATTTTCTTTTAGAACTGGCGATATCTGACCGCATGAGTTACTGTAGAAATGCAATGTGGGCATGCCGCACTGACTTGACAAAGTTGAGAAAAGTTTAACTTTATGCAATTGAGCAGCAAATCAAGAGTGTCTGCGAATGGGAGTGACGTCAGTGGAGCTCATGGAATCTGTCTCCTACAAGATAATGTAGTCGAGGAGAAGTTCATTTTACTATTAATGATTTTGCTTTTCTGTGTGATTTTTTTTCTCTCTTTGGCCAAATACATCAATAATAATAATAATAGAAATTATGCGTTTGTGTATGTGTGCGTGTGCTGAAAAATGTCAGAAATTACATTTTGTTCATGATATGACACTTGTTGCCACTTATATTCAAACTTTGTATAATTTATATACAAACCTGCATAATATTCTTTTTTTAGCAACAAGAACTCCAAAAATAAGAGCTAATTGTCAAAACAGAAAAACAAAACATCTTATTTTTACTGTCAATCTCATTTGTGATCAGATTTTGAGAGCACAAGCACAAACAATGAACCTGACTTATAATAATTGTACAAGAGGAAATAAAATTGCTGTACACTCTAAAAAATGCTGTGTTGTTTCAACCCAACTTTGGGTCAAATACGGACTAACCCAGCTGCTGGGTAACATTTGTTAATTACATTTTTAACCCAACGGTTGGGTTAGTCCATATTTGACCCAAAGTTGGGTTGAAACAACCCAGCATTTTTTAGAGTGTACGAAAATGATAAATAACTTGTGATTAAACTGATATATTAGGTCAAGAAATGTTCTTTACTCATCTTGTTTATCTCTCGTTCTGGGAAATTTTAAATACAGACACTTTTTCCCCCACTTAAATTTTGGTCTCTTTGACATGTTCATGAGAGAAGTAGAGATGTCTGATTCATGAAACTGTTCTTTTAAATCTTTTGAATGAATTGGATGATCCAGTAATAAACGGGTATTAATGATCAGAATCAGACTGATCTGGTTCAAGTGCAACTCACTGGCTCAATGATCCAGCTGCAGAAGCTCACTGAAGGAAAAGATTATCATTAAATTATCACTAAAACTTAAATCTGTGACCGTAATATGCAGAAGGACATATTGATCATAAAGTGACAATGATTCCACGTACAGTAGGAATAATGCAAGATCATTACTGTCATTGCATGATACACAGTAATAACGAAAATGGATATGAGTTGTTATGAAAGAGCATACGTGGGAAAAGCCTTGTCAAAGTGATGAATATATAGACTTTCACTGCAGTTTTTCTGGGGGCAAAATGTTCAAAAAGTAAATTATATGGAGCCCAAACCTTTTCCATGAGTAAATCTTCTCATTAATAGTGTACGTAAAAGTGATGACTTGCCAACACTTATAAATGGAAAGTACTTTTATTTAATGATGTTGAAAAAAAGTAATGAAACAATTTAAATCTTGCTTGTCATTTTTTTTTTCTTAGGTGTTTGTAACTTTAATTTGGTTCTTCTTTTTCCAGTCTAGTTATCGTGTGACTTGTTTTGTATTTTTCAGCTTTATTAACAAAAAGCCAGTTGTCTATGTTTGGATTCTGTTTAAATTTGTCAAGTGTTTTAAGTTACTTCATTTCTTTTCTTTATTATTGTTTTCAAGAAAACAATGAATTTAAAAGAAATGCATATGTGTGCAATTTTTAAATTATTATTATTTTTAATATGGCATATTTTGTTAATTATTTTTCAATTTTTTTCTTGTTTTCTGCTACTCTCGGTTTACTTGTTTTTCCATACAGAAACATGCATCCATATGCAAATAACAACTTATTTATTTTCAATGAACTATTTCGCATATATTTCTGTGCAGGCGTCCATCGGTGAACCTGCATCACATTCATATCCACACACATTTCAGTAACCATCAAAAAAGTAATTACAAGAAAGTCAGAGCAGTAAATAGACATTTGTGAATATGAATAATGTTTGCCTGGGCAGGTAACCATAGAAACAGTAGGCCACTTCTGCACTTTTCATTAGAATCATTATCGAACGGAACACTGTCTAAACATACTCATTATTTATCGCTTTACTAAAGATTTATATCTCACCAATAAATAAGAGTAAACTAATTTTATGTTTTTTTTTTTTTTTTTTTTTTCTTTTTTTTTTTTTTTTTCGCTATAGCAGCCCCCCCCCCAAAAACTATTTGCGTTTTGAAGATGAACCTCACCAGAATGCACCCTGAATATTTCCTATATTCATAAAATCACATTAGGCAATAATCCCAAAAATGCCAGTAAAAACATTTCTGACACACCTAGATTCACTCTTGCAAAATGAGATAATTGGTAAAACATTATATGGCTATTACTGATGGTGAAACAAGCAATCTTTTACCAGTCTTTCTCATAATTCTCATTATCTATAGTTAGGAAACATACAAAACATTTCTGAGTTGAATTTCCAGCAAAATATTCATATTGCGATATAAAATTACTCATACTTTGATGTACAGATTTTTTCAATCTGTAAAAAGCATTTCCAAGTTCAGTTTTAATATTATAATTAATCTAATTAATCGCATATCAACTTTGGCTGAAAAAGGATTCCCCAAAAGATCATGTTATTGTGTTAGAGCAAAAAAGCATTAAACGGACATTACAAAAAGTCATTCAGTCAATCATTCAACCGTTCAGCCGGCTGATTCATTCAGAAACTCCACTGTGTGTCGCTCAGAAAGACACAACAGTCATGGGTTTTTGTGAAATTGAATAAAACAGACAATATTGTGTCTAAAAAAATAGATTAATTGCCATGACAATAATGTTGCCATGCAAAATATCGTCTCAGGGTTCCGTATGCAACTTGGTTCCCTGAGAATGGAATGAGACACTACGTCACACTACTATGGGCAGGGCCGTCCTTAGGGGGGTGCAACTAGTGTGGTCGCACCGGGCCCCGTGCTTGAGGCGGTGAACGCCCCCCCATACCCCCAGCGATCGCGAACGGACCAAGGGGTACCCATATCCCCCCAGAACTCGATCGCGAATGGACCGATGGGGGCCCCGCTCCCTACCTCGCACCGGGCCCCGCATCAGCTAAGGACGGCCCTTGCTATGAGAATGCCTTCAGCGTGTGCTGGTGTCTGAAGAAGATGTGAAAACATGCCAATTCGATTGGCCAATTTGAGGTGATGTGACGTAGCATGCATGGCAAATCAGCAAGACTATAAAAGAGCACCTACGTCACGGATTCCCCAGATTTGAATTATCTAAAGGAAGAAGGGCAGGTATGCCCGAAGTATGGCATTGCAACACAACTTCAGTTGAACAGTTCAGTTGAAATTAAAAGTTGATTGGATTTATGCCACTGGCCTGAGTGGTGAAAGTAAATTCTAAGGGCCCTGATTGGACATAAATTGTGCAGCATCTCCTGCTCTGGAGAGTCAAATGGCACAAAGGCAAATGCCTGAAGAGCGACAGGTTGACACCTTTAGTGTCCCGATACCCTCCGAGAAGTTTTGGGTGGGCTCCAAACTCCAGCAGCACTTCAGCAGGAGTGTGGATTTAACGAAATTTAAAAAAGAAATTCCCTTGTTCATTATCCCGTACAATTTTAACCACAGATGCCTTTATGCGGTGATCATACCAGCTTATGTGATGGCTGACAGTTGCAAGTCATCTGCTTGGTGGCACATGTGTTTCTTATGACTATATATAAACAACTCGGGATCTGTTTGCACACAGCTGGAGAGAGAGAGAGAGAGAGAGAAATGGGAATGCCCATCTGTTCTCATCTCAAACTGCGAGTATAATCCACGAGGATAAGACCCGAACTGCGAGGTGGCGACCTGACTCCCATCCCTCGAGAAGAAAGCCAGGCAGGAACAGAGATTTTCCTCATGGAAAAATGCTCACAAAGAGTGCAGTCAGCCTTTTTCAAGGGCTAAACTAGTCCTTTTCGAGGCCTGACTGAGTGTGGTCTGCTCCCAAACACATAACATGCACATCATGAGTGTCATCCTCAATAATAATGCAGGAGCACGGCGATGCACATCTCCTAACTTAGCATTTCTGCTGGCCACAGAGTAAGATGAATGATATGACAACCAATATCACAAATAACTCACACAAATACAAACAGAAAACTGGTATCCTGAAGACAAAGAAGCCTAATATAGATCTAAGTTTCTGGTAACACTAACACTATCCTAACCCTATAGTATGTACATGTAGTTAATTAATATTACTCAGTACTTAAATGTATAATTACACTGTAACAAGGACACCTTAAAATAAAGTGTAACCCAAGTTTCTTTATTCCAAATTGATTTTGAAGACATCTTTCTTACATTCTTACTTTGATGAGTGCATCAGAACTCTCATTTTTAATAGAAGTAGATTTGGGGCTCTCAAATGAGTCATGGTTAAAATTAGGTCACTTACAGTAGCATTACTCCACTGCCTGTCACAAAAGCCTTTAATACAATCTCAATTTACTTGGTCAAGAGAATCAGTTTTAGTGGGATATACAGAGGATTTGGACTCAGAATTTGTGACTTTGAATGAAACAAGTAGACTAATTATCTTGATAATACACAACTAGAGAGAAAGGATCAGAGGTACTGGTGGTGATTAGCTCATCTGCTGAAGAAAAAGTCAAGATGGAGGTAAATTGTGCTAATTTTCTTTCACTTGTTCAGCCTGTTACTGTTATTCTTGACCCCAGTGTCACAGATGTACAAATTGGCTCTTGATGGAACCAGTGAAATTACTTGATGATTTATTAAGAACTCCTTTGTGAGATCTTAATTTGAGCACTGAGCCATTTGTGTGATGGCTCACTTTACAGATTTACAATCTTTTTAACTTTCAACTACAAAAGAGGGCAGCAGTAGGGGACCAGAAGATAAAATCCCATTAATTGTTTTCAGTAGAGAAACTGATTTTTAGTGCTAATGCATATACCCTTCAAAACATGGCTTAACATGAGCACAGAATAGGATAGTTGACCCAGAAATGAAAACTATTTTCTAACCTTCACATTGTTCCAAATTCATACGATTTCTTCTGCGAAATACAAAAGAAGATATTTGAACCATGTCCGTTTTTGTTTATACAGTAATAGTTAATGGGATTCAAATATGTTCGTTTGTGTTCGACAGAAGAAAGAAGAAATCATATAGGCTCGTAATGACATGAAGGTCAGTAAATGATTACATAATTTTCATTTTTGGGAGAACCAATTCTTCGGCACACTGGCATATGCTTCTGTAAAACTCAAAAGCCAAAATGTACTGGTGAAAGTCTACACTAAAGAGAGATCCACCAGTCTGCCTTTACTCTTCCCAGTCGTAGGTTTTCATCCCTCATCTGTTACCACATAAGCCAACACATTGACACCATGCCAGCAATGGAGTGCTACTGGTAAGCTTCCATCTCTTTTCAATCTGGAGCTCTCACTAGTGCAATAATCATAAGCCACACAGGCTTCTAACACTAGCCTAGCTGGCATGAACTGAAGTGCTGCTTGGTGGGATGCTAATTGTCATTTCCTCATCTCAAGCTTCTTGATTGCACCCCGGCTGTTAAGGATGACGACCTCCTGTACAGGAATGGCATCGACACATCCAGCTGGAGCGCAGAGCTCTCCACCACGCACAAATACTGCTGATGTGAAAATCAAGTTCTGTCAGTGGAGTGCTGTGCCACATATGTTTTGAATCATTTAGCATAAGGCAATTATCAGATAAAACCATGCAAAAACAGCTCATATTAATGAACAATTCCAATATTTTTTTTAATTTCATTTATTTATGTTATGACATCATTGACACAAACTCAGACTTAATTCTGAGCTGACAACAGTTTAACAACTAAAAGTGAGTTGTCCAACATTTCAGAAGTGTACGTTGGATGATTTTCATAGTCCCACAATGTTCTAGAATGTTCAAGAAAGCACTAGAATATTCCAGAATGTTACAGAAACTTCTAGAATGTTCCCATCCTTGCAAATGCTTAAAAAATCTTTTTTTTAAAAAACGTATCTGTACTAAGCCAATTTTTCATAATTATTTAATGATACACTCTGGGTCAAAACAGCCCAATTGCTGGGTTTGTCCCTATTTTACCCAGCATTTTTAGAGTGTACACTCTAAAAAATGCGGGTTTACATACAACCCAGTGCTGGCTTAAATAGGGACAAGCCCAGCAATTGGGTTGTTTTGACCCAGCGGTTGGGTTAAATGTTAAGCCAACCTTCTGGGTAGTAACCCAACCACTGGGTCAAAACAACCCAATTGCTGGGTTTGTCCCTATTTTACCCAGCACTGGTTTGTATTTAACCCAGCATTTTTTAGAGTGTAGAAGTTCTAAAATTTACCTGACCTAAATATTTTCCAAAATATTGATGCTATGTGAAAATAAATCGTATAATAACAATTAGCTCCACAGAATTACAGAAGAACCATAAAAAAGTGAAACTTTTTTTTTGTTACATTTTGTAACATGTCTAATGATTAATCAGCATAATTATTGTAGTAAAAAGTCTTTGTCTAAAAACCTGTTACAGAGATCACATTACCTACAGATCCATTAAATTTACAACAGACAAATAGAAATACCTGGATAAAAAGTGGATTTTTTTGTGTGTGTTAAAATCAATGAATAAAATATCTTAAATGAGTGGTTAATATTGCACTCTGTAGCACAGATTATGGTGCTGAAGTATTAAAATGATGCCCTGACAGGTTCTTCAGCAATCTAATGAAAGTCACCAGAGTCATTTCAGCAACAACCCAGCTTCAATCCAATATACATGCAAAGCTCTTGTGAAACGTCAACTTTGTTAGCAGGAGCTCTGGGCTGTCAAAACATACTGGGTTTCATGCACACAATATTCCCTTAGAAGCAATGCAAAACTATATCTATTTTTGTATTAAAATGTGATGTTTATAAATTCAACATGCAATCAAAATGGACACTTTACTACTTTAAGCAGAATATTTGTTTTTATAATCTTTCTTCACAATCTATAGTACTTCAGTAAGGGCGTGCAGGCTATTGGGGCAAAAGAGCTGACTTTATCGGCAACTTTTCATAACCCAATCAATTTCACTTGATAAAATCATGTTTTACTGCATTTTTCTGGTGTGTTTTTAGCACAGATTTGGTTTCAAATGGTTCAGCACTATACTGATTCATGAAGCAAAATTATTAAGAATTACTGAGCTGGGGATTTTCAAGATGAAGGTAATGTCATCCTTACTGACAACCACCCACAAGACAATATACTTGAAGTGTCAAATTTACTTGAAATAAAGTTACTGCCACAGCAATTTTAGGCCCTCAAATTCAAAAGGGTGTGCTCCTCCTCTGCTAGTTTGTCAATTTTTCACAGCCTCCACTTGGGAACCGGTGGCAGAAGTAGGTCAACTGCACCTCAACCTAACCACCCAACTCAGCCTGCTCAGAAAGCTCTCGAATGAACTGTAACTATAGCTTGTCCTCAAATGCAGTCTTAGGAATTATAATAGAAATGACAGAACATTAGACTATAATAGCTATGCTAGAATAATTTCTCTATATTGCTAAAATGATCTGAATGATTTTATATTTAACTCATTTAACAAGTCTGTAAACTGTTATATCATTCTTAGGAATCTTGCCCTGTAGACACAGAACAAATCTGTCTGTTAATGGGTTTTGTCCACTGGAAATATATAAATAACTCCAGAATCATAACTTCAATACATTTTGGATCAATCTTAATCTGTCTGAGAGGCAACCCCACTGAGTTATCCAATTTCACAATCTGTAGCCACTTGGAACTGAAACTGAGATGATATTCCTTGTGAAGGATCACAAAATGGAATTGCAAAATAATAATAATAGTTTTGTGTCAGGCTAGTTGGGATGCTCAAACAAATAGAGCAATATTTTCATAGCACCACAGAGGGGAACTCAACCTAAAAAAAAAACAACTATGTTTAAAAGAGAAAGCATTTTAAAAACAACAAAATCACATACCTTTAAATAAATCTTTAACTAACATTTTTTGACTAGTTTGCTGAGAGCATCAATTAGGCTACATTTAATAAGAAGCAAGGGAATCATGAAGAATTTAATTGTAATTATTTGTAACAATTCTGGTTCCATTTACAAAAGGGGTTCTTAAACTTTTTGGGGTCAGGGACCCCTAACAGGAGAGAACATTTTCCAAGGACCCCCTCATAACTCTAACACTGATTAAGCATATGCTTACTATAATTTGTACTCATAAGGGCCTTTCGCACCGCTTTAGTTCCAGAACTAAATGTACAGTACTAAAGTACTTGGACGATTTTGCGCGAACTATTTCCTAGTACCATTTAAAGGGTTGCATTCGCACCGACAGTGTGTACTAAGAAGTGACATAAGCCGGTCGACAGCGACGTCATTTGTGCGCGGCGTTCAACAACAGAAACAAAGAAGAAGAACGTTAACAACAGGAGGATGGAGGACGCTATGATCGGAGCTGTGTTTTTGTTGTGTCTCGCGGGTTTCACAATAATGGACATGGAATGTCGACGTATACGTAAAGCAATTTAAAGAACGGAAAGTAGGACTAAGAATCTCCAACAACAACTGGCAATGCTATATTTGCTACAAGTGCCTGCACTTCAGCATCCGTACATCTAGCGTGTTCGCCCTACGTGCGAATAAGTTTACACAATGTTTACAGTATGTTTACACGGCGTTTTAAATCATGGCGGGTGAGGGTTTTTTCGTACACGTTTGGCCAATCAATGTCTACTTACGTCACGGGTAGTACCAGTTTTGCTGGTTAGACCCTGCTCCGGAGTAGGAGCTAATCTGGTTCTCGAAAAAGGCAGTCAGACGCACCCAGTTCCGGCGGTGCGAAAACGCCAAAAAGTGCGTAGTTCCACAATCAGTTCTGGTACTATGAAAAGGTTCCCCTCAGTGCGAAAAGCCCTTTAGATGCCATTGGAACTTACATTTTCCATTAAATTTTTCACTTTTCAGGACGTGTGAGGCACACTTGATTGATCTTCTATCTCGTAAAAACACTGTCACTGTTTACTCTTCTTTAACCCTGTTGTCTGTCTCTGTGTATTTTGGCAAGTCTTCAAATTTTGACTTGCACTTCTGTAATGGAATTTGAATTTCTTTTTCCACACTGACTAGACACCGTCTAGCTCAGACTGTTACAGTAGCCATGCCCCAGAAACTCACTATTGGGCGTGCAGAAATATGCAAATACATTGGTTGACAGGCAGGTAGGACATTCTATCATTCAGTCATCCAATCATTGCATAGACCACTTTAGTTATTATTATTAGGCTGTGAAGAGACTGGGGGTAGAAATGAACTTTTAGGGTTGTTGTAGGGTTGGCGTTTAAGAGAAGAAAGCTAAACTAAAACTGCTTTCAGCTGCTTTATTCACTGATGGTTCTAAAAAAACTGTCATTCTTTCCTTTTATCACAGGAATTATTAAGTAAATTAATTGCTGATCAGAGGAAGACCTTTTTTCACAGGAATTATTAAGTAAATTAATTGAAAATCAGAGGAAGACCTTTCTTCACCAATATGACAGTAGAGCTCAACAACAGCATTGTAGGAATACAATAGCCAATCAAAATCTTATGTAATAATAAAATAAAATGTAAAGCAAAAATATATAGTCTAAATCAGGGGTTCTCAACTCTGGCACTTGAGGTCCACTTTCTTGCAGAGTTTAGCTCCAACTCAAATCAAACACACCCGATCAAGCTAATCTTCAGGATTGCTAGAAAGTTACAGGCAGGCGAGTTTGATCAAGGCTGGAGTTAATCTCGAGGGCCAGAGTTGAGAACCTCTGGTCTAAAGCTTTCAAGAAAGACCAACCATGATCTCTGAAGTCATTCAAGAAATATTTCATGCTAAACTGAAGAAGAAACAAGTAATCATTTCCTTACTTTCATGTCATTTAAACCCTGTAATGTTTTCTTTCTTTGGTGAAACACAAATTGAAATGTTAGACAGAATGTCCAACCTTTAAGCACCACTCACTGGACATGCATTCAAGTGCCGCAAGCCTACAAACAACCACGTAATATCTTTGCCAGATTCACATTAACTGTGCTGGATAAAATGATGCACTTTAGCGCAGTCCCAAGAAATTTTACCATGTTTTTCCAATAAATTTGGGTTGGGGCTCCTACTGTCACGAATCCTGTCCATGGACTTCCGTTCATTCACCACCAGAGGTCACCCTTTCCATTACATTGACTCTCGCACAACACAAACTGTTGCATAGCACCCCGGACTACATATCCCATCATTCATTGCACTGATTACACACTGCACTGATTGCACAAAGCTGTTTCATATCACTCACTCACTACATAACACCCACTCAAACAACCATTCTCCGCTGAGTATTGTTTAGCCTGTACCCCGTTCCGAGTCTCTGTGTTTCCTTGTTTTGCCTTGCCTTGCCTGTTTTCTGATCTTTGCCTGTTTTCCTGGATTTTTCCCTCTTGTCTCACCCCTGTGATTCTGTCTGCCGATCAGTGACCTACGCTAGCCCTAGGACTATTCTTGTGTTTTGCCCGCCATATACCTGTTTGCAATCGATCGACCCTGCCAGTGTGACAATTCTCTTGTGAAATAAAGCTTGCACATGGATCCGCACGCCACGTCAGCCCCATTAAACCTACCAGTGTGAAACAGACTTATATTGTATGGCACTTTTGTGTGTGTTCTTTTTATTTTTCTGCAGCTCTAGAGTAATTAGTCACATGGCATTTATAGGTCAGGTGACAGCTCTACTGCTTATGTCACATAAGCAAGGATCCACCTATCATTATAAACTGCCAAGCATAAGATGTTCTGCATTCATTACAGTTTTTCAGAATGTATTTAGGATCGATAATGTATAATCCTGTCATGGATTTTTTTTTTTTTCAACCAATAAAATATTGACCCTCATCCATTAATCACACTAAATACGAGGTGAATAATCAGTGCAATACAGCACCAACATCTTAATTTCACAATTAATTTTCCTAACTTTGAGCTTACTTTCAGTTATGCATCCAGTTTTTTTTTCCTTGAAAGATTAAACCTGATGAAGGTTAAAGAAAGACTAGCAAAACTTTTGACCTTCTTTGGAGTATCATCAAGTCCCCTGCAACAAACTACTAAGATCAGACATCAGGGTCAAATGTTAGGTCAAGAAGCAAGCTATAATTCTGAAAGAGATGCAGTTCTGTCCAGAGAGCTTGGGGAACTGCTCAGACATGAATAATTTCTTCAAAACTTTGAGAGAGAGCATCTAAGAGAGCTATAGACAATTTGAAAGCATACTAAGGGGTGAATTTTTGTTAAAGGGATGATTATCCCAAAAAGGAAAAAAGTATACAGCTTAACTCAAGACTAATGACATTCAAGGAGCAAACTGAAACTGGGGGCTTATACACAGAAGACAAGGAAGCTAATTAACAAGACACACCAGAACTCAAATCAATCTGAAACCTAGGAAACAAACAGGCAGGGAACGAGGATGACTGAGCTAATTAACAAATTAGAAAGCTAATTTGAAACACAGACATGAACGGAACAGGAAAACAGATCAAGAACAAACTCTAAACAAACTGAAAACGGGACAGGTACATGGAATGGAGCAAATTTGTCATTTTTGGGTCAATCGTCTCTTTAAGGTTCAAAGTGTCATTTGAGAAATGAAGGGTTTGGCAGTTTGTGGGAAGCAATTGAAACTTCTAAAGCTCAAGATGAAACTCTTTTTCTGAGCTGTTTGGAAATCACATGCAATGAAACTGAAAGACTGTCATAAACGCATAAATATGCATGAGACTTCATCTCAGTACACATCTGCCTCTAAACCGTCTAAAAGTATTAGAAATTATGGGACCTAAAAGCTCATAATGGGGCAGAATGTTTTGTAATGACTTTGCGTTTTCCTGCCTCCCCCTCACAGTGCTGACTTGACAAACCTACTTCTCAGACGTGGCTCAATCTTTTGAAACTGTTGTCAAATTTAATAGCACAGTAAAAGGTGGTTCTCTTCTCTTTACATCATGTGTTAGTCAAACCACAAGATCTAAACTTAAATTCCTATGAATATTTATGAACCTGGTTTTAAGGCACCGATGCAGAGGATCAATTTCCCATAGTGTGTAGGACACTGATAATGAATTAAAGATTATCATTGAAATTACTGTGTCCCATCGTTTTACCAAGGATATTTTTGTATTATTATCTTTTGTGTGTGTGTGTGTGTTGTGTGTTAGCAGCTAGTTAATAGTGAGAATTGTTCCTTAAAATAATGTGTTACCAGTAAATTATATATTTAATATTTAAGACAATTTTAGACATTTGTCGAGATGAAACTCTAGACACCCACGTGAGAAGTTAACAGTAACTAGAGAAGGTGGTTCCGTCATTTGCTCTCTATTTAATTTCCCTGCTGTCGAGGAGTAGAATTTGAGATGCAGATCTCATGTATGATTTTCTCTCCATCAGGAGTACGTAAATGAGTGAATAAAATGCCTCTACAGGTATTTGCTTATGTTACAAACCCAGACATGTTGTCAACCACCAAAAATGGAAGTTTTCAACTTCAACAAAGTGGTCTATAATATTTTTGTTGACCAACTGCACCCCATGTTATTAATTAGTTATGCTTATATTGCTTGAGTTAATTATGTAAACAAGTGCTACAAAGTACCAGTGTGGCCCAAGCCGCCAATTAAGATTCACAACATCATAGCCCCAAAAAACTAATATGAATAAAGCAATGATGCGAGTAAGAGTTATCTGTGAATGTTTTGCCTAAGAGAAGTAAATGATTCACTCCCATCTGTTTGTTGTAGCCAGACATTGCATCCACATTTAGATTGGTAAGCAATACCTAAAGGATGGAACATAGCTCAAAACTACACTCTTTGACTTTGGGTCAAATATGGACTAACCCAACTTTTTGGGTTAAAAATGTAATGTAAAAATGTAACCCAACGGTTGGGTTAGTCCATATTTGACCCAAAGTTGGGTTGAAACAACCCAGCATTTTTTAGAGTGTACTCCATGCCACTTTAATTAGAACTTAAAAATATATAAATAATAATAATAAAAATAACTGTTAGGGTTAGTACATTAGACTCTGCTTTTAGATGTCATTCACTATCTGGTTCTAAAAAGCATCTTTCTACATTGATGTTGATTCAAAATTAGATGTATAATATGATGAAATCCATTTTTTTAATTTACTTTGCATTTTCGGGGAATGCAATAGTTTTGCAAGAGATAATACAATTGCAAGACATAATGCAATTATTAGGCATTAAGGGGGGAAAAAAGCCTTTTTAAATTATTATTATTATTAAGAGTGATTGGCTCTGATCCTGCACCAACTGAGCATCTGCCATTGAGATGAACGAATTATTAAAGGACAGCTTTCTGCAGGTACAGTATTATGGGCCTCCTTGAACAGAACCAGTGCAGGTCCACACGGAACCATCCTTGATCCCATTTGTTAAGTACAATATCATTCTCATTTGAATTATTCATTCTGCTTCCTGCTGTAAAAAGAATGAACTGTACTTCCACTGTGCTGCGTTTTAAATAAGTGCACCCTCCCATTGAGAGTGACAAAAGTTCTTTTGATGTTCTTAAAGATGTGTCTGCTTTAATGGATGCAAGGAGCTTGAGGATAATAACACTGACATGCCTATTTAAGAATCTTGAATGATGTGTGTAGTGATTTGTACTGCTGGATTTTATATGTCTGAACATTTTTGGCATGACCATCTGGTGGTGCCTGTATGAGACATCCTTCTTCCATATGTTTTCATTGCCTCTTCAGGAGACAGTCACACCAGCCACATGTAAGTTACTTAGTGGAGGTGTAGTGAAAATGGATACAATTTATGTACTATTAATTATTTATGCACTGCAACATAACAAACATACAAATTAATTTTGTTAATTCAACCAGCAGTAAAAATTGGGATTAAATGGCAATAATATGCATATTTTTTGGGAGACAGACTTACATCCTTTAGACCTTCAGTATATGATGATGCTGACATTTACAGTTATGTGCATCTCTAGAGAGAGAACATTATTTGAATCACTAATTTGTAACTGGCTTTCCAGCACAAAACTGATCTATTCAGTGCACTTTCCTCAAGCCAAGTGTGTGTCGCATTGTTACTGGCTTAATGCAAAATGTAAGCAGTGATATTATAGAAATTTACCCACTGCAGTTGGAGTTGTGTGAGAAGTTTCACTAGCTGTGCAACAAAATATTACCAAAATATATGCCAAATATATGTTTTAAACAGTGATTTTGAAATAGAAAATACATTTAGTTTCAACACGCATATACCAAAATATATTTCAAAATGTATTTCAGGGGCAAGTAAATACATTTCCAATTTGACAGTAGCCTACATTTAGGCTAAATGCAAGAGTGACATGAATGTATTTTCTTAGATTTAAATATATAACACAAAATACATTTTCCAATGTTTTTTTTTATTATATTTATATATATATTTAAAATATATTTTCAAAAATATACAAAAAAATAACAAAAAAAGGTCAGAAACATAATATTAACATATATTTATGCAAAGGAAGCATATTTTAGCAAAACAACAGTTTTTTATATTGTATTGCATATAAAATTAATTACCTTGAAGTTCTAATGAATTATTTTGATTATCTCAGGTTGATGGTAGGTTATTGTATGCTGAGAGCTGTAATAACTGTGAAGTGTTTCACACTACATTTTAAAACGGCTTCGCATGAGTCCCACTTTGGGTGGTGTTAGCTTTAAGCAGGCAAAATTAAACGGCTCATTCACAGATTTTCTGTTGATGGCAGTCGCTGCAGTTGGCTTAGCTTCACCACCCCACAGGGAGCGAGGGGGATGCTTATATGCTCCTTTTGTATTGCTGCTAAAGTCATCAGACACTGGGACACCCAAAGCCAGATGGTGTGGCGCTATACTTTTGTTGCACTGACACGCTTATTTGAGGGTGAGCAGAAATAGATAACCCTCATACCTAGCGCACTTCCTGCCAGTTATGAAACACAATGCCCTTACAGCTCAGCTGCATGCTATTCAACCCCATTATGAAGTTAAGTGGCAAAAGTTTTAGTGGTGTCGAAAGTCTTTGGAAGAAATGTCCTTCCTGTAAACCCTTACTACTTCTACTGTTTGTAACTTAAGCCGATTTATTCTGTCCTTTAATGATTCTGTCCCTCTCTCAAACATGGTTTCTAACACTGTTAGAATGTGAATTTTATCTGAAGGAAGATAGGAATTTGCACCCACTCTTTGCTAACAATGCTTTTGAGAAACCCTGGGAATGCTTCATTGGCTATGTTTTGTGATTAATTGTGTCACGTCATACCCCATTTTCACATGATGTATGTTCGGTATGGATGACAAATTGTTTGTTGCATCGTCCTTTCTAAGGACATGGTTTAAGGAAGGGATGTTCTGATCAAGACCCCGGTTGCATCTTTACTCTGCATAAGCACACAGATTGTTCCACAAATCACAGATAAAGATTTGCTTTGGCAGTTTGACTATTGAATATTAGATATCCTTTTACAATGTGTGCTATCTTCAACACATGCATTGAAGCCTTCACTGAAAGGGGTCATACACGTCAGAAGAATATGTGCTTTATAAATACTATTCTACAGCCTATACACTAGCACTTAGACCCAATTGCAGAAAGGTCAAAACACAATGACTTTAGGAAAGACAACAAAGTATTTCCTACAATAATCAAAGTCACAGTTAAGGGTCAAGATGAGCTCAAAGAGTTTAAGAAGAGAGGCAGTCTAAAAATATGAAATACTGATATTTAAATAAATAAATGCAGACATAATAAGATCTCAAGATTTTTCTGTTCTGCAAGATTTTCAGAATCATGCAAACTGGCCGATTATCTTGACAAGATGTTCTAAACTTCTTACAAAAGACATATGTTTTTCCATTTTTGGAGCCTACTTCATAAGTGAGGATAAAATCAAAGTAGTTTAAAAGAGAATATTTGCATATATTTAGTAAACATGCTAAGTTCACATACTTGTTTCTCTGAAAAACAATGCTAGAGCCAGTTATTCTCCTTGTCGAAATGTTTATTTTTGTTTTGGTCTGTGTGATTCCGCCCACTGCCAATTTACCCAATAGTATTTTGACACCCCAGGTTGCTAGCGGAAAACCCCATGGTGTATTGTAGCTGGGTCACAGATTGCAGATTCTACACGACCTAAAAAGCTTCGGCATGCTTTGAAAAAGCTCTATTACAGAGGAAAATTAAACGGGGATTAATAAACTCATCAATTTACAGCACAAGGTTCATGGCCGTCCATTGTCAACAGACTCTATGCACGAACGCTGCTTATGTATTTCCGGTAGAATCTCAGCCAGCGAATTCACTTCTGTGTAGCATTATAGCGAAGTGTACTAGCAGCAGAACTCTTTCTTGACATATTGTAAACAACAAATAATTAGTATTTTCTAAATAGGTATTGCTATAAAGATAAAAAAATGTAACATCTCATTGTAGTTATTGCTTTCTGAAAGTTTAAATATTAATGATCGAAGACAGTAGTTTCCCCAAACATTGTGTTCTGTTCTGCTAAAGGGGCTATGACCCACCTTATTCCTGTCATGGTGCTTCTGCTACTGTGTCGGAGACGAGGAGCGAAGGAGCGAGGAGACATCGGAGAATACAGAAATCACAGACTTTATTAACACACACATAGCACAGGAATCTAAGGATGTTTAACACTGCACGCAGGACACAGGAAAACACAGGGCTTAAGAACTAGGAACTAAACGAGGGAATTAACAAGACACACCTGACATCAATAAACAATCAACATGAGGGAGAAACTAGGTCACAGGGAGAACATGGAGCATGTGGGGGAGGAAAAACAAACACAAAACAGTCCATGGGTGTGACATTACTCCCCCCTCCTGGAAGACGCGTCCCACGCGTAACAATTCCACCAGAGAGGGGGGGCGGGTGCTCCAGGGCGGTACCTGTTCCGGGACCCATGGAGGATCAGGCAGCTAGGGGAGCCATGACAGAGCAGGCAGACTAGGGAGCCATGGTGGAGCAGACAGTTCAGGAGGCCATGGCAGAGCAGACAGTTCAGGGGGCCATGGCAGAGAGGCCTCCACGGCCTTGGCCTCGGCACTTGGCTTGGCCTCTACGGCCGGAGCCCTATAGCCCCCCAAAAAAATTCCTTGTGGGAAATTTTGGGTTCTGAGGCCCTCCGTGGGCTTGACTTGGGACCAGGGACCCGCTATGGGCTGGAATTGGTACGGGAGCCCCTCTGGGCTGGAATTGGGGACGGGAACCTCTAGGGCGGCGTGGGGGGGAACAGAAGCCCTCTTGGGCTTAACGTGGGAACAGGAGCCCTCTCTGAGCTTAACTTGGGAACAGGAGCCCTCTCTGGACTGGACGTGGGAACAGGAGCCCTCGCTGGTCTGGACTGGGAATAGGGGCTGGAGCCGACACTGAGAGGATCATGGCTGGAGCCAACACTTGAGCGGACTCAGGGGTGGGGCCGACACTGGAGCGGACTCAGGGGCTGGAGCCGACCCTGGAGCGGACTCAGGGGCTGGAGCTAACAATGCATATTCCTCCTCTGGTTTGGGGTTAAGTAGCTGCCTGCTTTCAGCTGAGGGCTTGGGAGGGAATTGGCCGACGGGCTTGACAATGGAATGGCCGGCGGGCTTGAGAGTGCAGCGGCCGGCGGGCTTGACTACGGAGCGGGCTGGTTCTTAATCAGGGGCGAACACTCTCCAGACTCCGGAGGATACTTTCCCTCCAGCTAAGTCCAGTGGTGTCTGGGAGGTTGACGGGGTGATGGTAGTTGGCCCCGATCCAGAACAGAGAATTCAGCTTGGCATCATCCAACGCTGTCATCGCCGCGAGCCCGCATAATTCCTGGGCGAATTCTATGAAGGGGAGATCCCTACGGGTGAGGTCGGCGAATTTTGCGGCGGTTTCCATGATCACGGGGGGAAAACGGAAAACAAAACACTTTCAAAAAACGGAAATAAAAACACAGGGAGAAGGGGCGCCGCTTACTGTTTGTCGGTCCAGTGTTCTGTCACAGTGCTGCTGCTACTGTATCGGAGACGAGGAGCGAAGGAGCGAGGAGACATCGGAGAATACAGAAATCACAGACTTAATTAACACACACGTAGCACAGGAACCCATAGGATGTTTAACACTGCACGCAGGACACAGGAAAACACAGGGCTTAAATACACAAACTAAACAAGGAAATCAATGGAACACACCTGAAATCACTGAACACAATCAACATTAGGGAGAAACTAGGTCACAGGGAGAACATGGAGCACGTGGGGGAGGAAAAACAATCACAAAACAGTCCATGGGCGTGACAATTCCAGTAAAATATCTACTCCTTTTTTGCACAACGCCCTTAATACAAGCAAAGCATTAAAGAGTAAACAATAGAGACAGACTTACTCACAACTCTGGCTACTCACACTCTTCAAAACAATAGAATAGCACAATACATTAAATACAATAATATTTAGTATAGAAATTGTGGATGGCTACATCTCCATGTGTTTGTACAAATGTAGCTAAGTCACCCAGTGTAAGATTTAAATAACTTTGCTACTATGCTGTTATCTGCAATGCCATAATGTGAACATACCAAGTTCTGTCATGAAACTCTAGATGACGCAGGCTGATGGGTTCTTAACGTAACTGATGATATTATTAGCATTAAACGACTTGTCACAAGCTGACTGGTTCGCGTTGCATACACAGCCAATGAGCTTACTGCTTTACATTTAAATGGCTGATTAGCATTCACTTGAGCATTGCAGCGTGCTTTCAGAGTTCCTCAGAAACTAAACAGACAGATAAGTGAAAAGACTTTTCTTATCATTTCAGTGCATTATAGTGTTCATCAGCTTTAAATTTCTAAACTTGCAAACATATGTCATAAAACTATGCGCAGGTATTCAAGAGAGGAGTAATTACTAAGCATATTGCATAACAGCAGCAGCAAGCGTTTTATCTTGTTATGTATGTGAGAATATAATGTCAAAGTGTCACGGATTTTAGAAGAGTGAAGTGAATTGGGGAGTACCTATTTGCTCGAAACCTCCAGTGCTTTCTATATTTTCTATGGGCATTCGTATATACATTATGTGCCAACCTTGGCCTTGTTACTTCAAAAATTTAATTTAATACTCATTACTAGTTACTCCTTTCAAAAGTAATATTATTACTTTACGTATTACTTTCTGGCAACAGTAATTAGTTACACTACTAGTAACATTGCTTTTCCTTCACGCACCACAGAAGTTGTAATTGTGTATCTTCCCCATACAATTCTTCTAAAATGTTACTAACAATATATTTCTGCCTCATCATTTGACCAAAATCTACATTGGATCGCAGTCAGAAGTTCGCATGGTGATTGATAGTGACTTTTAAGTAAAAGTGCTGTATTACGTATAATGGGTTTATGTGCAAATAGTCTTAAGTTCACTTAAATTAAAAGTTGTTATTTTTTTAAAGTCTAATAAATGTTAAAATTGATAGCTCTCAATTGTATTGTAATGTTGAAAGGCTACAGTCAATGGTTAAAAATTAGAAGAAGAAAAAACAAAAACAAGTATCAAAAACAAGTATCAGTGATACAAAAGTATTATATTAAACTTACAGATATTTAAAATATATACTGTCTTTATGTTGTTTCTACATTAATTTGAAGATTGAATGTAAAATTATAGCAATATAAAAGTATATTTAAAAACTTTAATATTAGGTGCGATAATTTCAGAAAAATGTGTGATTAATTCGTTAATTAATTTTTTTAATAGATTGACAGCACTAGAAAATACCCATTTCATATGAATGTTGGGACCGTTACTAACACCTTTGTTCCATCTATTTAATTTGTCGCAATCATTTCTTGATCTTAAATATTGATTTAATACATTTTCAGGGTTTCAGTGCGATTTGATCAATAATTAAACTTAAAGTGGTCAAACGTTTAAACTTATTATTGAATACAATCCCATACACACTTTATATTAAGTGTCCTTAACTACTATGTATTTGCATATAAATTAATCATTTTATACAATGCACTTATTATTATATGTTTTTACAATGTACTTATATTTGAAAATACCATCCAGTAATTACATCTGTTATTAATTTCTGTCGTTACATCAATAATTACACTGTTGACACTACCTCTACCACGTAAACCCAACCATACCACCAAACCTGCTCCTAACCTTACCCGTATCCCACCTCAATAACAGCAAAAGTGTTTTGCAATTCAACATGAACACAATAGGTAAATTGTACCTAATAATTCATTATTATTAAGTACATAGTATTTAAAGATGCCTAATATAAAGTGGGACCCAATTGGGTTGATAGTAAAGAGCATATACTTACTTTACACACAGTCCTGTTGGCCAAGTTCTTTCAGTTTAATTTTGGTAGACAAAACATCATATTCATGTGGCTTATTACGGACAGAAAGTTTGGATCATAATTTTTGTGAAGAACCTTGAATGAATCATTGACATCGGATGATGTGACAGAATCCCATCCCGTGCATTATACAGATCCTCATACAGAAAGTCATAAATGTGAATTATACTACATAAATATTAGAATTGGATTGCTCTTGTGTTTTGGCAACCGTTAACAGTTGTGTTATAGGTCCAACTCTTGAAGAAAAAGTGGTTTGTATTCGTTACATAGTTTCCATGAGATGCAAAGCGTTTGTCCCAGAGGGGCAGTAAAGGAGAGATGGAGCACTAATATATTTTTTTAAGCTTTACTGCACTTCGTTTTAATGGATGTGAAAAATGAACTTCCCATCTCCTACATAATTTATGCGACATGACTCATGAGATCTACACACCATAGCTGCCAGAAATCTTTAAACCATAGTTGCTTTATCATTCTATGGATATGAACCTACAGTCCATTCTGTTGTTAAAATGCTGTGCAGTGGTGTGACAGATCAGTTTTCAGATATGTAGTGATTTGCAAACAACACAAGAAAAGTCTATCAAACTGTATGCTATTTGCTATACATTTTACATGGTACAACTCTCATATGCTCCATAATGGAACTAAAACTAGGAGACTGTTAATTCAACTACAGGAAATGGTATTCAAGTAATTTCTTGAATATATGGGGATATTAATAGTGCTTGGAATTCAGTAGTGTATTGAATGCATTTTAGGGTGCATTAAACACCGACAATAGTAAAAAGCATTTGCTTCGCTCGAAGAAAAAGTCCTGTTCTCTAGACATTTTCTCCTTCTCTCCCTGTCGCTCTCTTGTTCTCACACACTCTCTTTATCTCCATCATGATCTCCACCTTTTTCTTCACATATCTCTTTTTTAGGTCAATTTATTCTTGTTGAATAGTTCATTGCACTCTAAAAAATGCTGGGTTAAATATAACCCAGCGCTGGGTTAAAAAGGGACAAACCCAGCTATTGGGTTGTTATGACCCAGCGGTTGGGTTGTTTTGACAACAAACAACCAAAACAACCCACACGGGGGTCAAAAACAACCCCATGTGGGTGTCAATTTTTAACCCAGCGCTGGGTTATATTTAACCCAGCCTTTTAGAGGGGGAGAATCATTTATTAATTATTGTCGTGTTCGTCTTCCAAAAGAGGATTATTGATGTCCTGGTCTTATTTCATACAATTACATGAATGGGGGCTAAGCTTATTCAGGATAGTCACCAAAATGACAAGTGCTGTTAATTTACTTACCCTCAGGCCATTCAAGATATGGGAGACTATTTTTCTTCAGTGTCAAACAGTTAAGAAGATTTTTAGCTGAAAACGTGGTCCTTGGTGATTCATATAATGTAATTCAGCGGCTATTGGTTTCTGAGAATAAAAAAAAGCATTTCAAGGAACACAAAATTAATACCCGTGGTTCCTGACGATATATTGAGGTCTTATGAAGCAAAACGATTGGTCTGTGCAAGAAACTGAACATTATTTACACCATTATTACCTGTAATCCAGAACCGCAGGCAAACGGCAAAATCTGATTCTTTTCTGCGAACTGGTTCTTTCAGACAGTTCGTTTCTATGAAATGGTTCATTTCACTAGTTCATTTAAGCCTTCAGTCTGAGTCAGAAATGTTTCCTCATAGGATCATAGCCTATATGCTGGTATTTTGGCTCATTTCGAGTCGGAGTGACTGGCATCTAAAATTGAGTTTTGATTGAGGAACTTGTAGATCTGTGCTGCTCGAGCCGCATTTAGATGTTTCAGTCTGATTTGGTGAACGGGTTCAAATAGTTCACCAAAAAGAGCCGGTTAATAAGATTGATTCGTGCGCGAACCAAACATCACTTCACAGCGTAATATTAATGTAAATAATGTTCAGTTTCTTGCACAGACAGATTATTTCGCTTTATAAGATGTCTATATATTATCAAGAGCCATAGTAATTTTGTGTTCTTCAATATGTTTTTTTTTTTAATTCTCAAAAACAGGCAGCTGCTGACTTGCACAGTTTCAGCTAAAAATCTTCTTTACTACTCTACAGAATAAAAAATCAAAAAAATCAAAAGTCACCTACATCTTGACAGCAGAATTAATATTAATCTATTTCGGGTCCTAATTAGGAGACGACAAGCACATGAAGCTTAATGCTTATATTAATCAAGCAGTTTTTCCCAAACTTAAACTAGAGCTGACCTTTTTTGTACTTTTAATATAAAAAGATTTTCAGCTTAAATACTTTGTGGACATGTGTATGTGTATGACATATATAAGTTGTGACTTTGATAGAAAGTCACACAGTTTTGGAAAGAAATGAGGGTAAATAATGACAGACTTTCATTTTACAGCGACCTATTCCTCTAAAGGTAATGAATGAAATTTGCCTTTTCCCCTTCACTTTCTTGCAACACCAGCGAAATCCCTGTCCTCGTTAAAGTGTTTTGAATAAATGTGTCCTCCTCCTGTAAGGTCTTTTGTTAACAACCGATGATTCATTTTCATGGACATGGAGACTAATACAGGGACTCCAAGGCAATTATCGAACTCCCCTGCTGCGACGGAGGCATGCTGGACAACTGAAAGAAGATTTCCCCTGTTGCTGAAGATGTGGGATTAGATCATTTCTATAAAAAATGTGTTATGGGTGTTAGACATCATGATAAAATTGTAAGAAATTAAAAGTTACTATAGAATTAGATATAGAATACAAATATTCTTGTAAAGCAGACTGTGTACGCAGTCACATTTTTGACAATAACAAAACAACAAATTTTATTTGATATTCCTAATAAAAACAAGCTCATGTAAATGATATACAAATGGGGCTATTAGAGGTGTTAGTGACTTGCTAAAAAGCTTTTTATCAACATTAACATATTTACAGTGTTGTTATTGTTACAGATTGTTATTGTATTTCACTCATTGCGTCATGTGGTCCGTGTTTCATTTAATTGAGCTATTTCAATAACAAAATTAATGTGAGTGGTAAATGTACGTTCAGAACCATCACTGCAATACACCATTTCAAATTTTTAGGTGAGTGTACTGTACTGTATGCAGGTGAACTGGATGTACTATATACAACTTTTCAAGGAATATGAAAATAAAAATGTACCTTTGCTGAAAATGTATTCATCTCAGGCCATTCAAAATGTAGGTGAGTTTGTTTCTTCTGGAACGATTTGGAGAAATTTAACATTACATTACTTACTCACCAATGGATCCTCTGCAGTGAATGGGTGCCATCAGAATGAGAGTCCAAACAGCTGATAAAAACACACCACTACAGTTTATGTTTAAAATAATAAACAAATCCACAAAGATGTAACTAACTTCAAACAGTTGCTTCTGGATACAATATGAGTCCTCTATTAACAAAGGTTAATACAATGCTGTAAAATTATATACGCAAATTTTTAAGGATAACTAATGCATTAATTAATGTCGACAAATTAGACCTTATTGTAAAGTGTTAAAATACTACAACTACTACTAATAATAATAATATTGATAATTGATTTTGCAGTGCATGACTCAGGCATGTTATGTGATATTAAGTGATTTATTTTTATTAATTAAATAAAAAATAATGCAGTGCCCTTTTAATTTTCTGTGAAATGTTTTGATTTTTTCCCCTTTGTCAATAACATAACCTCTGGCATTCAACACAACATAGGACAAGACATTTAATGTAAAAGGCTTTGACTTCTCTTGTTTATTCTGACCTTCATTCTGCTGCCCACAGAACTAATGTCCTCCCCATCTATACCACACCTTGGCCTTACTTTCAGAGGGTTTGTATTGTTTTGCACTGTCAAACAGTTCTTTTCTTCTTGCCTTTCTCTTTTTATTCATTTCTCACACATCTTCTTCTTCACACTTTTTTCCCCTCCGCCCATCTTTTTTTCTTTTTCCATCATCAGCTCCAGCAAGCTCTGAAGCTTTAATGATATTCTGAGAAAGATGCCCCCCTGGGCTTTATTTGTTTTTGTTCTTTACTCTATTTTCCCTGGAACAAAACCTCACTGACTGATGCCAAACAGATGAATGTCTGTTGTGCATGTTACTCAGCGTGCATTGTTCATTTCTCCATACCTCAGTTAAAGCAAAATAAAGCAAATATACACTTATGGATACCTTTTTAAGTACTGTCTATATGGGACCCTATCACCATTGGCTCCTTGACCTCCTAATTCTTTTTTCTAAAAAGTGCTGAAAATATTAAATTCTATTTCAGACGATCAGCAATGACTTGGGATCATTTCTGTTTGAAAAAAAAAAACACATAATATGTAGTCTAGACCTATAAAAGAGTGTTTGTTGCAGATCAACTCCTAAATTTGCACACTTGGCTTTACTCCAAGGTCTTGCTGTATGTAAATGTGAGAGTGCATCTTAAGAGAGCACAACAAGCATGCTTACAGGGCACATTAATACACTGATAACTAACAAATATACTAACTGTATTCTAGTTAAGAAAGCATCTGATCATAGTGATGTGGTTATGTTTGAAATAATTCTTCTATATACTATAAAGCAGCTCTCCAATGTATTCATGTTTTTATCCATGTCTGAAATGAACTGGAGATTTAAGAAGTCAGAGCCCTAGTGCACACCTATATTACATAATTGCCATGGACCAATGATAGTTAGTAGGTTATTATGGTATGTTTGCTTTGAAAAGCTGTTTTGAACTCCCAATTGTTCAAAATGCTGTTACATGTTGGGGTGAAATCAGAGTAATGGGCAAAATTCTAATGGTGTTGACGGGTTAATCTAAAGCCATTTACGGAAAAAAACAACAACAAAAAACAATGGTTTAATGTGTACATGGCCACATGTGTTGTTGACTTATTAAGCATAATTAAGTGCTTGTAAAACACTCAAGGATATGTTTCATGTGCCCTGAATCAGCTTGAGTTGGTGTTTCCTTCAATAGTTGGTACATAATGCAACTCTGTCCTGTTGCAAGTATTCAATGAGAATGGTTAATGTGGCCATAAAGGGATGCAAATGGTGCACAGCATTCAAATGATGCTTGAATGGTATTAAGAGGGCTAATGTGTGCCAAGAACACATTCTCCACACCATTACACTACCAGGACCAGCCTGTGCTGTTGACAGAAGGGAGGATGGATCCATGGATTCTGGCTGTGTATACCAAATTCTGACACTACCATCTGTGTTTCATAGCAGAAATCAAGATTCATAAGAAGAGGAAATATTTTTCCAATTTCCAACTATGCCCAGCAGTCCATGTTCTTGCTGACAGGAGCATCATAGTCTTCCACTGCTGCAGGCCAATAATTTCAAGATGTGGCATGCTCTACATTCAGAGGTGACCTGCGCATCAGTTATAGGAGGGGTTCATTTCAGAACAGAGCATAACAGTTGGATTCCAGAAGTAAAATCTGTTACTAAATTTCATTAATAACATTGTTGATGATACCGTATAAACCGTTTAAAGACAGACATACCATGAAATTTAAGTTGTTAAGTGATGATATGTGCTTCTGTAGATGCCACAATTCAAAGTGATTTTAATTTAGATTTCTTAAAAACCAATAACCAAATAATCTGTAATGGAGATAAACCATTCAGGAAAGTCCTTACCAAGGAAACAGGAATCAACAGTGACCACCTACTTTAATAAATCATTGTCAATAACATAACTGTCTCGCTACACATTTAAACAACTTAATACAGTTGTATAATGTTTAATATTTAGCAGAAAACATTAAATAGCCTACTGTACACTGTAAAAAATGACCGTGAATTTAACGGTAAAAGACTGTAAAAATGCTACAGTAAAAACCTGTTAAATGGTTAACGGTAAATTCCCCTACTATATCAGTGAACACTGTTTGGCATTACATGTATTGGACATTAATATTTCCGTAGTATACCGTTTTTGGAAGTGAAAAAGACCGTATAATTTACAGTGAATAACCGTAAATTGACATTCCCAGAATTCCCTGCGTCACATTTCAGATTTGATGTTTTTTTGTTGAAATAACTTTTTTTCTTAGTTTTTTCTTATCAGTTTTGTATATTAGGGTTGTGTGTTACACCTAATGTTGTTAAATGAATGTTTATTGCATTATTTCAGTTTCATGTGTTACCGTGATGGTGTTTAGTGTTTGTGTGAATGACACTGTGCACCTTCTATATATGTTATTATTTAAAAGCTGCTTGTGATGGGCTTTGGTTCATCATGTGACTTTCTCATCACCACCTGCATTTTGGTGTTATCAGTGTATTACAAAGGTGCACAACAGATTTCAGTACTTCAATAGGTTGGTATACTAACATTATATCAGTTAATGAAATTACGGTATTTAACTGTAAATTTAAGTTAAAACCGTAAAACCTAAAATGTTGCTACCGTATTTTATACGGTAAAATTCTGGCAACCACAGCTGCCGTTTTTTTACCGTAAATTTTACAGAATTTACAGTGTAATGTGTAGTATTATGTAGAGTCAATGGTATACTTAGCCCTAATTTGTCGTGCGCTGACAACTGTTCTCTCATAAATTCATGTTCACATTCTTGTAACTTTCGGCTTTGGAATAAAATGAGGAAGTGTTTAATCCTGCCATAACTATTATTTTTTCATGGTTTTAATTTAAGTAGGGACCATTCTCAAATTACTGAACTACTATACATATGACTTTTGCCTCATAAACTCCTAATTGCTGCTTCTTAATAGCTAGTCCTGAGGTTAGAGCTAGAGATCTAATATGGTCCTGGCAAAATAAGCATTGATAGGTACTATTTAGAGTAGCTAATAAACCAGCCAATATTCTAGTAATGTGCATGCAAATAGCACTAGTGAATACCCGTGAGAATTAACAGATACCAGATATCAAACATTTTTAAATCAAGATACATTTGCTTGAGAAGTAAAATGACTATAAAGCCTTGTTTTCTGAAAATAAATAAAATAAATAAATAATACAATAAATAATAGTAGTTTTTGCTTATAACAAGAAAAAAATGTCTGCCAATGGGCTTTTTCTTACCCCATTGGAAGATATTTGTTTCTTATTTTAAGCAAAAACAAACAAAAATTTGTTATTTTTCATAAAACAAGACTTAACATTATAAGTAATTTTGCTTCTCAAGTATTGATTCAAGAATGTTTAGATATGTATACTAGAAAACAAGACAAAGATACTAAGTAAGAATTAAGTCTGCTAAAAAGTGGGCCTTCCCAGACCTGGCAACAGTAACCAAGGGACGTTTAGTGAAAGTTCAATTGCATTATGATGCAAATTAGTTGAACTGATTCCTACGGAACACAAGAAGTGCAGGTGCAATTGATCTTGACTTAAGAAAGTCTTACCTATGCAAATGCCAGGCTGTCAAATTATCTTTTATTAAAGTGTGATCAACAAAAGCATCATCAGACATCTTCTCGCACATTTTCCATTTCTCAGACTTATATATCAACATCAACCTCTATTAACACATGCAATGAATTAATCAATATTTTAAAAGCGGCTAACACATTTGATTTCAATTACAGCCATCATACCAACTCTTAGTAAGCACTGGCACATCATTTAGAATTACAAAGAGCTTTTGCACCAAGCCACTGGCCTGGAGGGTTTTAATTAAAACTATAAATACTCCTACATGACACACTAATAATGCAACATGACTCTATGTGTGATTTCCCCATTGTAAACCTTTTAAGATTTCACATGGCTCTTCCCTAGACTAATATGATGCTTCGGGCATGAATCAGTTGGTTTTTAATTGGCATATAGTGCAAGGCACATCTCAAGACTTATTATTTATAATTCAAAAAACACATGGTTGATTACTGGAATACTTACATCTAATGTCTGGTGCTAGAACAGACCCAAAAGACTAATCACTCATGATGAAATAATAAAAACAATGTTAAAGGGGACATTGGATGAAAAATTAAACGTTACATGGCGTTGGTTACATGGACTCAACCACCATACAAATGATAAAAATCCATTCACTCCTTTTTTAATCCCCAAAAAAACCTAAACAGTCTCAATGATCAAGCCGTTTTGATTTTCTGAGCAGTATGAAGTCATAATGCTCAGGCCCCGCCTATGACCGCTGAAGGACTATTAGCATTTTTCCACCCTCAGCCAGTTGTACACCAGTCGCGTAGCTACTGACCTGTCAGTCAGGCCCACCCAGTCAGTTGCTTCAGAAGGAAGCCTAATCATTGTGAATCCTGTTGCAATAATCACAATACTTTATCTATAAAAAATAAATTGTGTTGTTGCTTTTTCTTGTTTGCCATATAATGATGAAGATGCGAACAGCCCCTTAGCTACAGCGGAGATCACTGGGTGCCGTTATACATGCCTTTGTCCATATTAGGGTTTTCCTGGCACGTCACGGTACTTCTATGAGTCCGTTTTGTGCTTTCTGCGTGAGGGCGCCCTCCGGCTTCGAGTATGAATGAAATGTCCCCGCATATTCCACGCACAAGGAGTTGAACAGCTCTGCTAGTGCTAACGTTAATTCACATATTTCTCCATCACCAGCAGCGCTTCATTCTCTAAAGGCTACCTCCCCTACACGCCAGTGTACAGGTACAAAAATCTACATTATCCTAACGTTAGTTGCCTAGTCACTGTTGTTTATTTCATGTGGTTTATGTGGCCGCTGAGCCAGACTATGACCAAGCATGGGTTTTACATACTGTCCATTACTACTGTCCTGCTGATTTGATGATGGTGTTGTGTTGCGTCTATCAGATGCACGCATGTGTGGTGTGGCCGCCGTGCTCATGCTGTTCTTATCGTTATTTCCATGCACGAAACGGCTCGCTGTAAACAGAGCTGTTTTTGACAAGGTAAAAAAGGGTGATGTTTTACACAACCATTGAGGAATTTGAACCAAAGTATTTTTGCAGACATTTCATGAAGACCCCAAAGAATCATACCAACTTGTGTAAAATGGGCATCCGATGTCCCCTTTAAGCAGTTGCTTACTGTTACTGTAAGCCCACTGTTGTTCATTTATTTCAGATGTATGTGCTTATGCTTGTTATAAGTTATTGTTAGCCAACTATGGTCACAAGTTCCATCGTTACCAACATAGTATAACAATTCAGTGTTTCATGAATCACAGTTTCAATGAACATTCACAAACATCATTGCAAACTTGCATGGTTGTAATTGCAGCTCTGGAGCTGTGGTTAGAAAGGGACACCGTGATTTTGCCAAGTAAGACATGTTCCTGGATCAACATTTTTTGTTAATTTTTGGATGAACATTACTGTCCAAAAATATAGACTAAACCCAATCCCTACCCCTAAACCTAACCCTACTCATAATTTATTCCTAAAATCAGTGTGAAATGATAGCTGATTACCAAGGGTGTAGAAGCACCTAACCCTGATCGTAAGCCTAAAACAGATATTTCCTGAAAAGTTATCCCTCAATTCTGATTGGATAATTGGAATGTTGTTCCAGGATCAACAAGGATGTTGATCCAGGAACATGTTGTACTTGGTCAAATCACGGTCACCGGTTAGAACCATAGTTTCTTGTTAGTAAGACATGTGGACTTACACAGACCATGTTTGACACAACTTCTAACTCATAAGGTTGCTCACTAAATGTAAACAAATATTATGACAGTTAGTAGCCTACTTTAAAAATTGTTAGGTTTTCTTGTAAGGTTGTTAAATATTGCTGGCCCATTTTGGCTGAAGGTGCTAGTTAAAATGGGCCACCCTAAACTAATTAAATAAATTAAATAAAAACATTGATTATTGTATAATTGACATGTATAATTGACTCGTATATACCTAACAAATTGACTTGTATAATTAACAAACACAATGCCTTAACCTCAAAAAATATATATATTTTTCTTGCATAACATTAGGAATTTGGACAAGCTCAATGGCGATTCATTTTCAGCTAATTATCCTTTATGAATTGGGATGTGTGCAAAGGATTGTGGGTGAGTGAAGGATGAAAAGGATACACCTGATGCATCCTTCAAACCAGGCAGAATAAAGAATGTTAAACAAACACTGCCTGTAGGATCCTTCAAATTGGGACATCCTTCGATGGAGCTTGATGACGTGGCTGCCAAAATATGCTGCCTTAATAGGACGCCACCTTCTGAATGAGAAGCACTTTCAGTTTCAGAGGCAGTCGTGGCCTAATGGTTAGAGAGTCGGACTTGTAACCCGAAGGTTGCGGGTTTGGGTCCGGCAGGAATTGCCGGATTGGTCCACCCTCAATACCGAGGGTGGTACCGAACCCCCAACTGCTCCCCGGGTGCCGCAGCAATATGGCTGCCCACTGCTCTGTTTGTGTGTGTGCACTTGGATGGGTTAAATGCAGAGCACAAATTCCGAGTATGGGTCACCATACTTGTCCTCACTCACTTTTGTTAGCTTATTAGTTGTAGCATGTGTTATAGTCACATTTTTATTAAAATTATATTAGTGTAACTGTTCTGTTCAGTTCTTTGTTAGTTTTCATGTACTTTTAGTTTGTATTTACTTTGTTCCCCATTCTTTCTTTTCATTTGTTACCATGTTTACAGATTTGCTCATTGATTTATCACACCTGCCCCTTGTTGTACCCCTCAATATTTTGTGCATATCTTGACCTCATTCAGTTCAGCTCTTTATCTTGTCTTGTTTAAACTGCCATATGTTTTCTCCTGTGACTTTCTTTATTCCTTGGATTATCTTCTTTATTTTGTTTAATGAAGTTGCATTTATATTCTGCCTCCTCATCCTCATTTCCCTGACCTGCTGTGACAGTTTTGTGACAGTTTCAATTTTAATGTCAACACAACATGTTCTATCAGTTGTTTTGAATTGTACACATGCATGAGTAAACTTATGAATTTTACTGATTGTACAGGATGTAGGTTTTGTTAAATATGTTGTTTAATGTTTGCTTGATGTGGTAATTAACATAAATGTTTTAAAAAACATGAAAAGGTACAGGCTAATTTTTTACATTTACATTTAGTCATTTAGCAGATGCTTTTACACGTAAGGTTTTTTATTATCATTTATAATAAATAAAAAGAAAAACTAGTAGATTGTATATAAAAAGAATAGGGAAAGCCAGTGTTAGAGGGTCTTTAAAAAATAAAACAAGTCAAAAGAATAGAGAATGCTAGTGTTAGAGGGTCATTTTTTATAATAAATAAATCAAGAAGATAGAACAGAAAAAGTATAAAGAATGCTAGTTTTTTTTTTAAGAAGACGTAGTAAAAATAGAAATAGAATAGAGTGCTTGATTTTTTGGTAAATCAAAGTTGTCACTTTACCTAAAAAGCCATTTGTCTGGGCTGCATGACCTCAAAGGGCCATATTTTAACGATCTAAGCAACTCTCTACAGCGCAAACCGCAACGGCGCAGGCTTAGGGTATGTCCGAATCCACTTTTTCTAGTTTAATGACGGGAAAACTGGTCGGCGCACCCGGGCGCATGGTCCAAAATTGTTGTACCTATACTCTTAATGAGTCATGGGTGTGTTTTGGGCGTAACGTGCAATAAACCAATCAGAGTCTCATCTCCTATTCCTTTTAAAAGCCAATTGCACTCACTCCATGATGGATTCGCTATTTACATGGTGGAATTTGCAAGAGCAAAGACTGAACGCTTCTCCAGAGAGGAAAAGTTCTGATCATACACAAGGTTAAAGCGTGTGAGCAGACCACCTACGGGGCACAATAATAATCTTTTACATTGTACACCTTTCATTTTTTATATTTGGCATGTTTGTGTGCTGCTGCGCATCCCTGTGTGTGTAAATAAGCAGAGTGAATGTGCATTGGTCACCCGCCTATAGGCACATATTACTAACGCACTCTTTAATTAACAAAAACATATTGCGCCATTGACTTTAGACCAGTTTTCAGTTTTTAGTTTTCAGACCTGCACGCGCAAGTGCATTTGCTATTTAAACAATGTGGCACAGGACGTGAAAATGATAACTGCGTCGGCTGAAACTAGCAAAAAACACTTGCGTCGCACCTGGCGCCACATTGCTCTGGGTGTATGACAGGGCCCTGAATGTTTATTGTATATACCTTCCAAATAACACATTAACTGAATTATTATTTACTGAATTAGCATAGTTAGTTATTACTCCACCACGCATGCATGACATCAGTAACGACAGCCCTATATTGTTGAAACAATGTGATTCAAACAAGGGAGATACAACTATGTTAGTATGGTTACTAAGGTACTATGGAAACAGTTGTGACTAGTTAGTTAACATCTTCAAAAAATGCATCGTACTACATTGGTTAAACAGCGAGTTTCATCGTTGTACAGGAAAGGAACTTCTGGTTAGGACATAAACATGGATTAACTTGGAAGGGATTTTATTGCTTATCGCACCTGGTTCAGATATGGTGCACATAGAAATTTGCGTATAGAGCTCATCTTGAAAGAAGTTTACAAAACAAGCTCATTTTCAACCCACAAGAGTACAGTGCACTGTTCATGGCGCAAACCCAAATCTTATATTAAACCAGTTCAGTGCACCATTGTAGTCAGTGTAGCGATGTGATTTACACAGATCATCCAACATAATGTTAAATCTCAAAAAGTGTATTTCCAAATAGCTCACTGTGCTTGACAAAATATCTCATCACAGATGTGCTGCCGTTATAATATTTTCCGCTGGAAAATGAAACTAAAACGAAATGGCTCACACTGAAGACTTTTATGACCGATTTTATATGTCTGACCCATAAGACTTTGCATTTCCTGTTCTGTGCCTGTCCTGTTCTGAGGTACTGATGAGAGAGCGAGCGAGTGGGAAATGTAATGGCCCCATCTGATTCTTTAATCAGAGCTGGGATGTGAGGAGCTGAATGTCCCTGAGGGGCGTATACCATCCATGCTGTCTACTGGTAATGGGGCTGAGGAACATCATGCGTACATGATCAAAGATGGCAGAAATGGAACAAAACCAAGCAGCTACCTGCTATTACTGTAATGTTTTTGCTATCTCTTAATTGGATACTCTGGATTGAAATCTTGTTTCTGAAAATGGCATGTTCTGTAAATATATTTTAAAGAAAACCTATTGACTTTATTTGTATCTGTAACACTTTAGTTTAAGGACCAATCCTCACTATTAACTAGTTGCTTTTTTAGCATGTATATTGCTAAGCATGCATATTATTAACATATTGGCTGTTTATTAGTATTTATAAAGCACATATTAATGCCTTATTCTGCATGAGCATATTTTAGATCCATTAACCCTACCGCATACCTAAACTTAACAAGCAGCTAATTAGGAGTTTATTGAGAATTGGTCCCCAAACTAACATTACATCATTTTATTGGCAGCGCTGGGTAGATTACTTATAAACTGCAGTATGTTACTGATTCCAAATTACATGACAAATTGTAGTTATGTAATCCATTACATTACACATTTCAGGTAATATAATCAGAATACTTTTTGATTACTTTTAGATTACTTTTGACCTAACTTGTTTATCACATTGATTTAAATAGGGTAATCTTGCAGCATATTGATAGAAAAATACAAAGAGAAAAAATATATATTCCATTTGTTGTTATAAACAACATGAAGTGCATTAAACATTACATGACGTCAAGGTTTCTCAAACTGAGGGTCTGCAGTGTGTTTGTGTGTTTTTTAATAATTAATGCACATCCTTAAAATGTAAAAGACAATCAGTCATTTTTAAAAGACCAAAATAAAACACCTACTAAAAGATTAAATATTTTATTTGTTACCTGCCTGTCAGGTGACCATTAACCCACCGTCAACATGCTATGATGTTGAAATGCTGAGAAACCTACTTAAAATGTAAATAAATAAATGATTAATAATGTATCACTATTGTATGAATAATATATAACTGTAACTCTATAACTGTAGTCTGACTATGAGTATTTTAAAATGTAATATCATCTAATTACAAGTACTTCGTTGTTGGAATCTGATTACATAATCCAAATTACATTTAATCTGTTACTACTACACTGGTTCTCGTTAATTAAAAATGGAGACATTTGATACAATACCCATTGAAGGGCCCCCCAAAAAAACCTGAATAAAGACTAAATTGCCTTGGGCAAGTGAAAATCTTCCTCAAAATAAATATTCTTTTATCATTTACTCACTATCATATTGTTTCAAACTGTCTTTCTTCTGTGGAACACAAAAGGAAATGTTTTGAAAGATGTTCATGCTGCTCTTTCTCATTTAAAATGCATCCAAGTAGTCCATATGCTTATTAAAACGGATCATATGGCATGAGCGGGTTGATAATGACAAGTTTCATTTTTAAGTGAAAATTCCTTTGAAGATTTTGAATATTTTTGTGCTTAAATGAACTTGCTGATAATCACAAAGCTGGACTGGCTAATGAGTTATTTCATGGAAGATTTGATGTAGCCTAACACATCTCTGGCTGCATATCCGTTTTGGTTTATGAGCTGTGTTCTACCAATCATCTGATCCCATCTCCAGCTGAAGCACGCTCATCCATTACGCTGAAAAATAGATGAATGTTACTTCCTTATCTGTGTAATCCTGACAGAAGCACAGCCCCTCCCTGTGACATGAAGGGAGAGACGGCTCACTTTAAAGGGAGATCTATGGCAGATTGCTTTGCTCTCTCCAGCTAAACACTGGCCTCGGAAATCCTGCTTGGGAAAACAGGCAACAGCAACATCACAAGATTCTTGATAAGGATGTGTGGGGTCTCTCGATTTTACCTTGCTTTCCAGATTTATTTTTATTTCTTAGCAATGCTAAGGGATGAACATGTAAATGTACGAGAAGCAATGAGTAGTATGAAAATTCTCAGTTTCTCTAGATTTACTAACATTTCTTCCAAATTTCAAATAAAAATATTGAGCATTTTTTAGTGGGCATTTATGTATGTATAGATATATGTATGTATGTATGTATGGTTTATTTGTTTATTTATTTATTTAGCTTGCAGAAAATGACAGTTTGTCAAAATAATAGATGTTTTCATTTGTTGACTGAAAATCAAGGTTACTCCACCAATTATTCATTTATTTAAATGTCAAATAGAAGAAATGTCATCAGTAGCTTACAGAGCAATATATATATATATATATATATACATGTGGTTGGAAAAAGTGTTGGTTGATTTCTTATTTTTTTTGCATGTTTGTCACACTTAAAATATTCAGATCATCAAACAAATTTTAATCTTACACAAAGATAATGCAAGTAAATACACAATGCAGTTTTTAAATGATGATTTCATTTATTAAGGGAAAAAAGCTGTCCAAACCTACATGGCCCTACGTGAAAAATTAATTGCCCCCTCCTGTTAAATCATGAAAGAACTGCAATTAACCACATTATTTTAGAAAGCTGAGTTAAATTTCACTAGCCACACCCAGAACTGATTACTGCCAGACATGTTGAATTAAGAAATCACTTAAATAGAACCTGTCCGACAAAGTGAAGCATGCTTAAATAGCAACACATTATGCCGTGATCTAAAGAAATTCAAGAGCAGATGAGATACAAAACAGTTGACATGTATCAGTCTGTAAAGGATTATAAAGCCATTGCTAAGGCTTTGGGACTCCAGCGAACCATGGTCAGAGCCATTATCCACAAATTGAGAAAACTTGGAACAATGGTGAACCTTCCCAGGAGTTGCCGGCCAACCAAAATTACTCCAAGAGCACAACGACGACTCATCCAAGAGGTCATAAAAAAACTCAGAACAACATCTTAAGAACTGCAGGCCTCACTTGCCTCACTTAAGGTCAGTGTTCATGATTCAACAGTAAGAAAGAGACTGGGCAAAAACGTCATCCATGGGAAAGTTCCAAGGCAAAAGCTACTGCTGACCAAAAAGAACACAAAGGCTCGTCTCTCATTTGCCAAAAAATATCTTGATTATCCCCAAGAATTTTGGGCAAATTTTCTATGGAACAAAAGTTGAACTTTTTGGAAGGTGTGTGTCCCATTACATCTGGCGTAAAACCAACACAGCATTTCATAAAAAGAACATCATAGCAACAGTCAAACATGTTGGTGGTAGTGTGATGATCTGGGGCTGCCTTGCAGTTTTTTTTTTCTTATTCTCAGGACCTGAACGACTTGCCATAATTGATGGAGCCATGAATTCTGCACTCTATCAGAAATCCTGAAGGAGAATTCCGGCCATCTGTTCGTGACCTCGAGCTGAAGCGAACTTGGGTTCTGCAGAAGGACAATGATCCAAAACACACCAGCAAATCCACCTCTGAATGGCTCAAGAAAAAACAAATTAAGGTTTTGGAGTGGCCCAATCAAAGTCCGGACTTAAATCCGATTGCGATGCTTAAATAGTCCCGTCGCCTCGAAAGCCCTCCAGTGTGGCTGAATTAAAACAATTATGCAAAGAAGAGTTGGCCAAAATTCCTCCACAGCGATGTGAAAGACTCATTGCCAGTTATCGCAAAAACTTGATTGCAGTTGTTGCTGCAAAGCGTGTCACAACCAGTTATTAGATTTAGGGGGCATTTACTTTTTCACGCAGGGCCAGGCAGGTTTGGACAGCTTTTTTTTTCCCTTAATAAAATAAATAATAATTTAAAAAACTGCATTTTGTATTTACTTGCATTATCTTGGTGTAATATTAAAATTAGTTTGATGATCTAATCTTCAAAAAAGTGTGACCATATTCGAAAAATATAAGAAATCAGGAAGGGGGCCAACATTTTTCACACCACTGTATATATTATATCTATCTATAGGAATATTAAGCTGCATTACAGGACTAAGTAGTGAGCACCCAAATAACATTGTAATATGTAGCATTTTTAATATGTAATTACATTTATATTATTAAAAATAACAGAAGCAGCATGTGAGCATCACTCATGAGCGTTACAGCACACTTTTGATTGACAAAATATATATGATTTCACACAAAAAGTGCAAAAAATTCACAGAATATGCATGTCTAGTGTGTTTTAACAAGAATTGGAGTATGTCAAAAAATGAAATGAAGAATCAAAAATATGTATAGAAGATTTACCCATTTAAACGTCTTCTTAATTATTCAGTTTGGGTTAAAGTATGGTGTATTATTAAAAAACATTAAAACCAGCACGTTCTATATCGAAGTATGACTAAACGACATGATCGGAGCTGTTTTTGTTGTTTACCATTTACATGTTAACAACATTTCCAGACTTTAAAACTTTCAAGTTTAACTGACCAACTTCTAAAAACAAATTTATAGCTGTCTTCGTAAAGCAATGTGTAGCTTTGGAGCCGCTGCTGTGACACTGTACAAACACTTCCGTGACAAGAAGCTCTTGCTTGTGCTGTGAAACTAACTATGTTCTGAAAACATATGGCTGATTTATAATTCATTTGAATTCATACAATTTTTTTTTACATTGTCCGTGAGATAGGGTTGGTAAAATCGTTCTTTGTATGAATGCCCCATCAATATGTTCTATGAAACAAGTTGAGAAATTCCCAGAAGCTGGTCGGACAACATAACTGTTATTAACATACGCCAAGAGAAACAACAAAAAAATGTGTTCTACATAGACATTTGGAATGAGGAGGCCATTTGTGCAGAAAGAGCCTAAAGTCTTCAAAATATGTCTGGACTCCACATTTTTTCCCTTCAAATGCTTTGCTATAACTTTTCAGAAGCTATTTATTCCAAGCTGAAAATCATTCGGTCAATATCTCAATACCACCGGCAAAACTGTTTGTGTTTCTATAGAACTTTATTGTACATTTTTAAATCCTCTATGCTTGTATCTAAAGACATCTCAGATGATGCTGTCTTTTATACATAACAATATACAGTACATTAGTGGCAAACATTAGCAGACACAACCCACACTTTGTGCTTTACCTTTTTCCCCTGTGTTTTTGGTATGTTTTAACATCATCACGAACAGACAAACATTTGCAATATTTCATACACTGGCATGCGCACAATGATCTGGACCTTTCTGAAGTCAAAACAACACCAAACAACATCCTTTTTGTGGCGTGTTCTGCAACTTTTTAAATTAGCATTTTAATGCATTCATTTATTGGTTTTATTCTCACACATACGGTTTTGTCAGTCTTATGCAGTTGATCTTTTTATATCGTTTTTCTTTTTTGTGGGTTAAAAAGAAAGCATAAAAAAGGCTCAAAAAATATGGGGGTGTAGCTATTGATACACCAGGCAACATTTGAAACAGGCCTGCCTTGCGGGAGAGCGGGCCACGAGTATGTGAACATCTGAAAGCAGCAGAAACAGACGCAGTGTCTCACAAAATATGTGCCAAACACTTCTTCTTGCTGGCCTATTTCAAAAAGTTGCTTGTTATCATCAGATGTTCTTTCTTCTCGAACTCAACAACCTGCTTTCAGGCTTCTTTTTGACTTGAGATATCAATATACTAGTTCAGTTACATCTCTTGTTCCTGAAGTTTCAGTGAGCTAAAAGCCAATAGAGCCTGCATTTTGATGCACATTGTTCATTGCTCATAGTGACATACACATCTATAACATTCAAAAAGTTTCATTCCTCCGTGTGCTTGTGAAAGTACAGAGTCAACTTCAAAACACACCATTTTGATTGAGTTTTAACACACGCCATACATTCTTTAATGGGTACAACAACCCAATCTAACATGAAAATCTATTTTACAAGGTGGTAATTTTGTATGAATTTGCACGGTTAGACATACAATTTTTAGAAGAAGAAAAAAAAGCACGAAGGTCCACCTCTATCCTTACCCCTAAACATAACCATCATTCGGTCATAAGCAGATTGTACAAAAATGTCCAAATGAGACTGTACAAATTCATACAAATTAGCCACCAATTTGCCCAAATGTGAAGTAGTTTTGAATTGCCTTGAAATTGTGTTGGGTACAATGATACATGTTCTTTCATCATGTTTGAATTTGAAGAGCATTTACAGTGTCGTTTTTGCATATTCTCATTGTAATATTAACTTTTACAATATTAAAAAAAACAAAAGTGTTTTATGTTTCTGCTCGTTGCAGTGCCAAAAATCCACTTTCTATGAAATTGATTTTTAAATGAATTTTTACCTTTATGAAGATATTTTTTCAAACATACATCATGTTTTTCATTTATGTCTAAGGCCTATATTAGAATATTATGAAATATATCAAAAAAAAACAACAAAGGGATTCACCACATTTTGATATCCGTGGCATTTTTGTCAATTTCACTGATATTTGTACCCTTAACCCTTGACTAATTTCTAATCCTGTCTGTGCTGAAGCCTATGTATTTTTTTGCCAGTTTATTATTAGAAATATTTATTTAGTTATCTGAAATTATTAGTAGGTGGGAAACTCAATACGTGCACCGAATCTCTATGAGTTTAAAAATAACAAATAAACATGTCAAACACAATAGCATAACACTGATCTCAAGCTACAGCTTGCTGCGGACTTTAATAAATAACTAAATGTGAGCTTGTCTTTTAAAATAGAAATGGGAATCTATCCCATCCAATCTGACAAAGACAGGATAATTTAGGAAAAAGAAAAAAAAAGAACGATTTTCTCATTATTTTCTGACAGTAACAAAAAATATTGCAGAATATTGAAAAACGTGCAACTGCTGAGAGCTTTGAGAGATGTGAGATGAAACCTGTGTCATGGGCATGGAATTTCAAATGAACAATAGATGCAGCATCCCATAGTCTAAAGCCCCGTTCACACCAAGAACGATAACTATAAAGATAACGATATTAGCATCCACACCAGCGAACGATATTGTCTGTTTATTCTAAGCGCACATGCGTCTGCCGCTTTAAATTCTTGAGCTCGTTACAGCAGGATGATTCTGATTGGCTGTCAGTGTTTTATCGTTCATCGGCTGGAAAAAAATCGTTTTGAAAGTGATCACAACGATATCGTTCCTCTGTATCGTTATCGTTATAGTTGTGGTGTGAACTATGCTATTCTTTAATATTGAGAGCGATATCTTTATCGTTATATTTATATTTATCGTGCTTGGTGTGAACGGGTCTTAACTCTGAGGCATGCTTCACACCACATGCACAAGTGTGCAAGCAAAGCAACAGCAGGAAAGCATGCTGTGCTCTCAACATCAGAGCTGCAGCTCTATAAAGAATATAAAGTGATTTTTAGGTTACTAAATTGAACATTTCCTCAAATAATGTCCATAAATTATACATTGGTTATTGAGAGTGCACAATAGAGTGGTGCAGGTATGACGTCAGAACCCGGAAGACTAATTTGCCGCTGGTTCCTTTGAGATTTTTCAATTGGATTTGATCATGTTTATTTTTTTCAATTTATGAGTAAAATAAAGCCTGCGGTAAACATAACTTGACGAAACGTTGACATTTTGTTCTACAATGGAAACTGCAAACCCCCATATTGAAAACACACATTTTGAAGCAGTTATGTTTCTTTTTGAAAACGTATGTTTCTTAAAAGTAACTATATAAGACAGTGTGAGGTGTGTAATTGAAAAACCCCATTAGAAAACCCCATAGGAAAATCTTGAAGGAACCAGCGGTGAATCAGTCTTCCAGGTTCTGACGTCACACCTGTACCGCTCTACAAAAGAACTATTACAAACTTGATCATCTTGAAATCTAATTTATATGAGGAGGGGGACCATGTTTATATCTCTAAAGTAATTAATGTACACCGAACAGAATCCAAACCCCAAGCTGTAACAAATAGCAGTATGAATTCAGTCAGATTTACTGCATAGAAGCTACCATTTTGGGGCCTGACACTATGTGACAAAAAAGAAAGAAAAACAAGTGAATAGTTCATTCCATATTTTATGGTTGCTTTATCAAAGAATATATTAGATAAGATTGTGATGAAAAATATATTTTGTATTTTGTGTATTTTTACTGTATTTTTGGTTTAGATTTGTGGGGATTTTGCAGTGTTTTTGCGTGAGGTGTGAAAGAGTCCTAGTTTCTAGTGACAAGTCATTCGTCTGTCCACAATGAAAGTGCAAATGCTACACGCAGCACAATAATGGTCAATCAGAACATGTTTGATGTTTATCATAAAGCACTGCCTGTGTTAATGCCTCTTTAAATAGAAGAGACAACTTTTGTCGTTTACTACTTCATCTTGTTGTGACTAGCTAGGATATAGCATAACTCTTAAACCATAAGCACAACATTTCATTGGATTTCCACTCATAACTGAATTATAATCATAATGCCATTAATTCTATCGCTGACTTTTTAATCTAATCAAATGATAATGTATTGATCTCTCTGTCTGGAGCAATTCATATAAAAGACATTTTAATATAATTGTATCTACAAGTGATTTGCAATATTATTTTACAATATGGACAGTGTTTGGAAAAAAAAAGTAGGAAACCTGTCCAATAAAATAATGACTTTACTCTCTCCTTTGACACACAGAGATAACAAATAATCTATTCTATTTTAGATCATATTCTCTCTGTCCTTTCATTTTTATATCTCTGCTAAGTGGGCTTCGTGATAGGGGAATGAGAAGCTGGAGGCTACATTTTGATTAGCACTCAATGAATCTTAATTTAGATTCCAATTCAAATGGCTACTGTGAGAAAAGACAGATTGCAAGAGCAGATCCGTCATTTACCCCTCAAACTGTTCCTGTCCTTTGGTTTTGTCCCAACATTCAGAATTAAATTAAACATTACAAGCGTGCATCTGGAGTCTTTCACACTTCACAGAGTGTAGTGAAATGAGAGACAACATCCTATATTTATGGTAATACATCTGGGTTATTCTCGGAAACCTGAAAATAAATGTAATCTGTTAATGTTTTTTTAATGAAATAAATAAATCTATATATTTTTTTTTAGATAACAGTATATGTCTCAGTACACAGAATGCAATACAAATCAAAAGTTTGAATTTCTACTAGAAATGATATCCTGTGCAGGAGGTAGAATATAACTATGTACCTTCGCCTCAGACTCAATCCGAACCTTGTGTGGTAAATCTGAATTACGTGTAAACATTCAAAAGCATTTTCAGAAGATACACTTGTACCCACAGGATCCAAGGCTGTTAATCATGGACAGTTAATTTATAACATATAGGAAAATAGTGAAAAAAGAAATAGCTGAAAATGAATGATTAAGAGGCAGATAATTTTATCCAACTTCCATAATTATCAATTGTAATTTAATATTTTGAAAACAAATATGTTGGCATATTGTATTATTATTATTATTACTTAAATATTGTTGTAAGGCTATTACTCCATGCTCCTTACATCGAGATCTGGCATATAGTTTTAAAATAAATTCAGTAGCAGCAACTTATGATGCTTATATTGGTTTCCAAAATCCTTGCAAATCATTGCAAAATGTTAAAAGTTAAATAACACAAAATTTATCTAAGCTTTATTGGTGTGTTTACATTTTTTTTATTAAGGATGATATTCATTATTAACCATTATGTACACCAATATGTTTCCACTGAATTATCATCAGCTATGTATAGGTCTCATTAAACTGAATAGTCCTTACGGAACATATAACCAGAAGTTTTCCATTTCTCAGATTCACTCAATATTATTAGTGATGGAATGAATTCAACAGTAAAATGTGTTCTGCAAAAAGATTGCACAACCCTAAACTATGTTCGCGTTGATCAATGTGTGATTGCTTCAAGGGCTATAATCCTTAACCTTTTCTGTTATTGTCATGATTTTTCCAAACTTTCCATATTTAACCTTTGACCGCAAGAGTAAGCCATATCCACTCCCGTTTAGAATATCATGTTTAAATCAATATGTTTCAGGAGGCTTTCAGTTTCAAAGCCTTTATGTGACGCTATTGAGTTTCCACCCATAACCCTTTTATGATGTGACTACATGTGGAGGGGTCTTTGATTGTAGCTTAGCTGAGGTATGAAAATGAAACATGGAGAATCCAAAAAAGGGAAAACACATTTGGCTCCATGGTCTTCTGTGCTTCTCGGAGTGTTGAAATGGATACCCACTCTCACATCCGCCAAGGCAGTGGCTATTCTTAGAAAGGGCACAGTTGGGACCACATGCATTATTGATGAGGTGGATACACATTCATCTTTCAACCTCTGGGCCACCTCAACTCAGTTGCTGTGGCACTAACATACCGAGGTCAAAAATTCAGTTGTAACAAACACACAATTACACACAAAGTGTAGCTCAGCAAGGGAGACCGAAGCCAAAGAGACAAGTAGTTGTGCATCTTTCGAAAACACTTGCGTCTCTCTGGAACTCTACAAAAATTTGTTTACAGGTAAACAATTAGTGTTCGAGCAGATGAAGTGGTCGCTCGGGTTATCGACTGACATTGACAACAAAGTCAGAGGCAGTAGTAGTGTGGTGTGTACTAGCAATAGTAGTTGTAGTATTAGTAGTGGACACGTACGTTATTGAAGCTTGCACTTTTAGTTTTGAAGGCCAGCACGACCCTCAAAGACGGTATTTGCGCAGGAGGTCGGCTTGCCACATGTACTTGCGCTCGGGAAAGTGCTCGGGAATCTTGATCTTGCGGAAGTCCTTGATGCACTTCTCCAGCTCCTCTTCCACAGTCAACTTTTCTTTCGCTGGCCGCTTCTTGCAGGTGCTGGTGTCCCGGGAACTTACAGTGAGAGTTCGGAGAAGGTCGCTCTTGCGACACTGCTCGGACTGCTGCTGCTGCAGGAGATGCTGAACGGGGCCCTTCTTGGGAGGCCTGTCCAACGTTTGCACATGTGTCTGTCGGCTGACTGGGCCACGGATGACGGTACCTTGCGGGGAGCTGGCCTCGGAATGGCTCTCTGAGCTGGAGGTGGAGAGTTCGTTGAAAGAGGTTCCACTCTCACCTTCACCTTCACCTTTGTGACCCTTGCAGCAGCAGTCGCAAGGTGGAGATGACCAGCGTGATGGGCCACCTGGAAAAGAGAAGAGAAGAGTTCACACGAGGCCTAAAGGCATTAGTCTTTAGGGTGACGTGGACTATGTTTATGGAATACTAGTGCACTGCTTACTGTATTATGTGCCATATATGTTGTACTACTGGCCACTATTTTCAGCATACAGTAGCGTTCTGTCGAACAGAATTTTCAGTGCTTATGATTTTATTTAATAAAAATATAAATGGATAGCCACAATACCACTGTCGGGCCAAGTGCTAGTGCGTGTCAGGGCCAGTCGCATTTCCACTGTCACTTCCGGGGCTTGATCTGGCCTCCTCAGAATCAATGGGCAGGGATTTTTGGCCTGCCAACAGTGGAAAAGCGACTATTGAGAACTTCCTTCTCTCTATCCCTAGAGCCCAACCCTGCATCTGTCCCTAACCATATGGAACCTGTTAATCAATAAAGGTGTCCTCAAAGGACGAGGAAAGGAGCAACCGTTTTGAATGTGATAACAATATGAGCAGCATGCGTGAGAACAAACCATCCATTTCAATTAGACCACATTTATATTACATAGTTCAAGTGATCCAATTCCAATTTTTTCCTCCCATGTGGCACAGGACGGATATGACCCACAAACGTGTAAACAGGAAAAAAGCACACAGATTTCGATATTTTCCGTTCGTATCAGGCCTCATTCATATGTGGTAATAAATCTGAAAATGAATCGGATACATGCAGTTGAATCTGCCATGTAAGTGGACAGATTGGATATTCCAGTCAATGCGAGTCGTCATCGAAAAAAATGACAGTGGCGAATGACGTCAACTCAGGTGGACACCAGCTGCGATATATGACTCTTTTCAATGGCGCAATAGAGGACGACAGCTCAACCCAGTGATGTCATTTTAAACATTTATGTCTTATGAGCATCTGGGCAAGCAAAAGCTTGTATTATCATTTCATCATTTCAAAATGCACCGTTTAAAGTAGGCACTTAGCCTACTTTTCTGCCTAAGATTTTTCTGAGTCAACCTTGGGTTGTTTCTCGTCAAGTGTATAGTGTAAATGAAGATATCGGATATGGCTCACTAAGATGTAACGGCCCATTCACACCAAGCACGATAACTATAAAGATAACGATAAAGATATTACGCTAAAAATCGTTCTCAATATTAAAGAATAGCATAGTTCACACCACAACTATAACGATAACGATACAGAGGAACGATTTCGTTGTGATCACTTTCAAAACAATTTTTTCCCCAGCTGATGAACGATAAAACACTGACAGCCAATCAGAATCCATCCTGTTGTAATGAGCTCAAGAATTTAGGGCGGCAGACACATGTGCACTTAGAATAAACAGTCGATATCATTCGTTGGTGTGAACGCTAATATCGTTATCTTTATAGTTATGTTTATAGTTATCGTTCTTGGTGTGAACAGGGCTTAAGCTAGTCATAAAAAAATCGGATATAGACAACAAATCGCAATTGGGCATCAGTGTAAATGCAGTGTAAATGTGGTCTTAGAGGCCTATTAAATACCCACTAACATATTTATTTCCACTGTTTGAACATTTTCTTTATTTTTATTTAAAATAAATGCCTCTCATCAAATCCAAATCCACTGTCTTAACTCTCCAAGCCACTGCTCCTGGAAACCAGATGGGGTTTTTTTTGTAATTTTGTCTGGTCAACCAAACAATGGTGGGCAGAGCTAGTGTAAATCCCCATTGCCAACAAGAATGGCTATTTGCGCCGTTTCCAACAGTAGTATGCTATATTGCTGTCTCATGACCTCATCACGTGTGCAAGTAAAATCAGTTATTCTGGAAAGAGTGTTCTGGGAAACCCATGTGTTGAAAGCAGTGATCATCTTAGCACCAGTATAATAAGGCTTACTCCACAAAAACATACTGTATGCTTTTATCTCAGCCACAAAGCACTACAATCAGGAGTGTGAGACAGACAACATTCAGCATTATTCGCCTAACAGAGTGAAGCCAATTACACAGGCTGTGTTTTCTAAGGCCTGTCACTGATGAACTATGTCTGTTATTCTCCACCACACTGATCCACGCTATTTCACAACACTGATCCATGTCAGATTTTTAATTATGCAACCTCAATCCATTTGCATTTAATTATGTAGATGAAAGTCGGGGTGCCAAAAATGATTCACAGCGAGAGTGGCGGCACTTGATCAAACCCATTAGCCGCCTATATGAATGTTTATGCACAAAGTCAGGGCCACATAGTTCTAATTAAATATAATATCAAAGGTAATTGTGCAGTTGTGTCCACATTTAGCAATCTAGATTTGGTGAGTACAGACCTTCAGTGTCAAATTATCATCTTTCAACATGAAATAGTATGCATACAAAAATAGCCTAGAATCTAGACTCAGTGGATAAATATCAGTGGATAAATATATATAATATGAATGTACGGTACATAATCTACCAAATAAATAATATCACTACGTATACTTTAATCCCTTTTATTGAAAATGAAACCTATGTAATCAATTATTAAATGTTATTAACAGTTCAGCACATCTGTTGTACCTTCAACTGCAATTTTCATCATAGAATCATAAAATGTCAGCTATAAATATTTAGACAAATTAACAAGGTTCACAAGGTGCATAATCAAGCTGCAAGTGCCAGAAAGATGTTAATTTGCTGCAGTGAAACTATTTGGTAGCGCTATTGATCCCACACCAGCAATAGAGACCTTGTATTGCCAACACTGCAATAAAACAGTTGTGCTGTGTTGCAAAACACACATCAAACCTCTAGGGATCCACCTCGAGCATATGTGATCAAGTGTAAATATGATTTTAAAATGAAAACACTGAGTCCCTTTTGCATTAACAACCGTGGGAGACAATATGCCAATAAATATCCACAGTGCTTAAAACACAACCTATCTTTATTGGGACAGTAAGAAGCCTAACAAATTGTGCTTCTCATTATGTGGCAGAGTCTGCTCTGGAATTAATTTATGCCACTCAGTATAAAAAGGGACCTTTGATCGATGAGTCGAGGCCTCATAATTGGTGTTTTGAAAAATGGTACCTGACATAGCAAAACAGCTAAATCAGCCAGTGGCCAATTTTCTTGTCCAAATGGAATTAAAAGGATGTGCCAAAGTAGTGTTGACAAATGGCATGCATTTAAAAAATGTCTCTGTGAATCATGCAGTTGGTCATTAATGTATATAATAATACTGAATGCTTTTTTTGGCCCTTTTTTGGTATTTTAGTGGGACTAAACTCTGCATTAGAGATGGGCGATACCAAACTTTTTTAATACTATACTATTTTAATACTACATACAATACTATACCAATCATTTTGATACCGTTTTAATGATACCAATACTGATACCAATACCAGTACCAATTATTTCCCAAATTAGTATGTTATAGGATTGTTATATGCATAATATTAATGTGATTGCCAGCAAAGTCTTTACAAAAATATAATGCCCAACTCTACTTCCTACATCCTTATGGAAAGATCTTTTGAGGCTTCAATGATAAGGGACACTAGAAAAGCTCCAAATAAACCAGATAATTCATGCTTCAATCTAAGTGTGTCCACAAGCCATTGACTACCGAGCCTCAATATTTCAGGAACAGCAACAGTGCCAACAGTGGAAAAGCTCTCTATCCCTAGAGCCCAACCCTGCATCTGTCCCTAACCATATGGAACCTGTTAATCAATAAAGGTGTCCTCAAAGGTCGAGGAAAGGAACAACCCTTTTGAATGTGATAACAATACTAATAATAATAGGCAGCACCCCGTCACAGCTTCCCACCCTCCGTGTGCCGACCGTCAAGCCCTGATCAATCTGCTGTTCCAACACACACCGGCCTGATCTGTCTGCCCGGCTGCCCACCCATCCATCTTCACTCGCACTACGGCTGTATCAATACATCAGACAGCTGGTGTAGGTGTCTGAGCCATCGGACCCCGATTGATTATTTTCATATACCTTAGCAACATGCTGAAAATGGCAAGGGAATATAAACGTCGGCACTGCCATGCAAGCAAATAATCCCTCTCATTGTCATTTATTTAGTTTGCCACTGTCACGTCACTGATGCACTATTTTTTTATGAGTCAGGACACTGTACCTCATGTCAGAGTTCCTGGCAGGAGTCGCAATCTCTGAATCTCAGGCCTTAGAAGAAACTTTTAGCAATAAATTTGTTATGGTGCCAATAGACCCTCATAGCCAGATTTATGACTTGCAGCATAACGTCTGGACCACACTGCAGCTTATTCTGGCCAAGAACTGCCCATTAGACAGGAAGAGACAGTTAAGTCAATGCCATCCTTCAGCTCAAACACACAAATAAATTAAGCTCATTATAGATTGTGCCTTATTCATTTACATTATTCCTTTAGCAGTGGCTTTTATCCAAAGCGACTTCAAATGAGGAATACAACAAGCAACAGAAAGTTTCAAACATTGTTCAAAATAGTACAAGCTAGAACAGGGAGGGATAAAAGAAGGTTTTGTTGAATTTGGATGTCCAGATAGAGATAAAAATATCATTCTTAGGAAAAGTGAAGAAAACCATTCTGGAAAGTTGTGTTTCACAAAACTGGTGACATTAGTGTTGCACTATCCTTTGCCTGTATAAAAATCAGTGGCTAAACAGAATTGAAAGAGATGTTTTGCATGTTTTTCACGTCATCTGTTATTCTTCAAATGATAAGAGAAGATCCAAGTACCTCGACAAATGTCAGCAGTGTTATAGCAATGCAACAGTACCAGTAAAGTATACTAAAACTTACTAGTCTGCTGAATCCTACACAACTAAACGATCAAAGGTGCAAACTGTGCACAAAACATATTTTGTGGGTGTGTTTGCAGTGCTACACTGAAAAAATATATATATAATAATTAATTGTTATATATATATATATATATATATATATATATCTATATATATATAGTAGAAAATATAGTAGAAAAACTCAATCATGTTGGGGAAAAGTTTTTTTTTGAAGTAATGCATTAGGATATGCATGAATCTTGAAGGGGTCATATGACGTTGCTAAAAATAACACTATTTGGTGTATTTGGTGTAATGAAATGTGTATGCGGTTTAAAGTAAAAAAAACACAATTATTTTCACATACTGTACATTATTGTTCTCCTCTATGCCCCGCCTTTCTGAATGCGGCATTTTTACAAAGAGCATCGGTCTGAAATGCGAGGTGTGCTCTAATTGGCCAGCTATCAAGTGCGTTGTGATTAGCCGAATACCTCAAACGTGTGACGAAAATGTAACGCCCCTCACCATACTGTTGATGCCATGTCCGGCCGGAGCGACGAGACAAACACATTAAAACCCATTATAAACGAAGCATTCGTTCCATCCAGTGGGGACATAATTACAGATCATAATTACTTATACTGTCTTTTTACACGTTGCATCGCGCCGCGTAAACATAAAAACCATGTCTGCATTTGTAATCGGAAAAATAACAAACAAGCGCTACTCTACACTGCACAAAACTCGCGTTTGAATCGTCAGTGGAAAATTCTTTAAATATAAAAATGTACTTGCAGTCTTTGAGTCCGAACAGCCGGCATTGTAGTGTACTCTACCAGGATCAGGAAACAGTCAAAACATAAAATGCGCTGCACACATCTGAAAATTTGAGTTGAAGTGTTCTGGAACAGAGTTGTAAAAACAACTTAACCACTGATTTCCAGTCGTGTACTCTTTTGGAAGACCAAACAAAGTAGTTCGCTTTCACAACAAAACACACAGCGTCACACACGGCGGGCTTGCGTGAGCGGCGGAGGACAGGCTTGCGGCAACCCACATGTTGCCGCCCCCGGGTGGACTCCGCTCATCCGCGGTAAAAGACGATCCAGCGATCCACAGCCACAAGGTGAAGAGGTCCTCAGTGCCAGCAAGGATCAGATTAGCATGACAAAGTGGATATCACCTCTTTTGGAAGACACAACCAAAGGAGTGTTCGCTTTCACATGAAACCAAAGCGCATTAACGGACATGGCAGGCAGACAACAATAATACAGGAGAATAAAAAGTTACGCTCTTTCTTGCTGTGAACATTGGGCGGGTTATGCAAATTACCACATCGTGACACTAGACATGGGGGGAGTGATAGGACGAGGCGGTTTAGGTAGGTTTTAGGTGTGGCTGACTCTTAAACTTTTATAAAGAATATCTCTTTAGATTGGACTTTAGTCTTTGCAACTTTACAGATTTCTTTATGCACCAAGAGCTTGTAACGCTTCAAAAAAAATGAAAAATTGAAATCGCATCACATGACCCCTTTAAAAGTTAACTAAGAAATAATTGTAACGTTACTTTTGATTTACTTTTTAAATCTGGGCAGGGCTTGTTTGTTTTTAATATAAGAAGTTCTATTTATAGCAAGTGTAAAAGCCCTTTCACACCAAAAGTGACATGAATAAGCCTCAGGCTGAAGGAAAAAGTAAATTTACGTCTGTACAGTAGAGGGCGCTGCTCAAACAAATTTCAGACTGTGTGCCTTCTGGATGGCATGAAGAATAGGACAGAAGAGGAAAGTTCAACACTCTTCAGCAATAAAAAAAAGACAAAGAAACAAAGAAACACTTTATGTTATTTGAAGTCAGTGTTGCCTTATTAGTATGGTTTGAATTGGGACATCGACTGTCAACAGCAAGCCCACAAATGGTGATAAAATGGGATAAAGGGGTCATCTGATGCTGCCTAAAAGACATTATTTTGTGATGGTGTAATGAAATGTGTTTCTGCTGTCTTAAGGTCAAAAAAAAAAGTATTTTCACATGATCACATTATTGTTCATACGCTCATATGACCCCTTAAATAAATAAAGAAATATATGTGTATTGTAACATATTTATTTACAGGTTTGCGGCAAAGTCTGAGTTTGCCCTTTCACTGTTTTATTCATTTTGATGATACGGAATCGTTTATGCAAGTGAGATGAGTAATGCATGTTTCATTTAGTTTAGAATACAGTAAGGCATCATGTCACACAGTGCACACAATGTCTCGGCGCTCACTCGAGTCATCAACAAGCGGACAGGAAACATTCTTAACACAGATGGGAAAACAAAGGTAGCTGGCATACTTAGGCTTTACTTATTACAAGTAATGCGGTACTTTACGAGTTACTTGAAAAAAAAGAAATCGAATGGTACATAACTTGTTCGCTTGTTGATATCTTGTTAACGTATAAGTATTTTGCAAAATAACTCTCAACAGAGTAGTAGTAGAGTATACTCTTAAAAATAAAGGTGCTTCACGATCCCATAGAGGAACATTTTTGTCTAAATGGTTCCATAAAGACCTTTAACATCTGAAGAACCTTTCGGTTTCACAAAAGGTTCTTTGTTAGTGAAAGAAGGTTCTTCAGATTATAAAAAGATTGTAAGAAAGAGATGGTTCTTTAAAGACCTTTGACTGAATGGTTATTTGTGGAACCAAAAATGGTTCTTCTATGGCATCGCTTGAAGAACCTTTTGAAGCACCTTTATTTTTAAGAGTGTATGAGTAAACTCTTAGGTTAAGGTTAATAGAATAAGCTGACATATACTTGTAAAGTTACTTATAGTCAGTAGAATGTCTGTTGGAGGACCATCACAATAAAGTGTTAGATATTAAGCAGACACGTAGTTGCAAAATTAAAGTTAAAATAGCTATTAAAACATTAGCAAAAACTATTTCTAACAGTGCATATCTTAGTGAGGTGATAAATTACAACAGCTATTTCACTTAATCAAGTGATCAAATTATCAAGACTGCCAGACAGGGCCAGATTCCACACGGAATCCACATTATTATAACTTGCATTTTATGCACATTAGATCTGTATTAACCATCCTGTGTAATGAAATGCTTTATTTAATTGGTATTTCAGATGTTCTGTTTGTGAGTCACAGCATAAAAAGTCTCTATTGTGTTTTGCTGTCTGAAAGACATTCACAAACAACGTTTTGAGATGAGTCTTACATCAGCCATTTCTTTTAAGTTTAGCTCAGCTTCCACTGAAGTGATGGAATGTGTGTGTTTGTGTGTGTGTGTGTGTGTCCGCATGCTTGTCCATGTGTATTTTATTCTTAGCGAGCATCAAGACATTCTCCATGCACAGTTTAAGCAAAACTGCTTCAACTGCTGAGCAATATAGCAGCTGTCAGCCAGGCATGCTGTGTTCACTGTAGTGATGGAGTCATCTTAATTAGGCACATCTATTTCTGGCCATGAAAACGATGACATATTTTCCATTTAAACTTTGCTTAATAGTTTTATACTTTTGAATTATTGCCCATGTCTCTTTGACTTGGACAAAACAGTATTGTTAAATATATGTGTGTTCAGGTGAAGGAAAGTCATGCATTTTTGGAACAACATTATTGTGTTCACATTATTTCAACAACATGAAAGTGAGTAAATGATAACAGCACTTTCATATTAGGGTGAACTATCACTTGAATACATCTTCCTGGTCTTATTGTGCACAAAAACATCTTACAAAAAATATTTGACATATTTTTCTGTAAAAGTGCAATAACTTACTCTGAAACAACTTTCATTTTCGACTGACGTCACCAAGCCTCTTATTTTACACTTTTCATTAAAACACCTGGCTTCATTCTGGTACTAAATGCCCACTTTTCAAGATCTACTAAATTCTGATTAACCCACTTTTAGCATTCAATATTCAGTTTCACTCAGAAATATGGAAATTGTATGTTGGCTTTTAACAAAAAGTCAGCGTTCCCCATTAACTCTGTTAAAAGGGTATGCTGTGATACTAAAACAAAATTAGGGATTTCAAAGTAGTAATTTCATAAGTTTGCATCATGCATATCATCACTTTTTATTTAATAAGAATGTCAAAAATAATTCAATTTACCGCAACCACATCAGGTCCTCTTATGCTTATAGGAATTATTGGATATCAAACCATCACAATCCGTGTTTGGATAAGAGTGTAATCTTCAAGGATCAGCTCTTATGTTTACATTTACTGAAAGACAAAACTGAATTGTCATGGGTTTGATTCCCAGGAAAAGCAAGAACTGGTAAAATGTAAAATGCCTTGAATGCAATGTAAGCCACTTTGGATAAAAGCATCTGCTGAATGCATTAGTGTAAAATGTGTTTTTTTATTTTTCACACTTTAGTTTGGGGAATAATTCTCACTGTTAACAAACTATTAACTGAATGGGGTATGGGGTAGGATTAAGGGATCTAATATATGCTCATGCAGAATAATCCATTAATATGTGCTTTATAAGTACTACTAAACAAGCCAATCTGCTAGTAAAATGACTCTGTCTTTGTCTGTCAGTGTATCAAACCAGACTGCTTTGTCAATTAATTTTTAAAGTAGCTTTTTCTGTCAAGGTCTCCGAGCCTCTAGCAGCATTCACACCTGCCGCAGTGCTTACGAAGAACAAACATATCGGGCAGGGCTTATTTATCTAACTGACCGCTGGAAGAAAGTGTTGATGCTGCATTTACTGCTGCACCTGCAGATCGAGATCGCCGATAAACAATGTGACAGCACGGGAAACTAGAGCAGCACTGAGATCTCCCTGCGCGATGGGATCAGAGTCACAGAATCAGGAAAAAGACACGCTTGCTTGCTTAATAACTGAAGCAAAGTGAGAGGCTGATGGAGGCTGAGAAAGGGGTGATAGGTACTGGATCAATACTGTGCATCGAGTATAAATCTTCTTGTCATGGTTCCAACCTCACCCCACAACCAAACCTAGAAGCTTATCTTTAAGGTCTAGGTGCTAAAGTGTTCCTGTGCAGTGAGCAGTTACATTTAAAGAAAAAGAAGAAGAAAAATGACTCAGTCTCTTGAAGAAGACTGGGAAATATAGTCAAGACCTATTGTTGCCATTAGACAACACTCTAGTAAATCCAGCTCTTTATTTAAATTAGATTTTTTTTCTTTATTAAAAAAAAAAACATAAAACAATAAAATAAATGATTAACAGCTAAAGATGTTAAGAGATCTTAGAGATACATTTTGATTAAGAGATTAGAGATATCTTTTGATAAATGGGTGTGAGTCAGAAGTCATTCAATTTATGAAAAAGAACAGCTAGGGTGTTTTTTCATCAGTATTTATTTATCATTGATATACTGCTTTAGTTTTTGTTAATATTTCAAATTAGAATTAACTTTTCTATTTTCTGTTTCCACTTTAATTTTGATAAAAATTGTAGTTATTTTTTTGTTTTGGTCAGTTTTGGTTTTTAAATATATATCCATATTTATTTATTTAATTTATTTATTTTACTTCAAGTCGTAATGTTGCCTTGCCAAATATCTGAAATAAAATATGTTTGGATATTTTATGCGATTTTGGATCTTTTTTTTTTCTTTTCGTTTAATTTTCTTATAATTTATTGGATTATAGTTTAGATTTATTTTAAGTAATTCACCTTTTGCGTTCCACAGGGGGGAAAAGAAAGTCACATTCTCAAGAAAAATTCTCATACTAGGGGAGTAAATTATGCTTTTTCTTTTATGTGTATTACCCCTTTAATACTGGTTGACTAAACCTGCAAGAGCATATTTTCATGTTGTCATTATTATTTTAAAGGAGTCTGACACCAGTTTGCCTTATTTGTATGCAAGTGTGAAAGCCTGGGTTACAAGCAAGCTCCAGAAATTGGAGAAACCCTATATTATCTGTAAAGAGAAAATCAATTGAAAATGTTTTTTAAAAAGTATACTATACTGTACTATATATTCCAAAGACTTGTCTGCTTAGAAATGGGTGTATAACATCCACTATAGCTCTGCTGTAGACTCACATGATAGCTCATAAGGTATCTTCTCACCTGTGGAATTATATTATCCAGAGAATAAAATTGGAATTATGTGAGAGAAGCTCAAACTTTGGTAATTGTAGGACATCCCCCTCACGAAAATAAATAAATAATGTGTTAAAACTTCTAGTGTTATTGTACTTTATTATTTAAAATGTATTAAGTAATAGAGAAAATTACAATTCTAATATTTATGAAAACCCATTATCACTTAAAAAGTTTTAAACAGGCATGTTATGTTATTTGACACAGTTCTGGGTTCAAAACACAACTTTTAAGAAACCAAGCTGAATTGTCACTGCATATTAAAGGATGTTTGTCAGAAACAGGGCATGTGACTTATTTTGGAACAGAGAGCAAGCCATGGAGTGAGGAGGAGCAAAAGAGAAGGAGAAGGGTGCAACACCCGTGACATCCATGCTGCTTGAAAAGTATCTCTAACAGGGCCTGCCACTGATATAGGTGAAGCACAATGGCTCAGGCTCCACTAACATTTGTGATTAGCTCCTTAATCGGTACACAAAATTAAGGATCGCAGTTCTCATTAAAACTAACTATGAAAATGCCGTTAAAGTTAGATTTACATTTGCATTTCATTACTTAGTATTACGATTGCTTTTATCCAAAGTGACTTACAAATGAGGACAATAGAAACAATCAAAACTAACAAAAGGGCAATAATATGTAAGACAATATTCTGTTATAATATAACTGTGACAAGTCTCGGTTAGCCTAACAGACCCGTAGCAAGTTTTTAACCTTTTTTTATAATAAATATAAAAGTGTTTGTAGTAGAAAAATGACTAGTGTAAAGAGATTCTTTTTTTTTATTAAAATAAACAAGTCAAGAATAGACAAAGAATGGAGAAGCTAGTGTTAGAGGGTCATTCTTAATAAAAAACAAAGGTCTTCTAGAAGTAGAATAGAAATTGAATAGAGAGTGCAAGTGTTAGAGGGGTCAGTTGAAGATGGAAGAGATGTGTTTTTAGCAGATTCTTGAAGATGGCTAAGGACTCAACTGCTCGGATTGTGTCTACTCTGAAAGGTGAGATTTTTATTTCTTTTAATATCCTGATCATACGATTCCTTAGCTTTCTTTTGATATTATTAGCCCAAATAAGCTGACGAAATTCACAATTACTGTAACTGTGAAAGCATTTAAGCTGGCTAACTTAAAACTTCCCTTACAAAAATTAACCATAAGGTTTTACTATTAAAATTAATTAATAAATAAATAGATAAATAAATAAAAACATGGTTACTATAGTTAAACCATGGTAATCACAAATTACACTAACCATGGTTTAACCATGGTATTTGTGTGGTTACAAAAATGGTAATCACCAAAAAAAAATGGTAATGGTAAAATGGTAAATGCCAAAAACATCATTAATACACTTTTACTATAAAAAAACCATGGTTACTTTTCATAAGGGTTTTTGGGGTCCCCTTGAAACATTTCCGTTGTGGTCTGTGCTACATGCAATTTGCAGTGCATTTATGTATTTGGTTGTGTTGTGAGTCTTTGCGGTGCGTATGTTGTCAAAGTGATGAAGATGTTTTCTTAATTTGCTGGTGCTTTTTCTAATTGCATGTGTTTTCTTAAGATGCAGTGCGTTGAGCTCTATCAGCCTCCATAGTTGTCTGATTAATTAACTTATCAGCTCCTTTGTTTGCTCACTCTAGCGCCACCAGAGACCAGGCATCCACCACCACTCACAACCGACACATTGGAGTTTCCTGTGGACCATGGAGACCGGCCTGCCACGATGGATGAGCCTGAACCCAAGAAAAGGACAGAGAGAGTCATCGCCCCCGAGCCCGTACCACAAACCGAGTCTGACCAGGTGAGCCAGCAACATTGTGCATCGCAGAGGGCGTGCTTGTGGAGCTTGAGGGCTGGGAGGAGACCCCTGCACACAACCCCACCGCTTTGGATGTTTATGGAGATGTGACCGCTTTGGAGATGCTTATGGCTTCTGGTGGATATTTTGAGGAACTCAAAGACATTTTTGAGAATCTATATATGGTTTGGTGAAGTGATACCTTATGCCCCTGTATCTCCAGTGTTTCCAATATCTCCATTAGCTCCAGAATGTTCACCAAGCCTCCCTCTCCCACCTCCTCAAACAGCCAGTTCCTCAGCCCATCTCCACTGGTATCCTTCAGCCCCTTTAGATCTTCCACATGCTGTGAGGACCAGCCCAGTGTCTTCCGGCCACCAGCTCCATCCAGTACAGAGGATCCCCTGTCTCCGCCTTCAGCCTCTGTGCCCATTGCTCCACCTTGGCCTGTCGACCCATTGACTCTGCCTTGGCTCCTCCCTCCCTCGGCTCCACCGGAAACCATAGGCCATGCGGCTTCTCCAGGCTCCTTTGTCCCACCGGCTCTGCCTTGGTCTGACGTTGACCTGCTGCCTTCCCCCCGGGTCAGCCTTTGTCCTTGGTCCCACCTCTCTGCCTCTGTCCTCTGGTTATCCGGCTCCACCTCGGACGCTAATCGCCGAAGCACCACCTTGGTTTCCTGGACCATTGGCATCACGTGGGCTCTACGGCTCATGGGCTCCACCTGGGTCTTCATCAGTGGTGGCTTCTTCTCTGTCAGTCGACCCCAGGGTGTTGTCTACCATCAAGTCGTCACCATGCCACCTACTGCCTTCAACTCCACCCTGGGGCCTCATCCTGGCTGGCCCCTGGTTTAACATCTGGCTCCTTCTGCCCCTGGCTCTTCACAGACTCCTCCCACCATCCACTCCTCCTTAGACTTTAGTTTTTGCCCTGGACTCTTTTTCTTTTTCTTTTGCTTTACGCCATCCTCCAGAACCCTCAGCCTCGCTCCAGAACCTTTCGCAAGGTCGCGCCTTTTCAGGAACGTGTGCTCTGTTCTCTGTGTTCCATTGTGTTTTTGGTTTGACCCTGTTTGACCTAGTTTTCCCCAGTCTGTTTGATTATCATTATGTTGACATGTTGTCTGATTAATTAACTTATCAGCTCATTTGTTTACTCTTGTACTTAAACCCTTAGTTCTTCCCTTTTGTCTCCGTCAGTTCTCGTTAATTTGTACGTGAGTAGTATTGTGGTTTTTTCCTGTTTTCTCCTGTTTCTTGAGTATTCTTGGATTAAAGCCTGTCTTCTGGAATTATTTTTCTTTGTGCGAGTTTTAACTACACGTTACGTAACAATATCCAGCGTGAACATATTCTACATCCCTAATCCTAACCAGTACCTAAACTTAACAACTACTTTACTAACTAAATTAGGAGTTTATTGAGGCAAAAGCCATAGTTAATGGTTTTTTAATAGCGAGAATTGGACCTTACAATAAAGTGTGACCAAATGGATGTGGCATTAGATTAAAATCATGCACAGAAATGATAAAAGACATTATCACACTGTAAAAATGTATTGTTGGTTAAAATTAAGTAGCCTAACCTGGTTGCCATACAATTTTTTTTTAGTTTATTTAAACAAAATTTGAGTCTATACAAAGAAAGATATTAGATTATTTAACAGAAACACAAAATATTTTATCTGAACAACATTTGTGAATGTACCTTAGAGTAAAGGGATTTGTGGTTTCTGATGTCCCTTTGAATTACAGAAGTGGCAAATTGATATATCCAAATTGTTATATTCCATTAAAAAAAAATGGTTTAATGTAAGGCAAATTAAACATACTGCCAGTCAAGACAAGTACAGTAATAGAAGGTTTGTTTATATTCTGATTATTAATGAATATGATCTGGTTATAGTTAAAATGATTTGAAATAAAATCAATATTTAGGAGATTACTTGATAGGTAGTGTATAACCTATTGTATGTATATTTCCTGCCTATATGCAAACAATATATTAAATATTGTTTAATCATACACTCATTGGGGGCTGTGACCCCCTATATTGAAATTCTACAATCACCTCTGAAAATGCTTAATATCATAAACTTTAAATGTGTTTTGGAACAAGTACGCTTGATAAACTTAGACAGAAGTGTTGGATAAAACAAAACAAAAAAATAAACTGGAGCATACAGAAAACTGAATGGAGTGACAAACAAACTGGCAATAATTTTCTTTTCTAAGTCAAAGGTCGCGAGAACTGTCACGCCCCTGGACTTTATCTGTGTGTTTTTCCCTCTCCATGTGCCTGCCCTGACCTAGTTTTCCCATGTGTTTGATTGCTCATTAGTTCCAGATGTGTCTTGTCATCCCCTCGTCAAGTCCTGTGTATTTATAGTGAGTCCTGTTCTGAGTTTCTTTGTCTGGTATTTTGATTTCGTCTTAACCCAATACCGCCGCTACATTTGTTTCTGTTCCTTTGGATGTTAAAGTCAGTTTGTTCGAAGTCTACTCTACGTTTCCTCGCTCTGTGCTCCTCACAGTAATGGATTGTGACAAGAACACAGATGCTTATGTTATTTCTAGGTTCTTTGTTTTGTGGAAGTACAGTTCCCAAACTGCTTTCTGAATTCTGAAAAGAGAGAACTGTCTGGCAAATAATGGACAAGGACAGATTTCTATGTGGCGCTGTCAGTCATGGAGCTTCAGTGAAAATGACATCAGCAGTTTCTCACTTGTGTGTCTTGCCAAAAAACTGGCCTTGGGTTTCAAGGAAGTATGAACGATGGGGAAATCAATGGCATGATTCTCCCGGGACTCATTAGTTGTGGCATGTACAACACAAATATTCGGGAAAGGGTTTAAAGAGGATGATGCAAGTACCAGTGAAGGTCTTAAAATATGCAAGTGGGATATTAATTTTATCTTTAATTGATGAATATGCTTGTCTGCAGCTGTGCAATAAACTGTCCTACTGAAGCAAAAGTCTATCTTAACCTTGAAAATATTTCATACAGAATGTGTCCATATGTTTGCATCATATCCGGTCATTTAAAACTTTAAAAGGAAGAGAATTTACACTGATATTGGTTTGGGAAAGATAATTTGCTCCATTTACAAAAATGCAATTACGTTTTACCCACTGAAGCACATGAGATGTTCCTTTTTGACCATATTTTCTCATGCCTGCAAGGCTTTATGACTTTGTTTTTGTAGACTAAAGACATTTCTCAGTCCCATGTTCAACCAAATGGCCTTATGGGAGATTAATTCCAACAGAATAGCAGATTTTTATGCTGTTTCGTGTCTCAAAAGAGTCTGTGCATTTTATCATTGGCTCTATTAAATGAGTATTCAATTAAAGCTACGAGAGGTCCAGTCTCAAAATTTTCTTCCCAGCAAAGGTCCAAACCATCATAACTTATACTGTTTCAGTAGCCAATGTGATATTTAGGGGTAATAAAAAAAAAAGTAATAATTTTTGACCCTCCTAAAATGGGTTCTAGAAAGTTGACAACAACAACACGGCTGTTTTGTCCAGTATAGGATCTTTACAGTATAGAAAAGAAATATAAAAAAATATATAAACTTAGAAATCATGCAGCCTTAGACGTGAGCATAAGATATTTTGACTGCTGTCCGTTAATAGATCACAGATCAGAAGTAAAAGTCCCATTCAAGAAACGGATACTTCTCAAGTACCCAATCAGCAATTTAAAATGATTTCTAAGAATCTGCTAAAAATGAAGCTTTGCAAAGCAGGATGTAAAAAAAAAATCACAATATTACTGTTTTGACTGTATTTTTGATTGTCATCATAATGCCTCAACCTTTGAAGATAGTGTATATTCATCTCAGAGCTGGTTTGGTTCATGGCTTTTGACTCTTTATTGAACGAGATCTTTTTTTAAACCCCAGTGGAGAAAATGAATACTCCCAGAACAACTGCAAAACGTGGGCAGACACTGTTATGCTGACCTCAGCTGTATTCACTACACCTAGAAACAACATTTGTCCCAACTGCCTTCCATTGTATGTACCACAAACTTTGTGTGTGTGTGTGTGTGTGTGTGTGTGTGTGTGTGTGTGTGTGTGTGTGTGTGTGTGAAGAAGAAAGAAGAAAGAAGAAGAAAGAACATCATACCGGTTTGGAAAGGTATGAGAGTGAGTAAGTTTAAATGATACCTAATTGAAGGGTAAACTCAAACTAAGACACAAAATCATATCTCATAGTTTATCTGAAAAAAAATAACCTCTAGTGATTCTGTCAGTCATTAGGTTGCAAAATCAAACCAATCATTGGTAAAAAAATTAATAAATTATAAATATATGAACAGAATCTGGAGACTGCGTCAGCAGCTGAGGAAAAAAAGCCTGCTATTTCCTCTTTGATAAACATCATCTGCTCTTCCACATCTTCAGCACCAGTCCCAGTATGCGGCAGGTCATTAGGTACAACATATTTTGGCTCTCCTTGAATTCTTCACTCTGAGATGAGCAGGCTCTTGCAGACTTTCTCACAACGTGACAGCTTTTCACACATCTGCTCTTTTGTCAGCTTCGGGGCTGCTGAGTTCTGCCGCACTAGATTGCTCTCACCATGACTTGGCAGCTGAAATCTTCATGTAGTCACAACATGCTCTGTTCTGCTTGGATGAACTTTGTATTTGGAAAATATTTTTTTCTTTATATTTTAAGATGAAGAATTGCTTTTGTGAAAACATGCCGTATATAATGAATATCTCCTATTTTACCCAATATACTCCTTGGTCATGTCTTTCACAGCTTCTTTTGAAGATGCAGCATTGTCATAATAAGTGGTATTACTGACTATAGCTCACGGTATAGTATTTGAACAACATCCATTTGTACAGAGTAATGACGATTCTGTGCTGCTCTGTATTGGTAATAATTCTTGCATACCGTCTACAGTCTCATATTCTCATAATTCTTGCATACAGTCTCAAGACTGCTCTTTCACTATACAAAGAATATTAATCTCACAAGCCAGGAATTTGAACTTTCGCCATTAAATTTGGTGCATGTTGTATGCACCAAATGTATGTAGCTTATTCTGACTAAGAACTATCTATTCAGATATGAGGGGGCTCTCTGACCAACATACTTCACCATCTTCACACTTCACTGAAGGAGTAGTTCACCCAAAATTGACAATTTGCTGAAATTTAGTCACCCTCAGGCCATCCAAGATGTACTCGAGTTTGTTTCTTCATCAGAACAGATTTGGAGAATTTTTGCATTACATCACTAGCACACCAATGGATCCTTCCAAGTGAATGGGTGCCGTCAGAATGAGAGTTCAAACAGCTGATAAAAACATTACAGTAATCCACAAAACGACTCCAGTACATCTTGTGAAGTTGCATGTTTGCAATACACAATTCCATCATTAACTTCAAACCATTGCTTCCAGTTATAATATGAGTACTCTTTCCATAATTTTGCTTTCGCCAGTGAAAATATGAGAAATGCAGAAAAAATATGCACAGATCAAGCAGCATTTACAAGCAAAAAAATAATAATAATAATGGTATTCAAAACGGAGTGGGGGGGGGGGGGGGGGGCTAAATCAAACAATATGTTGTTGGATTTTGATGCAAGCGGACAAAAGGTGACTTTTTCACCGGAAGAAGCGGTATTATAGATTATGGACTTGACAGTTTAAAGTTAAAATGCTTTAAAAAATCAGTACGTAACTTTTGCCGCTAATTGTTTATTTTTTTTCCTGGGTTGTGCTTCAGCTATGCGAATGAATCTCTAATCACCACAACAGAGTGGATCTGTCATTGTACATCCAGATATGTCCTACTAAGCATATGTCCAAAAAAAAAAAATATATTATATATATATTTCTAAACAAGTAACAAATCTGCTGCTTTTTTCTGTGGGGGACCAAATAACACATAATTAGAGGAAACTCGATACGCTATCGAATCAAGCAAACATGTTCTCTAATGATAGCTAGCCACCCATTGCACCACTGAAATGTCTTGGAAAAAAGCCATCTCTGTGTTAGTCTGTAATTCCTTTAGATCTCTGAGTTGATGCCACTTCTCAAAAGCCATGCCAATATTTAATTTTAGTACAGGCTTCCTTTCACTTTTTCGTTTTAAATGCAGACTCTTTGCAGTTTGAAGTTTCTTAATTTTGACAAGTTTAAATTCTAAGCAACTGTTGTAAGAGCAAGTTACAAATGCTCCACACATATGCCATATATTAGCCGGTGCATCTTCTTTCTGTTTACAGACGTGACGTAACCAAAAACTGACGTCAAACATTACCAACATCAAACTGACGAATTATGCCGGTTTCCCATGAAATCGAACCCAACACCTCAAATTATAAATCATTGTTATAAGCTTATCATTGCAAATCAAGGTAAGGTAAGAATGGGGTTGAGCACTGATGTATTATGGACTTGCCCAATAACCAATTTTTGTTTATTTTTAACCAAAAAGTTACATACAGTAGCTGTGATGATGGATTTGTTTCATATAAACACTAAAATAACTTTCTCCAAATCTGTTCAGATGAAGAAACGTATTGTACTGCATAACTTGGATGTTTTTTTAATTCTCTGTATTTAGTGAGAAAGAAAGAAAGAAAGAAATATAATCTTAATTCCAAATTAAGTTTAAAAGTAATAATTCAATTAAATTAAATTACATTAAAAATAGACTTTTTCCATTGTCTGAATGCTGCCAAAAATGACATTGTAATTACACAATTAAAATAGAGGTCCTTATTTGACTCAATGAATTTCAAATTCATCAAAAACTCATGTCACACATAATCATGATTACATTATCTATCAATAGTGTCACTTCAGAGTACATCCCTAGTAATAGTGATATGCATTATGTAGCATCTGGACCACTCAAACACACAATATGTATTTTGTTAGCTATATTTCACAAATACTCTGCAACACCCCTCAGGGACGCCGAAACGGACCCGGTTCATGGAACCCGTCTTTCCAACCTGTGTAAGCGAGCAGATCTCAGCTGCATTTTCCATAGGAAGAGACACAATGCACAGTAAAAATGTACTCTTCTCTGATTAATTAATAGGAAAACCTTTATTTGAATGAACACACATATTCTTTAGGCCATTGTGTATATTATTGCTGTTTTGTATTAATCTGTTGTATCATAGACTATTTTTATCCATGCTTACGATAAACCACTCATTCATATAACCTTACATATATCTTGTTTAGTATCTATGAATTCGCCTTCTGATGATCTAAACAAGAATGTATATTAAATGTTGGTACATAGGCACTATATTAGTGCCCTGAGAACCTTTAGTATTTTCGATTCAAGTTCCAGATACTAAAGTACCATGTTTCCACACAAAGAGTCATAAACTCCACAGGATCTCAAAACGCCCACTTGGGATTCCGGACTTTCTCTTTGGACAAGCCCATCTTGAGAGGCGTGAGTCTTTGCAGGCTTTAAAGGCCGCACTTTATGTGACCCGCCCAGTCGGTGGTTCGTCAGATGCTAAGATGAAGATGTGAGAAAACGCTGCAGGATACCAAAGCATTTGTGCCAGGCCGTTTCTTCGGTCTTGTCCTTTCCATTTCAATCAAAATTCTCTGATTCAAAACTGGTTCTTTCGCATCAACCAACTTCAGCAAGATCTTGGGCCTTAAGATTGCATCAGGAATCTCTTTCAGACAGCCGAGACTCGCAAGTATCAAACTTAGTCTTATTAATTGATACATTAAGTATCAGTTACACCTTTTTACAAAGGTGTGTTTGAACTAAGAATCTGACGTTTCCCTCAGGTGTAGATCTGCTGAATATGCAAATGGTTCCATAAATTTCATTCCTTATGTCTCTTTCTGTACTGAGTTAAACTTTAACCCTTTCCTATACCAACTGTATATGTATGTGTGTGTGTGTGTGTATGTTAGACCAGCTTATGTGTGCATGTAGGATGTTAGACCAGTTATTTGTGTGTGTGTGTGTATTTTAGACCAGTTTAAGTGTTTATGTAGTTAATAAAACCTTACTTGTATCACACTTGACGTGTTCATTGTTTGCTCATAACCGGAGTCACTAATCATGCAGATTTACGCTACAAGCTTTTGTAGAATTGTACAGTAAGAAGTTATTTCCCTTAACCAGGAAATTAACGTTCTTAGAATTGACAAGACAGTTGACCCTGAGAGGTCAGCTAAACATCTACAGCGGATCTAAAATATTCATAATTAATCATAACTAGTTATGGTTAATTATTCATATTTCCCCATGAGCTGATTCGCTACAGATTTTGGTGGAGAGAATGCGGGCATGATAAAACGAAAGTTATGAGTTTAAACACTGTCAACCTAAAAGTGTGTGCGTGACTTGAGATGCCCTGTTGTGTCCCTATTTGCTGGTTTGTTTAGATGCAGATAAAGTGGGGGTTTGAATTGGTACTGCTATTATAATTGTGAGATTCTTTATGTATTTCATGCTTAATGGTATCAGTGTAAGGTTAATCTGATTTTAGCAAAGAAACCCTAATTTCAGTATTAAAGCATAAATCTGTCCTGACAAAGCATAAATCTGAATCTCATCTCAGCGGCATGTCCAAACTGTACCATAATGTATAATGCTTTAGTGAAGAAATCACAAAATTGCAGTATTGTTTAAATTGTTTCTTTGAAGAAGAAATCTCAGTACAGTTATATCAAGGTAGATTTGAGTGATGCTCCTCTTTCTACAGCATAAAGGCCTTATAGATTATAATTTGATTGATGCAATTCATCTACACTTTGACTGTTTATATACAAGCCTAGCAACCTGGTGGTCATTACTGTGTTTCACTCGCTGAGTGAAAATAAAGGTGTAATACTGTACTTTAGTAATCATGTGTGAGGCAACCATAACTACATGTATGTTTTAAACCGGTTTTAACTTACAGTAAACATGTTTTGTAATTCTTTAAACAAGTGCAAGAAGTTTATTGTTACATTAGAGAAGCACTCACATTTATTTAATGGAACAAGTCTTGAAGGACTGAAAGCACCACGTTCTAAAACTGTGGGCAACTTTTAAAATAGGCACTAAACTGCTTTAATTGCACTGGCATGCATTGGTTACCGTGACAATGACTTGTCACAGGAAGCGCTAACTTCACATAGCACAACACGCCATGTTGTAAACAAACCACCTGAAGCAGCTAAGCTAAAACGACTTAGCATAGTTTTATTTTAGGCTAAGCTACCAAATAGCTTAACAATTAGGGGTTAACACTCTTTAATTGAAGCTTTTAAATACAGCATGTGTGTATGCAGTGTGAAGTAATTTGAATTTAACCTAATCCCTGGTTTCTGATTTTTCCCTTTCTCTTCCTTCTTTTTTTTTCTTCTTTTTCTATGTTTCTCAATCTTCAATTCGTCTCAGCGAATTTAACTATCTAGATGTATCCTTCCTGAATGCTATTGCTTAGTTACTAGTTAATTAAATCTAAATTTAATTAAATCTTAACTGTCTATCGAGAAAAGACTTATTGAGGTATTGGGTGCTTTTAGTAACACTAATCACTAGTGCCGCTATTTGTTCTTAATACCAGATTTATTACCTTGTTTTGATAGTTGCAGTCAGCTAATTTTAAATCCATTTGTTATGTTATGCCCCCTTTGTTTTGATGTTCTCTCTGAACCTCAAAAGGAACCAGAGACATTTCTATTTTTGATTTGTTTATTTTCAAACATGTGCCCTCATTTTTATGACCCTGTTACAAAAGTCATCTAGACAAACACTAGGGCATAACTATCATCATACCAAATAATAAGCATAATCTGAATAGAAATGCTCTCCTTTTCCTTCTGCTTTACCCTTTTCTCCTTCATACCTCAGAGATTAAGCATGTTTGGAACCGTCTGTAAATTCTGAGTGATAATTTGACAATTATTTGACAGTAGTCTTAAATCATCAATCAAGATCCTGTTTACGTCCTTTTCAGCAAATCATATGCTGACCCAAAACTATTTTAGTATTCACACTCTGTTTTGATCTTGTAGGAGTCTCTAGCCCTTACGCTCAACACAAGTGTGTCAAAACGTTGCAGATGCTCAGACTTACTGCCCAGAATGCAGACCAAAGAGGCTGGCCAGGCGTTGTGAGGAACACCCCTACCCAGGGCCGACGACCACCTACTGAGCCGAAAGCAACTGGACACAGAGAGAAGTGTACCTCAGACTCAGGACTCAAGCGAGAGTTATGGCTACAAAAAGCTCACCAAGGTCATCATCTTCCTGGCCCACAACCTAATGGGATTGAAACAGGAGGAAATTGATAGACTTCAAGAGACTCTGATCCAGCAGCTGAACAACACGCAAGACAAGCTTGACATGTTCCGAAGAGAACTCAGGGACTCCTACAGGCGGCGAAAAGAGGCGCAGTGGGAGAGACACCCTACTCCTTCATCCTCACTCAGCCGTGCAAACTCCCTCATATGCACCAAGCCACGAAGGGGGGAGCCAACACTTTCTGCTTAACAACTCAGCAGACAGAACTGTAATACTTCCAAGCATCCCCGCAGCAGCGCATGATGTGACCCCCAGAAACTTTGACAAACTAGCCAGGAAAATCCCAGCATTCACATGGCTAGGGAAACAATAGTTTCCTACTTTATGCAGTATGAGCAGTAATTTAGAACGGTGGCGTCGTTTTAAACATTGCTTTGCAAGCAGACCCAATAATCAATCTTATGTGTCTGTTTCATAAGTTAGTAACTTCTTCTCCATGCGCATACCAGTTCCTGATCAAAACTAGATAAAATTATAGTTTGAATGCGCCTTCCTACAAGCAGTAAGAAGTTTTCAGTGCTATAATGTGTTTAAATCGTACGATAAGAAACTAACCTGATTTTAGCGAAGAAATCCTAATTTCTGCTGTTAGTGGAGCATAGGTTTTTTTCTGACAACGTAATCTCAGATTTGCAGCTCATATAAATGGTACCAGAATAAATCGGTCTGATTTTGGGCGAAGAAATCCCCTTCTTCAGTACTGTGTAGGTGATCTGAGCGATGCTCCTCATTTCACTGATTTAAGGCCTTAGTATGTGTTATGTATCATTGTATTCATATCGACCCACTCATGTGAAACATTAACGTAACTCTTATACATGCGCGCACCAGTTTCTGATCAAAATCAGATAAGACTAAAGCTTGAATGTGCCTTCCTACAGGTAGTAGAAAGTTTCAGTGCTATAATGTGTTTAAATCGTACGATAAGAAACTAACCTGATTTTAGCGAAGAAATCCTAATTTCTGTGTTAGTAGAGCACAAGTCTATTATCTGACGACGAAATCTCGGGATTAGCAACCCATATAAATGGTACCATAATAAATCAGTCTGATCTTGGGCGAAGAAATCCCCTTTTTCAGCACTGTGTAGGTGATCTGAGTGATACTCCTCATTTCATTAATTTAAGGCCTTATTATGTGTTACGTAGCATTGTATTTCATTTTGACTCGCTCATTTGAAACATTTACGTCAAATTAATGGTTTTATTCTAGCTTAGCTAACTATGAGTTCACCATTGCCTGTGAAGTGAATGTGTTGTTTTGATTAATTAATGAATTTGTATGGGACATGCATGATTTTCCCATGCATGCTCACAGCAGCGCAAGTCTGCTCCACCTGCACCTGTTCTGAGCTTGCATTGGTCTCCTAGCAACAAGTGACCCCGGAAGTGTGAGCAGACTCTTCCGTTAATCTGACAACAGCACCCACTTCACAGACCTGTGTGTAAACAAAGAATTGCGTGTAACTAACGCTAACTCTTAAGCTAAGCCCTTTACCTCAACTGCTAGCTGTTAGCATCTGACTAACGCTAGATAGGCGTGTAAAGTGTAACTTTCTAACCACACCTCTCTCTCTCTCTCTCTCTCTCTCCGTCACTCCTGGTGTCACTTCCTGTTGATGCCATCACAGGTCCCTGTGGTCCCTACCCACATACTGTAGTTTTACTTGTGTTATTGTTTATTTATTTTTTGACTTTATTCTACCTTTTTTTTATTTTGTTTTTTTTTGATTGCATTTATTTACATTTGTTTAGCACAAATGTACTAATTCAGCTAAATTGATTTGTATTAAATTTGAGATTAATAAATACAATAAATAATAATTTTTTTTTTTATTTATTTATGTTTATTTATTTATTTTCTTTCCCTGTTTAATTTCTACAGCTCTTAGGGACCCCTTTTTTTTTTTTGTTTTTGTGTTTTTACTTTTACCTTATTTTAGTTATTTCACCATCTCCATCTTCGCTTTTTGTATAGGATTACAGTAGTTCTAGCAACTGTTGTTTCCTTAACGAGGTATACAGGTTATTAGTAGCCTAATCCCTGTTTCCTCTCTACTTCTCCTCACGCCTCAGTGCCAGGCCTAATACATTGAAGGGCAGCTACCATTCAACACAATGTAGGGCAAGATAGAAATAGGAACAATTCCCACTGTTTCTTTTTTTTTTTTTTCTTTTGACGAGGTATTTGGTGGTTCCCTGCTAGTTTAGCTAACAGCCTATCCCTAGGGTTATGAAGTCTATTGCAGTATCACACACAAGTGAAACCTGCTTAGTCATATCTCTTAGAAAAAACTAAAATAGGTCAAATCTTCCTTTTTTTTTTTGAGTTCTTCTTGTTTTATTTCAGTTTCGTCATACTGACCAAGCCCGTGAACCATCAGTGTTTTAAGTAATAGTTTGACTACATGTATAGCCCGGTCATCAGCTGACCCCTGCTTACAGCCCCCTCAACAAAGTTACGCAAACTCTCTCTTTGTGTTCACGAACACAAAAACATACACCCTACCTCACTAGCTGCCTCCCAACAGCTAGTCATACCTTACACGGCCTAAACAGCCGTTCCCCCTTAGACGACACCTTAACACTCTGTACGTACCTGCTTGCTGTGTGTCCTCTCCTCTCTCTGGTGTCCCCCAAGTGTGCCAGATGTCACAGACATTTCACAGACATCCAGCCCTGGCAGCTCACCAGGACCACCTGGACACTTAGCATAGCACTGTAATGGACATCCTTCAGCTTAAAGCAGCCAACAACCTGCAATGGCAAAGAAAGGAAAAGCGAGACTGCGACACAATTGAACAACCCGACACCCTGCCTGACAAACCAGGACCTGAACAGCATCATCCTCTTCTTGGCCCACACCCTCGAGGGCCTCAGACAGGAGGTAAATGAACTCAAGCTACAAGTCACCGAGTTACAAAGGGAACTGACACCCGCTCAGCGAGAGAAGGCACAGAACGGATGCAAAGAACCTTACAGAATGGTGCGACAGAAGGAAATCTCCAGTCTTCACAGAGGCTCTAACAGCTGCTAGATACCAAGCGCCGCTGGAAAAAGCCATCCCACAGGACTTGAAAAGAGAACTGTTTTACACAAAGTCACTCTTAAAACAACATAAGTGGAACTAAATGAGAGAGACACCACAACTAAGGCCTTACAAGGCCAGCTGCATACAGCCAGAGCTGAGGTCCAAACCGGACTCAGTAATTAAAGAGGAGCTTGACATGGTTCAGAAAGATTTTAAACAGTCCTACCGACTGCGCATAGTCTTAAGCAAAAGACAGCCGGCTGAATTTCGGTCGCCAGCAGTGCAAGCCCTCCCCGCCTGTGCACAGCTACGAAGGGGGGAAGTGAGCCAAAGCCTTCTGCTTGACACTTCATAAGTCAGCTCCCTGAAAACCTCTGCATCTGCAACAAAAAAAAAAAATTTTCAGGCGAACCGAAACGACGCAACGAGGTGAATTCAGTGTCACCAATGAACTGAAATATGCTTGCAGACCACAGG